>JBBDGP010000949.1:1852500-2287500 GCA_037952835.1 Lithobates septentrionalis
CCAGGCCAATTTTTCGTTTTCAGCGCTGTCGCACTTTAAACGTCAATTGCGCGGTCGTGCAACGTTGTACCCAAAAAAAATTGACGTCCTTTTTTCCCCACAAATAGAGCTTTCTTTTGGTGGTATTTGATCGCCTCTGCGGTTTTTATTTTTTGCGCTATAAACAAAAGAAGAGCGACAATTTTGAAAAGAAACACAATATTTTTTACTTTTTGCTATAATAAATATCCCAATTTTTTTTTTTAAAAACTAATTTTTTCCTCAGTTTCGGCCGATACGTATTCTTCTACATATTTTTGGTAAAAAAAATCGCAATAAGCGTATATTGATTGGTTTGCGCAAAAGTTATAGCGTCTACAAAATACGGGATAGATTTATGGCGTTTTTTAAAAAAAATATTTATTTATTTTTTTAGCGCCGATCGCGATTTTTTTTCGTGACTGCGACATTATGGCGGACACATCGGACACTTTTGACACATTTTTGGGACCATTCACATTTATACAGCGATCAATGCTATAAAATTGCATTGATTACTGTGTAAATGTGACAGGCAGTGAAGGGGTTAACCACTAGGGGGCGGGGAGGGGTTAATATGTTTCCTAGGGAGTGATTACTAACTGTAGGGGGAGGGGACGTACAAGGGGAGGAGACCGATCAGTGTTCCTCCGTTCTGGGAACACAGATCGCTCTCCTCAGAGCTGACAGGCTGTGGATCTGTGTGTTTACACTCACAGATCCACATGCCGGTCCGGTTAACCGGCAATCGCGGGTGCCCGGCGGACATCGCGGCCGCCGGGCACACGCACCGGGTCCCGAGGAACGCGGCGGGCGCGCGCGCTCCCGGCGGCGCACGCGCGCCCCCTAGGCGGCCGGGAATCCCAGGGCGTCATATGACGCCCACCCAGGATGGGAGATCCCATCTGTGGACGTCATATGACTATGGGCGGGTATTGAAGTATCCAATACTGGCTGTCTAGAAGGTTGGAGAAGACAGTGTCACATAAAGCATAATAAACTGATATTTCAGGGCCTCACAGGTCCCCTCCTCACTATGTTGCCTCGGGAAAGGGACCTTGCAAGGCACAGGAACAATTAAATCCATATGCCTTTCGTGATGCTGTCTTCACAATGAACACAAGAAATGCATTTATGTTGATTGCTGGTGACTTTTCATCTGTGCACTTAACCAAGTTGCTTACATGTGTCATCTCTACCTCCTATATTGCTGGTGACTTTTCATCTGTGCACTTAACCAAGTTGCTTACATGTGTCATCTCTACCTCCTATATTGTGGCCTAACCAAGCTGCTTACATACTTTCCAGACACTGAACAGTATTTGAGGCTATTGTCGTTCAGATAAGATGCTCCAATCATTTTTTTTTTCTTTTGCAAGATTGAAAAACCTGCTTTATCTGTTTCATTTTGCTGCCTATTCAAGTGTTCATCTGTAAGAACCAAGTTTGTCTACCTAAAACTCCACATATTGATAGATTTGCATAGATTTATGTACACATGGGCAGAGTTGTACAGTTCATGTATAAATAAGAAAGTTTATTTTTTTCTTTTTTTTTTTTCACCTAAAATGCCTTATTTCTAGGGACTGCATCAGCAGTTGAGAAATAGGCACATTTTGCAGTTCAAAATCACAAACATATTACAAAACTATTGCTTACCACACAACTCGAGATAGGCAAGCTATTTTACATTTTCATTTCAGTTTTATTGACTTTAATGGTTTAATATTCCGTTTTAGGCTCTGTCATTTTTCACAGTGTTGTTCACAATCAGTGTAGAAATTGCTTCAAGTTTATAATATAATAAACGCAAGAGATGCTGTTTATTTTATAGGATGGATGACATTTTCCAACACAAAGTTGAGCTAAAAACTCTACTGAGATTTTTTTTTTTAATTGCATATAATTTCAAAAAACAAAAACTGTTCATATACAGTAGGGTGAAGGCCACAAACAAGCAGGTATATGGGTAGGAAGATGAGGAGCGATGGGTGCATCATCGGGTGAGAGCTGGTTGTACATCCTACAGAATGAGCTCATTTCAATTATTAATACAGTAATACCTTGGATTGCGAGCATAATTTGTTCCGGAAACATGCTTGTAATCCAAAGCACTCTTATATCAAAGCAAATTTCCCCAAAAGAAATAATGGAAACTCAGATGATTCGTTCCACAACTATTTATTGATAAGTCCTTCAGCTTATAGTCCATATAAAAAGATTATAGCAATGTGATCGATTGTGTAACCATAAAATATCCATCCATAAATGGCAGCCTCCACAAGGGGATTGGAAGCTAAATCCAGCAGGAGCTACAGTGTATAAAAGAGAAGAGAGGCGCCTCTAAGTGTAGCAATATTGTTACATTTAATGAAGGTACAGCACTTAGCAACTCACATGGTTGATAATTAAAACAGGCACATCTAAGTATGCAAGCATCTGGGGGTAAAGCTGTCCACATAGACCATCCTTCGCACCGCCGGCTCTCACCGCTGTCAGTCTGCAATCGTGACCAGGAAGACTACCCTGCAGTAGAGCGATCTGAAAGGGAGGCTTGAAACGCTCATGGAGTGCAGCGTGGAAGGGATGACATTGATGGTGGTGCGGAGGATGGTCTATGTGGACAGCTTTACCCCTGAATGCCTGCATACTTAGATGTGCCTGTTTTAATCATCAACCATGTGAGTTACTAAATGATGTACCTTTATTAAATGTAACCATGTTGCTACACTTAGAGGAGCCTCTCTTCTCTTTTATACTCAGTTGTGACATGATGCTACTCTTATATCAAGACTTTGCTTGTTTATCAAGTCAATATTTATTAAAAAAATGTGCTTGTCTTGCACAACACTCTCAAACCAAGTTACTCTCAAACCAAGGTTTTACTGTATACATAAAATTTTTCATGGTGTATCCTTTAGATGAGAGAGACAGTCAGTTGGTAACCATGAAAGAATAAATAAAAGGAGCTGTGCAATAAGTCAGGGCTCAGGAAACAGTGGTAAGGATAGGGAGGGCTGCTTCAAATATGACATATGAGACTGCCCTGGGAAGATTAGTGCTGCACTAGAGATCTTTAGAGCTCTTCGCAATAAGTGATGAGTGATCAAGGGGCCAGATTACATAACAAGGAGAGATACACCTGCCTAAAAGTGTTTCTGAGGGATCAGGAGTTAGGAAAGCTCATAGAGAACAAGAAGAACAAAGCCTGTGGAATTGAGAGCACTGCAGTGTTCCTTTTTGCCAGTGTTTCTACAAAGTGCAATTCCAGGGACAAGGGTTTTTTTTGTCCTTGCAAATCTCCCTGCTCAGTATTGAAGAGATGAGGGAACATCTTGCCTTTGCTGTGTATCTCGCTGTCTACATTGTCAGTAATGTTGTTCAAGTTTTTTAACATCGGGTCTGACCCTGTTCCTTTTTCCGGGTTCTGAAAGCTGGAAACACCATACTGCTCCGAGGTGTAATAGGTCTCCATACTGAGCATAATATATGTGAAAGTTTTCATGCCTCCAACTTTCTATAGCTTTTCTGTCCACATATTTATTAGGTTATGCATATACAGTACCCCCAAAGTGAGTACACCCCTCACATTTCTGTAAATATTTTATTATATCTTTTCATGTCACAATACTGAAGAAATTACACTTTGCTACAATGTAAAGTAGTGAATGTACAGCTTGTATAACAGTGTAAATTTGCTGTCCCCTCAAAATAACTCAACACACAGCCATTAATGTCTAAACTGCTGGCAACAAAAGTGAGTACACCCCTAAGTGAAAATGTCCAAATTGGGCCCAATTAGCCATTTTTCCTCTCCGGTGTCACGTGACTTGTTACTGTTACAAGGTTTCACGTGTGTAAAATGTGGCGTTATCGCTCTCACTCTCTCATACTGGTCACTGGAAGTTCAACATTGCACCTCATGGCAAATAACTCTCTGAGGATCTGTAAAAAAATAATCGCTGCTCTACATAAAGATGGCCTAGGCTATAAGAGGATTGCCAAGACCCTGAAACTGAGCTGCAGCAAGCTGTACGCTCACTACTTTACATTGTAGCAAAGTCATTTCTTCAGTGTTGTCACATGAAAAGATATAATAAAATATTTACAAAAATATTAGGGGTGTACTCACTTTTGTTAGATACTGGGGGTTATTTACAAAAGGCAAATCCACTTTGCACGACAAGTGCAAACTACAAGTGCAAAGTGCACTTGAAATTGCACCGAAAGTGCACTTGGAAGTGCAGTTGCTATAGATCCGAGGGGGACATGCAAGGAAAATAAAAAACAGCATTTTAGCTTGCACATGATTGGATGATAAAATCAGAGCTTCCCCTCATTTCAGATCTTCCCCTCAGAGTTACAGCGACTGCACTTCCAGGTGCACTTTCAGTGCAATTTTAAGTGCACTTGTAGTTTGCACTTGTAGTGCAAAGTAGATTTGCCTTTCGTACATAACCCCCAATGTATCAATATTATTGGGAGAGTTAAAATCCAAGGATCTTATGGTGTCATGTACTTTATGTTATGTCTGCTATTATAAAACAGACCGTTGGAGTGTATTTTTGGCATCTTTGCCTTAAGTGCTAGAGGACCTCATCCCATCATCCCAGTGCTGCTCAGCTCATTGGCGGCGGGGGGCATAAACAACTTAATCTATGCAACTGATGCTCCAAACAAGAGCATGGCTTGAGATGATATGATTTGGCCCTTGTAAATGTTTCCTAGGAGGTGGTAATGAGCATTTCCATCTGTCAGAATTGCTCATTATTTCACACATTTTGAAGTGTAAATCTCGGTACAAGCAAGTGCTGATTGTCCGGTTTGAAAAAAAGAAACAAAAATATCATCATATGCACATCTGTAGCACACGTCAGCCAAGATTGCGGCATTTCCCCACTCTCTGGAGTTTGATTTTGGGCACATGTCTCACTGCCTGTGATTGTTAGACATTATTCCAAGGTTTTTCTACTATCAAATGCTATAGGGTAAGATGCTATAGGGTCACATAAAGACAAAAACAGATACGCAATATTCAAGCAAAGGTCTTTGTAATGCTTTTTATGACCAAGAACTGCAGTTGCCTAAAATGTACCAACAAATGGATTCAGCTGCTTCCAGTTACCGGATTCTGCACACACAGCTAAAATCTACATGTTAAAAAAATCCAAACTGTAGTGAGCCTAAGAATATATTTACATTTGGGATATGTGTTGGATTATAGGGGTTTATGTCCCTGAAGAGCAGCTCTACTTCAGGTTCATATAATTGGACATCATAAAACAAGATGCAGGTCTTGCGGGACGTGGTTTGAAGCCAGTGATTAATTTCTCTTAAATGACATTTTCAAGAAGTATTAGAAGATTTAGCAGAGGTTGCACCTATACATTCTCAGCGGAAACAAGATGTTGTATAATTATAAAGATAAATATCTATTTTTGCATATAAAATATGGGTATATTAAATTTAGGGAAAACAAGTCATTGCGGATTTAATAGTGTTCTAGAAAGGCAGAAAAGTTAAAACATGCTGCCATCTAGTTTTTCCTGACTGTCTGCAGCAATATTCCTGGGCTGCTCACTTACATTGAAAGTCCACATATATTCCTGTGGTGTTTTTTTTTTGCTTTTCATTTAGTGAGTGAACATAACTATTGTAATTAAAATATTGTACATGCTATTGTAAAGCAAAAGGATACTTGTGGTAGTAGATAAGCACTGACATTCTTGCATTTATATAAGCAAAATTGTGATGTTTTCCAGCAGAGATGTAACTATTTGTGCATAACACCCTGCAATAAGGGGCAAAGAATTGTGGCACACAGGACCACTTACACTACCCCCAGCACAATCTGACAGTGCTGGGTGCCTATGAAGACAATAACTAAGCATCAGCATTGTCACATGGGAGGAAGGGAAACGAGTCACATGCTTGTCATACCTGGAAGTATTGGGTATGCATAAGGCTGCTTTCACACTGAGGAGTTTTTCAAGCGCTTTTGTGTTAGAAAAGCACCTGAAAAGCTCAATGAATATCTTCAGACTGCGGTGGTGCACTTCCGTTGTAGTGAAAAAAATCCTGCTTGTAGCATTTTTGGAGCATGTTTGGGAAGATAAAAAAAACACACCAAAAGCACAACTTCTGATTAAAAGCAATGGTAAACTAGGTAGAAATGTGACAAAAATGCACCTGCGATGCATTTTTGGTGTGGTTTTTAAAAATACAGTAAAATCTCAGTGCAGTTTTTGCAGCGGATCAGTGCGAAAACAGCCTTCCGATAACGGGAATGGAGAAATAAGAAAGTGAATAGGAAAAAAAAATAATGTGACGCTGAGGAATGAGGCAGTTGATGGAACCTGTTGCTTTCCAAAAAAGGTAATCCCGTCATTGAAGTCCATCATGGGCTCTTTGTGGATATAGCCAAGTGTCTAACAAGTAGGTACTAACTTTAAGATCATTTCACAATGTGTAGGTTGACCCAAACTGGTTAAATGAAACAAAAACAACTGTGTAGAGTGGCTAAAACTGGGCAAGGGGATGCCCATACTACAAAAGGTGAGGTCATGGTAGATGAAATTATTAACCCTCAAATTTCACACCGTAGCAACTTTGTTTGTTGAAAAAAGCAAGCAAGCAAGGCTACTAAGGTGAAATATTGCAGCAGACAGGTGTTTTCACATATTTCATCTACAGATGTATCAGCAACACAGTGGGGTTGATTTACTGTAGACAAATAGACTTTGCACTTTGCAAAGTGCAGTTGCACACTGCAAGTGCAGTTGCTCCAGAGCTTAGTAAATGACCAGAAGCTCTGCTGACTTTTACCATCCAATCATGTGCAAGCAAAAATGCAGTTTTTTTTTTTATCTTCCTGGCACGTGATTGGATATTCTTTGCAAAGTGGAGCTTTAGCTCATTTACAAAATTCTGGAGCAACCGCACTCGCAGAGTGCAATTACACTTTGCAAAGCGCACAGTGTATTTGGCTTTAGTAAATAAACCCCAGTAGTCAGTCACAGAAACTGAGTGCAGCAGAGAATAAATGCATCAAAGTTACTTCCTTTCAAAATCAGGAGTAGGGATGAGCTTCGTGTTCGAGTCGAACCCATGTTCGACTCGAACATCGGCTGTTCGCCGAATTGCGAACAATAAATTCGTGTGGCGCGTCACGGCCCATAATTCACTGCGGCATCGCAGTGCATTGCTTGCTGATGATTGGCCAAGCATGCACTATGACCCGCATGCTTGGCCAATCACAGCGCCGCCTGAACAGAGAGCCGTAATTGGCCAAAGCCAAGGAGGCTTTGGCCAATTATGGCTCAGGGGATTTAGTACACGCCCCACACTATATAAGGCCGCCTACACGGCGGCCCTGTGTAGTGTGTGTTCCGGCGTTGAAAGAGATAGACAGAGAGACAGTGTCATTTGATTTGAGTTAGATAGATTAGGCAGAACAGTCAGTCAGTTAGCTGCACTTACAGTGTATTGTGTATATATATGCATCCCAGGTGTTGCATATATATATATACACTGTATTCAGTTTAGCTAGATCCGTTCCTGTTATCTTCTAGACTATTTACATTTAGTGCAGTGCGTCCTGCTCACAGTGTTCAGCTAGATCCGTTCCTGTTATCTTCTAGACTATTTACATTTAGTGCAGTGCATCCTGCTCACAGTGTTCAGCTAGATCCGTTCCTGTTATCTTCCTACTGACAGGCAGGCTTGTCTTGTTACAGTATTAACAGCTACCTAAAGAAAATTACTGGTGTTCTTTTGATCCTATTAGTACCACGGTCAGGCAGCTAGACTATTTACATTTAGTACAGTGCGTCCTGCTCACAGTGTTCAGCTAGATCCGTTCCTGTTATCTTCTAGACTATTTACATTTAGTGCAGTGCGTCCTGCTCACAGTGTTCAGCTAGATCCGTTCCTGTTATCTTCCTACTGACAGGCAGGCTTGTCTTGTTACAGTATTAACAGCTACCTAAAGAAAATTACTGGTGTTCTTTTGATCCTATTAGTACCACGGTCAGGCAGCTAGACTATTTACATTTAGTACAGTGCGTCCTGCTCACAGTGTTCAGCTAGATCCGTTCCTGTTATCTTCCTACTGACAGGCAGGCTTGTCTTGTTACAGTATTAACAGCTACCTAAAGAAAATTACTGGTGTTCTTTTGATCCTATTAGTACCACGGTCAGGCAGCTAGACTATTTACATTTAGTACAGTGCGTCCTGCTCACAGTGTTCAGCTAGATCCGTTCCTGTTATCTTCCTACTGACAGGCAGGCTTGTCTTGTTACAGTATTAACAGCTACCTAAAGAAAATTACTGGTGTTCTTTTGATCCTATTAGTACCACGGTCAGGCAGCTAGACTATTTACATTTAGTACAGTGCGTCCTGCTCACAGTGTTCAGCTAGATCCGTTCCTGTTATCTTCCTACTGACAGGCAGGCTTGTCTTGTTACAGTATTAACAGCTACCTAAAGAAAATTACTGGTGTTCTTTTGATCCTATTAGTACCACGGTCAGGCAGCTAGACTATTTACATTTAGTACATTGCGTCCTGCTCACAGTGTTCAGCTAGATCCGTTCCTGTTATCTTCCTACTGACAGGCAGGCTTGTCTTGTTACAGTATTAACAGCTACCTAAAGAAAATTACTGGTGTTCTTTTGATCCTATTAGTACCACGGTCAGGCAGCTAGACTATTTACATTTAGTACAGTGCGTCCTGCTCACAGTGTTCAGCTAGATCCGTTCCTGTTATCTTCTAGACTATTTACATTTAGTGCAGTGCGTCCTGCTCACAGTGTTCAGCTAGATCCGTTCCTGTTATCTTCCTACTGACAGGCAGGCTTGTCTTGTTACAGTATTAACAGCTACCTAAAGAAAATTACTGGTGTTCTTTTGATCCTATTAGTACCACGGTCAGGCAGCTAGACTATTTACATTTAGTACAGTGCGTCCTGCTCACAGTGTTCAGCTAGATCCGTTCCTGTTATCTTCCTACTGACAGGCAGGCTTGTCTTGTTACAGTATTAACAGCTACCTAAAGAAAATTACTGGTGTTCTTTTGATCCTATTAGTACCACGGTCAGGCAGCTAGACTATTTACATTTAGTACAGTGCGTCCTGCTCACAGTGTTCAGCTAGATCCGTTCCTGTTATCTTCCTACTGACAGGCAGGCTTGTCTTGTTACAGTATTAACAGCTACCTAAAGAAAATTACTGGTGTTCTTTTGATCCTATTAGTACCACGGTCAGGCAGCTAGACTATTTACATTTAGTACAGTGCGTCCTGCTCACAGTGTTCAGCTAGATCCGTTCCTGTTATCTTCCTACTGACAGGCAGGCTTGTCTTGTTACAGTATTAACAGCTACCTAAAGAAAATTACTGGTGTTCTTTCGATCCTATTAGTACCACGGTCAGGCAGCTAGACTATTTACATTTAGTACAGTGCGTCCTGCTCACAGTGTTCAGCTAGATCCGTTCCTGTTATCTTCCTACTGACAGGCAGGCTTGTCTTGTTACAGTATTAACAGCTACCTAAAGAAAATTACTGGTGTTCTTTTGATCCTATTAGTACCACGGTCAGGCAGCTAGACTATTTACATTTAGTGCAGTGCATCCTGCTCACAGTGTTCAGCTAGATCCGTTCCTGTTATCTTCCTACTGACAGGCAGGCTTGTCTTGTTACAGTATTAACAGCTACCTAAAGAAAATTACTGGTGTTCTTTTGATCCTATTAGTACCACGGTCAGGCAGCTAGACTATTTACATTTAGTACAGTGCGTCCTGCTCACAGTGTTCAGCTAGATCCGTTCCTGTTATCTTCTAGACTATTTACATTTAGTGCAGTGCGTCCTGCTCACAGTGTTCAGCTAGATCCGTTCCTGTTATCTTCCTACTGACAGGCAGGCTTGTCTTGTTACAGTATTAACAGCTACCTAAAGAAAATTACTGGTGTTCTTTTGATCCTATTAGTACCACGGTCAGGCAGCTAGACTATTTACATTTAGTACAGTGCGTCCTGCTCACAGTGTTCAGCTAGATCCGTTCCTGTTATCTTCCTACTGACAGGCAGGCTTGTCTTGTTACAGTATTAACAGCTACCTAAAGAAAATTACTGGTGTTCTTTTGATCCTATTAGTACCACGGTCAGGCAGCTAGACTATTTACATTTAGTACAGTGCGTTCTGCTCACAGTGTTCAGCTAGATCCGTTCCTGTTATCTTCCTACTGACAGGCAGGCTTGTCTTGTTACAGTATTAACAGCTACCTAAAGAAAATTACTGGTGTTCTTTTGATCCTATTAGTACCACGGTCAGGCAGCTAGACTATTTACATTTAGTACAGTGCGTCCTGCTCACAGTGTTCAGCTAGATCCGTTCCTGTTATCTTCCTACTGACAGGCAGGCTTGTCTTGTTACAGTATTAACAGCTACCTAAAGAAAATTACTGGTGTTCTTTTGATCCTATTAGTACCACGGTCAGGCAGCTAGACTATTTACATTTAGTACAGTGCGTCCTGCTCACAGTGTTCAGCTAGATCCGTTCCTGTTATCTTCCTACTGACAGGCAGGCTTGTCTTGTTACAGTATATAAAGCTACCTGAAGAAAATTACTGGTGTTCTTTTGATCCTATCAGTACCACGGTCAGGCAGCTAGACTATTTACATTTAGTGCAGTGCGTCCTGCTCACAGTGTTCAGCTAAACCTACAAGTTAGTGGGGTGCGTCCACCTCACAGTGTTCAGCTAAAGCTACCTGTAGAAGGTTGGTGGTGTTCTCATACTACAGGCAAGCAGTTGATTTTGCTAGCTGCAGTATCAGTACATATATATATATATAGATATATATATCCCAGCTTAGTGCAGCTACAGGCCATTAGTATGTCTGGAAGGCCAAGAAGGAGAGGCAGACAGTCACAAGCCAATAAGAGAGGGCAAGCAGGCTCTGTGTCTAGTGCTGGTCGTGGAGACGGTGCATCCTCATCAGCACGTGGCCATGGGACATGCTTGGCCTTTTTTTCGGCAGCTGGCCGTGTTGAGCCGCAACATGCGGAAGACTTGGTCGAGTGGATGACCAAGCCGTCCTCATCCTCCTCATCCTCTCTCACCCATGCCCAGGGTGCTTTGTCTGGCAAAGCAGCGGCCTCTTCCCTCGGCTCAATGTCATCAGTGACTCCTTCCCTAGCTCCACCATGTCCTCCTGAGGATTCCCTCGAACTGTTTGACCACAGTGTTGGGTACATGCTCCAGGAGGATGCCCAGCATTTGGAAGGCTCTGATGATGATACTGAGCTCGATGAAGGCAGTAACATGAGCACGGACAGAGGGGGTGCCCAAGAAGGACAGCAATCTGGCAGTCATGCTCCCCCTGCTGCAGCATACTGCCAGGTTTGCTCCAGTGATGAGGAGGGAGGGGATGATGAGGTCACTGACTCAACGTGGGTGCCTGATAGGAGAGAGGAGGAGGAGGAGGAGGAGGCGGCACATCACCAACGAGGCAGGATGCCCTCCAGGGGCCAGCCTAAGGGCAGCACATTGACTGCATCACACCCCAAAGCTCCACATGTGCAGGGCGCTGCAGTCTCTGCACGTTATTCAAAAAGTTCTTTGGTGTGGGCCTTTTTTGAGACGAGTGCATCAGATCGCACCGCTGCTATTTGCAACATATGTCTCAAGCGTATCTCACGTGGCCAAAACATCTCCCGCTTGGGTACCACATGCTTGACCAGACATATGTTGACCTGCCATGCAGTTCGCTGGCAAGCGTATCTAAAAGACCCACACCAAAGAACAAAGAGGATCTCTCCTTGCTCCTCATCAGCTGAGATTTCCAACCCCACTAGACCTCCAGTCCTCTCTGAGACCTGCAGTGAGAGGAATGAAGGTGTAGAATTAGGTGTGTCACAGCCAAGTACTTGTGGGCAATCTGCTTTTGGTACACCGACGACAGATTGTACCAGGCAAATTTCCCTGCCCCAGCTGCTGCACCGCCGAAAGAAGTTTGCTCCCAGCCATCCACATGCCCAGCGGTTGAATGCTAGCTTGGCAAAATTGCTAGCACTTCAACTGCTGCCTTTTCAGTTGGTAGACTCTGCCCCCTTCCGTGAGTTTGTGGAATGTGCGGTTCCTCAGTGGCAGGTACCCAAACGCCACTTTTTCTCACAGAAGGCGATTCCGGCTCTCTACCGGCATGTGGAAGGCAATGTCCATGCCTCGCTGGACAGGGCGGTCAGCGGTAAGGTGCATATTACCGCTGACTCATGGTCCAGCAGGCATGGACAGGGACGTTACCTAAGATTCACGGCACATTGGGTGACTCTGCTGGCAGCTGGGAAGGATGCAGGACAAGGTGCAGTAGTGTTGGAGGTTGATCCGCCACCACGCCTCCAAAATGCTAATGATTGTGACACACCTCTCTCCTCCACCCCCTCCTCTTCTTCTTCCTCCATGGCCTCTTCCTCGGAACCAGCGGTGCTCCGTAGTCGTTCAAGGGGCTACGTAAGTACGCAGGCCAAAAGATGCCATGCGGTGCTTGAGCTGGTGTGCTTGGGGGACAGGAGCCACACTGGGGCAGAGGTTCTGTCAGCTCTGCAGGGGCAGGTTCAGAGGTGGTTGACGCCACGCCAACTTAAGGCAGGAATGGTGGTTTGCGACAATGGCACCAACCTCCTCTCTGCCCTCCGACAGGGACAAATGACCCATGTGCCCTGTTTGGCTCACGTCCTTAACTTGGTGGTGCAGCGGTTCTTGGGAGGTACCCGGGCTTACAGGATGTCCTGAGGCAGGCCAGGAAAGTCTGTGTGCATTTCCGCCGGTCATATAATGCCAGTGCTCGGCTGACGGACCTCCAAAAGGAGTTTAACCTGCCCAAGAACCGCCTAATCTGTGACATGCCCACCAGGTGGAACTCAACGTTGGCCATGCTGCAGCGGCTGCACACGCAGCAGAGGGCCATCAATGAGTACCTGTGCGACTATGGCACCAGGACAGGGTCAGGGGAGCTTGGTTTTTTTTCCCCACGCCAGTGGGCCATGATCAGGGATGCATGCACTGTCCTGTCACCATTCGAGGAGGCCACGAGGATGGTGAGCAGTGACAGTGCATGCATCAGTGACACTGTCCCCCTTGTCCACCTGTTGGAGCACACGCTGCGTGGAATAATGGACAGGGCACTTGAGGCAGAACAGAGGCAGGAAGAGGAGGACTTCCTTAGCTCTCAAGGCCCCCTTTATCCAGACAGTGTTCCTGCGTGCCCGCCAATCACACAGGAAGAGGACGAGGAGGAGGAGGAGGAGGAAGATTGTGTCAGTATGGAGGTGGAGCCTGGCACTCAGCATCAGCAGCAGTCTTTAAGGGATCAGTCCAAAGAAACACATGGACTTGTACGTGGCTGGGAGGAGGTGGCTGCGGACGTTGTCGTCCTTAGTGACCCAGAGGACTCCGGACCGAATGCCTCAGCAAACCTACGCTGCATGGCCTCCCTGATCCTGCAAAGCCTGCGTAAGGATCCTCGTATTCGTGGTATCAAGGAGAAGGACCAATACTGGCTGGCAACCCTCCTTGATCCACGTTACAAGGGTAAGGTTGCGGACCTTATCTTGCCATCGCAGAGGGAGCAGAGGATGAAACATCTTCGGGAGGCCTTGCAGAAAGGTCTGTGCAACGCGTTCCCAGAGACTGGGAGGTTACAAACTCCTGTTTCTGGACAACGTGTTGCTGAGGCTTCGGTCAGTCAAAGAAGGAGCGGTGGAGAAGGTGGCCGTCTGACCGATGCGTTCAGACAATTTTTTGGTCCGCAGCCCCAAGGTATGATCGGTTCCAGCAACCATCGCCAGCGTCTGTTTTACATGGTGCAGGAATACCTAGGGGCAAGATCAGACTTGGACACCTTTCCCACCGAAAATCCTCTGGGTTACTGGGTCTTGAGGATGGATCACTGGCCAGAGCTTGCACAGTATGCAATTGAGCTACTGGCCTGTCCTGCATCCAGCGTTCTTTTGGAACGCACATTCAGTGCTGCTGGAGGCGTGGTAACCGATCACAGGGTGCGTCTGTCCACCGACTCGGTCGATCGACTGACCTTCATAAAAATGAATCAGTCTTGGATCACCACCAGCTACCAAGCACCTGATGCTGATGTAACCGAATAATTTTTTTTGAAATCTCAGATCCCTTCAAAGACTGCCTATGCTGATGCTGAGTAACTATCCCTGAGTAATTATCCTCTTCCTCCTCAATCATCACGCTGATAGCTTGTAAGAACATTTTTGGTTCTGGGCGCCACCACCATTGCCTAAGGCACAATTTTTCAGCCCCTGTTTAACAGGGGCGTGTAATTACAATTTTTGATGTAATACTTTGCAGCAGGGCTCGTTCCTGCATTCCAACTAGAGTGTCTGTGAGGGGTTGCAGTGTTGTGGCACCAGCACCAGTGCCTAAGGCCCAATTTTTCTGCCCCTGTCTAACAGGGGCGTGTAATTACAATTTTTGATGCAATACTTTGCAGCAGGGCTCGTTCCTGCGTTCCAACTAGAGTGTCTGTGAGGGGTTGCAGTGTTGTGGCACCAGCACCAGTGCCTAAGGCCTAATTTTTCAGCTCCTGTTCAACAGGGGCATGTAATTACAATTCTTGATCTAATATTTCACAGCAGGGCCCTGTGAGGGCTTACAGTGTTGTGGCCACAGCAACACCTAAGGCCCAAATTTCTGCTGAGTATATAGGGCAGGACCCTACTTTCAAACATCTAACTTACAAACGACTCCTACTTGCAAACGGAAGGAGACAACAGGAAGTGAGATGAAATCTACCCCTAGGAAGGGAAATTCTCTCCTGTAAGAGTTAATATGGGAAAACAATTTCTCCTTTCCACTGATGCTTTCCAATCCTTGTTCCACAAAAAAACCCAAATTTTCAAAAAACATTTTTCATTGGGACAAAAAGTGAGGTGAAATCTTCTGAAGAGGAGGAAAGACAGCAAAACAAATGTCACAGGGGTGATAACCCTTCCCTATGTTTTCCAAAAAGCTTAAAAAAGATTTTTTGGCTGGAGCTAAACACGTTAAAAATGTACCCGTTCAAAATTACAAAGAGATTCTATTTAACAACAAACCTACAGTCCCTGTCTTGTTTGCACCGCCTGTATACTGCTGTTCAGAGTATATAGGGCCTTTCCTTATTTTAATTTGGGTGCGGGGTTCCCCTTAATATCCATACAAGACCCAAAGGGCCTGGTAATGGACTGGGGGGTACCCATGCCGTTTGTCTCACTGATTTTCATCCATATTGCCATGACCCGACATGACATTAAACCCGCAAGCAGTTTTAAATAAGATTTTTTCCTTTAAAAATGACATTTGGTGCAGGGACTGTTCTAAACACGGGAAACACGCGTCACTTTACAGGCATACTATAGACACCCCCCAGGTACGATATTTAAAGGAATATTTCACTTTTTTTTTTTACTTTAAGCATCATTAAAATCACTGCTCCCGAAAAAACGGCCGTTTTTAAAAGTTTTTTTTGCATTGATACATGTCCCCTGGGGTAGGACCCGGGTCCCCAAAACCTTTTTAGGACAATACCATGCAAATTAGCCTTTAAAATGAGCACTTTTGATTTCGAACGTTCGAGTCCCATAGACGTCAATGGGGTTCTAACGCTCGTGCGAACTTTTGGTCTGTTCGCAGGTTCTGGTGCGAACTGAACCGGGGGGTGTTCGGCTCATCCCTAATCAGGAGCTGTCCAGCACTTCTATCAACTAAGGAATAAGAACTAGGAATCCACTGGGACCCCTATACATCTCCCTAAAGTATGGAAAAGTTTTATCAGAAGTGGTTTTAAAAAAAGAGTTGTGACTAATAATCCATTTCTCTGTGGTGAAAAAAGCCAAACAGCTTATCTACACTCAAAAACACAAGTATAGGCGTCCAAAAAATGGCAGCAGATGATTTAGACTGATGAGTAAAAAATTTTAAACTGGGCTTTAAAGCCCAGTTGTACCATATTTTCTTAATCTGTAGGTGGGCAAGGTGATGATTTAGAGAAGTCTTTAAATGCCTTTGCTAAAATGTCAAGGGAAAAAAAAACCTAGACAGTAGATTTTTACTATAAATGCTAATGTGGCCATATTTTATCCTTAAAAGTACAGAAAAACATCTGTTGAGCTGCCAGTAATTTTTTCAGCTCCTAATTCTGTTGTGGACTGACAACACACATCTTTGTGGCCTGAGTGGTATCAGCCCTGCCCAATATTATTTGATAAACTGCTCAACCACTGCCACTGTATTTTTAGCCACAGCATCTATGAGCCAGGTGTGCTGCATACAGCCACCCATATAGATCAAAAGCTGTAAATGGTTGTGCACAGGCATACATTGGTAAATGTGTGCATTCATGCAATGCATGACATTGTCTGTGTCAAGGGTACACATACATGAGCCATTATATACCTGTGTACAGCCGTGTATTGCCATTGATTTCTATGAGAGGCTGCATACTGTAGCTGTGGCTCCTGGGCAGAGAAATATGCCCAAATTTTACATTGCATGGCCCCAAGTGCCCATGAACATGAGGCCTAAAGCACAATGGAGGTTCCATGCATATTGGGAACTGCATTTCTGCAAACAGAGTTGTTCATTTGGTTCAAACTGATCGCCTCTTACTGCTGTGAATGCAAACAGATTACATTGACCCCAAACACATGGCCAAAATAATGCAGATCTATCTGTGGATCAAGGAATTGATGGTATGGCCCCCACAGAGCCCCGATCTCAACATCATCAAGCCAGAGACAAAGGGAAGTAGCACAGCCATAGTCTGCAGGGAAACAGTGGCAAATTTTATAGGACACTTGGAACAACCTACTACATGAGTACCTTACAAAAGTGCATGCAAGTGAACCCAAGAGATCTGCTGCTGTGTTAACAGCAAAATATGGTCACATCAAATATTGATCCAATGTGTGTTTTTTTCTGTTTACTGCACTTTCTAGGATGTCCATTGATTATTAAAACTCTTCATGGCATTCCTGCTTTATAATATTTTTCACCTAAGCTTCACAGAATTGTATAAAAATATACGTGGATGAAACGGGCAACTGACAAGCAAAAAGTGGTGTTTAGTGATAAGCTCTGTGTAGATCAGTCTTTAAGAATACATTTCCAAAGAATACCAAGAGCAAAAGCTGACATATTGGTGATTTCAAAATACCATCAGCTATATTAAAATAGTGTTTTAGTGGCCTGTTGGAGATAAATGGTGTATTGCTTGGTTCACATCAGTGGCATTATCCTGGCCAGATAGCATGTCAATAGAGCACTAAACACTGATATAAGAATGCACTGAAAATAGCAATTTTAAGAAGAATAATTTCCGTTCTCTTAATAAAGTTATCATTGGACATAAATAGGGAAATGAACGGGCAGACCACATAACAAAATTGGTCCCTAGTGGAAATGGTCTAGTATACGATTGGCAGATCTCTTAAATAAATATATATTCTCTGAATATTGAAGAATTGACTGTGTGGTTGATTTAGACTTGGAAAACTATTCTTCGACATACCGTGGACATCTTTTTAGTTCCATACTTAACAGAATAATTTATTGTGTATCTCTGCTAATGTAGGTCATACCTCTTATTGAGTTAAATTCAGTGAAAATGGTTATAGACAGAAGATCCGCGCTACAGGATATGCTTGCAACTGCAGCCCCCCTATGTAAACAGAGGATACCCACTTGTACCCTCAAAGAGTAGATCTAAAAAATATATATATATATATACAGGGAGTGGCGCTGTGCATGAGGGAATAATAGGCATAAATGATAATCTAGTGGTTATAGTTTTTGTGTCTATAAATCATATTAAGGAAAAACATAAACTGTGAATAAATTACATATGTATCCCACATGGGGATCAGTGACTACCAGTGGGATAGGTGTAATTTCCAAAATAAAAATGCACTATAACCTTTACCCCGTACCCAATGACCGCTGGTTATCTCAGAAGGTGTTATATAATGTGTATTATAGGTGCCAAAGTGTCAAGTGCAATCCAATTGAGTGTTCCAGCCTCTGCTGGAATAGACTCAAGAGATTTAAATATAAGAGGGGGTATCCACACCCTCTAAAGTGCAGTGCTAAAAAATATTTTATATATAAATATACACCCAATTATATGGAATTAATAAATATACATATGTGCAAGGTATAATTCAAATTGATGATGAATGTAAATATAAGATTGGGTAGTGGATAGTAAATAAATTAATAAATAATAATGGGTATAACACAATTCATTAGCAGCATGAGATCATATGTGAAAACACAAAAATGAAAGTAAAAAGTCCAGTATCATTAAAAAATTCATATAATATCTTCCACCCGACGACTTCCAAACTCTCTAGAGATACAATCCCCCTGTTGTGATTCCACTCACCGGAACGCTATACCCCTGCAGGGGTATAAGCATAAGATGTTTCCACTCAGCCGATCAGATCCGGATGCCGATCGAATCCTGGTGGCCTCTTGCCTCTGATTTCCCAGTCCAGATCAGCCTCTCCAACCGGACAGCGAGACGGGGGAACTGGATAATCCCCTAGTGTACTCCTATCTCCAGCCGGACATCCGCTCCAAGGATTTTGTATGTAATAAAAGGAATTATATCCACATAGCGTAACTCCTTTTAAAAAGTTTATTGAGTAAAAAACAACATACAATCCGATAAAGTAGAATTGCTTTAAGGGATAAATTTAAAAAAGGGGGGAGAAAAATTATATATAAGGAGCTTACAAGCTCACTGGCTCCCCTTGCTGTCCCGGGACGCAGCGTTGTTCGTAACCACCGCTTGCGTTCCACCGGTCAGCCAGCAGAAACCACAGCGGCAGGAAGTGACGTTGTGCGTGCCAAGATAGTCCCGCCTTACGCGTTTCGTCATACGGACGTCATCGGAGGCGCTGCCATCTTGGTCCTCTCAACGCCTTATATCTGGGTGCAGTACATACCATGGCCAATCACGCACCAAATGCCGTTTGACGGACAGAGTGCAAGGCCAATTCAGAAACCGCCTCAACTACGGAGATGAGAGCCAAACCCCATTCGTTTTAGACCTCACTAAATGAAGGAAAACAATATACGGACAGGTGGCATCTCCTTAAACGCCATCTAGTGGAGAATTTGTATATATATAATGGAATGGCGGCCATGGGAAATTGTATTTTGCAAACCAGATATTAGCCGGTAAAACTAATTTACAACATTTTACGTCACATAGATGGAATAAATATATTAATACACAATTCCTCGGGAGATATATGTTAGAATTAGGTTTGAGAAGGGAATTTTTTTACATAAATATAATTATATACTATAAAGAATAAAGAATTTTTATATAAAAATGAAAATAAAATTACAAATAAAAACACATGAATTGGTTTAATAGTGTACCAATAGGGTTATGACTAACCCTATTCCATAAAAACTTATGTGAAATTAGATCAGTTAAAATGTGCAATTTATAGGATTAAAAGAGGAGTAGGACCTAATTGTGTGGTATTTTTTAATTCTATATCCATACTCGTTATGCATCCCAAACGTGATTGTTGTGTGTTCAAAAATAAGTATGAACTGGAGGGGGTATCCCAACTAGTATATAAGAAACAAGACCCCTTACGTGTAGTTAATCCATACATTTAATTTTAAAATTATAGGGAAGATTGGTAATATAGGGAACTCAGAAATAAATTGAGAGCGCTTGTAAACCCTATTCAAATTAGAAGCCTGTTTGCAATGATTCTTAAAAATAGGGTGAAGGAATATTAAGAATTATGCATATGTTAAATTAGTAGTTTTGGAAGTGGAATAAACCAATAGTAAGAGATAGTAGAAAGTGGGCATCCATCTAAAAATTAGATAAAAAGCAGTTCAGATCGATGTCCACATTCAATCCTCTAGGAACCAGACTCCCTAAACGGTATATCCATTTAGTTTCGTTCTGAGAGACTTTTATTCTTTTGTTGCCTCCTCTCCAATGGTCTTTAATCAAATCTATACCGTAGAAAATTAATCCCGTGGGGTTCCTATTGTGGACCTCATCAAAATGCCTAGACAGGTTGTGCTTTGGAAAGCCTTTCTTAATATTATTAATATGTTCTCTAATCCTGACGCGGAGGGGCCTAGTGGTTCTTCCCACATACTGTAGCCGACAGGGACATTCAATCACGTACGTGACATGAGTGCTTTCGCAAGTGATCAATTCCCTAACATATGCATAATTCTTAATATTCCTTCACCCTATTTTTAAGAATCATTGCAAACAGGCTTCTAATTTGAATAGGGTTTACAAGCGCTCTCAATTTATTTCTGAGTTCCCTATATTACCAATCTTCCCTATAATTTTAAAATTAAATGTATGGATTAACTACACGTAAGGGGTCTTGTTTCTTATATACTAGTTGGGATACCCCCTCCAGTTCATACTTATTTTTGAACACACAACAATCACGTTTGGGATGCATAACGAGTATGGATATAGAATTAAAAAATACCACACAATTAGGTCCTACTCCTCTTTTAATCCTATAAATTGCACATTTTAACTGATCTAATTTCACATAAGTTTTTATGGAATAGGGTTAGTCATAACCCTATTGGTACACTATTAAACCAATTCATGTGTTTTTATTTGTAATTTTATTTCCATTTTTATATAAAAATTCTTTATTCTTTATAGTATATAATTATATTTATGTAAAAAAATTCCCTTCTCAAACCTAATTCTAACATATATCTCCCGAGGAATTGTGTATTAATATATTTATTCCATCTATGTGACGTAAAATGTTGTAAATTAGTTTTACCGGCTAATATCTGGTTTGCAAAATACAATTTCCCATGGCCGCCATTCCATTATATATATACAAATTCTCCACTAGATGGCGTTTAAGGAGATGCCACCTGTCCGTATATTGTTTTCCTTCATTTAGTGAGGTCTAAAACGAATGGGGTTTGGCTCTCATCTCCGTAGTTGAGGCGGTTTCTGAATTGGCCTTGCACTCTGTCCGTAAAACGGCATTTGGTGCGTGATTGGCCATGGTATGTACTGCACCCAGATATAAGGCGTTGAGAGGACCAAGATGGCAGCGCCTCCGATGACGTCCGTATGACGAAACGCGTAAGGCGGGACTATCTTGGCACGCACAACGTCACTTCCTGCCCCTGTGGTTTCTGCTGGCTGACCGGTGGAACGCAAGCGGTGGTTACGAACAACGCTGCGTCCCGGGACAGCAAGGGGAGCCAGTGAGCTTGTAAGCTCCTTATATATAATTTTTCTCCCCCCTTTTTTAAATTTATCCCTTAAAGCAATTCTACTTTATCGGATTGTATGTTGTTTTTTACTCAATAAACTTTTTAAAAGGAGTTACGCTATGTGGATATAATTCCTTTTATTACATACAAAATCCTTGGAGCGGATGTCCGGCTGGAGATAGGAGTACACTAGGGGATTATTCAGTTCCCCCGTCTCGCTGTCCGGTTGGAGAGGCTGATCTGGACTGGGAAATCAGAGGCAAGAGGCCACCAGGATTCGATCGGCATCCGGATCTGATCGGCTGAGTGGAAACATCTTATGCTTATACCCCTGCAGGGGTATAGCGTTCCGGTGAGTGGAATCACAACAGGGGGATTGTATCTCTAGAGAGTTTGGAAGTCGTCGGGTGGAAGATATTATATGAATTTTTTAATGATACTGGACTTTTTACTTTCATTTTTGTGTTTTCACATATGATCTCATGCTGCTAATGAATTGTGTTATACCCATTATTATTTATTAATTTATTTGCTATCCACTACCCAATCTTATATTTACATTCATCATCAATTTGAATTATACCTTGCACATATGTATATTTATTAATTCCATATAATTGGGTGTATATTTATATATAAAATATTTTTTAGCACTGCACTTTAGAGGGTGTGGATACCCCCTCTTATATTTAAATCTCTTGAGTCTATTCCAGCAGAGGCTGGAACACTCAATTGCATTGCACTTGACACTTTGGCACCTATAATACACATTATATAACACCTTCTGAGATAACCAGCGGTCATTGGGTACGGGGTAAAGGTTATAGTGCATTTTTATTTTGGAAATTACACCTATCCCACTGGTAGTCACTGATCCCCATGTGGGATACATATGTAATTTATTCACAGTTTATGTTTTTCCTTAATATGATTTATAGACACAAAAACTATAACCACTAGATTATCATTTATGCCTATTATTCCCTCATGCACAGCGCCACTCCCTGTATATATATATATATTTTTTTTAGATAAATTCAGTGAAAGCCCATACATGGGTGTCCGGCATTAATCTTGCCTGTTATTTGTCATTTTCATGTCCCTATTTGATCATTCTTTTTTCCCTTTTATGCTATTTACAAATCGATAATGTTTTTCTGAAATCTGTTTAAAGAACATTCAGAGAAGAGAAATACAGTATAAGGGAACTAGTAATATGATTAGCGGGATGAATGGAATCTCAGATTAAAGAGTAATGTATCTAATATTCTACATCTCTTGGAACACAAAGAAAGCACAACAAACTCTAATCGCTTCTTTCCTGTGGACACTGAAAGTAAATTAACTCGAAAAGACTCCCTGTTAACCTTGATGTGTACTTTTCTTTTGACATTGCGGGTCTATTATTTGGAGCATTATGGATAAACCTTTCAATAACCCCAACAGTTCCTGTTTGCTTCACAAAATTCAATACAGTTAGATGAGGACTGATCATTACTGTGCACTTTTCTAGTGAATTTGTTAAAGTACCAATAGGTGACCAAATTTCCCACAGAGGACAACAGGTGGTGAGACATATGACTATCTTCAACCTTGCTGGGAGCCAATGCAACATACCTTGCAACTCATCTATGACTTAAAGCATTAATAAGTAATGTAAACCTGCCATCCTTTTCTCTACAGAAAATAAAATGATCAGCACCTGCTGGCGTAACAACTTTTGGACAAGATTGGCTCATTGTCATTACCTAGAAAAGCCTACTCTTACCCAATTTACAGCCAATTGTTGCAGCTACTGGTCACCTTTTGTTAAGGAATAAATAAACCCAAGAACAAAAATGTAATATTGAGCAGCTTTTTAGTCTTGAGCTGTTATCTTTCTTCTGTAAACTACATAACCCTTCCTCCATGTAATGGAGATGAAGAAAGACAGACGGACAGACAGACAAACATGTTTGCAGTCCAGTCTGGGGAGCAATCACATATATAGTGAAGAGTTTAGCCACCCATGAACAGGAAGCACATTTCATAGGACCACCAGTTAAAAATAAAGACAGAAAACTCTGAAAAAAAGAGAAAAAAATGCAGGTTCCTCAAGTAAAAACTTGTAAATTGTAGTATATCACATTTTTGTTTTTTGATTGACATGCTTTAGTACCAAGTGAAATTGGTCAGTGTTAATATTAATGTTCACCAGGAAACATGTAGGTGTAATGAAGTTAGGAAAACTGCAATTTTCTAGAAATATCACTGTTTTAATCCCTTTTCACTGCAATGAGCTGTTTAGGGTTGGGTAGTGTTTGTAGCCTAATAGAGCCAGGAGCCGTTGCTGTAGTAGTGCTTGGCCATAGGGAATAGCATATGCATTTCTTTGTTAACCTCTGGAAATGAAAATGACACGCTCTGTCCTCTGGGTCAGTTCAAATGTAAAATTTCAGTTCAACCACAGCGTGCCTTTAACTAAAGCAAAAGCAGCTACTGACATAAAACTATTTTTTTCAATAGTTAGTAAGGAAACAAGCATGTCTCTTAAATAAGCATATCTTTTTTTAATTAAAGGGAAAAAAGTTAATGGCCGCTTTTCTAGTCTAGCCTACATCTCAAATGGTACATCAAATTGTGCGGCAACAGCATTCTGTGCCTGCACATACCTTATTACCTGCACTGTGCCCAATGGAAGGCTATGTATTATTCTTTAGTTCCTGACCTCTTCTCAATCTAAAGCCTCTGCATTGTAATTGACAAGGCAAGCAGCATCCTGCTGTCCTGATATCAATTGCTATGGGATTTTATTTCACTGGCTGTTCCCATAATTGTATTTATGTTATGTGCAAAGGAATCAGAAATACAATCCCTAATGGTCCCTTTTATACATCTGCTATAAATCATAGCTAAAACATCCAATTCATGATCTGGAGATGCAAATTGCACAATAACAAACACACAAAATATACTTATAGACACACAAACCCTAATTACTTATTTAAAAATACTATGTAGTTTTTTTTTTTTTTTTTATTATTGTGGCTATAAGAAACAAGACTTAGTACAAAATTCGTTATAAAAACATCTAATTAAACTTAGCTAATGCTGCCAGCAGAGTCACACATTATACAACGAAGGACCTCCACACATCCCCTGACTGAGAAGCCAATGCAACCCATGTGAACTGTCAAACACTTTTAATTATTTTATGTATTTGCTTTATTTCCTGATATCCAAGAAGCACCTTGTTTCTGTGTGAATGGGACACCGGTGCATATATACGTGATCAGAGATTTTGATAACTGGGAGCTGGATCAGGATCCTGTGGATATCATATGATAATAATAATTTCAGTCATTTGACCTTTAGAATATGAAATGCAGTTGTTCTAGTCTGTCCTTTGGACGGTGGTGGAGCATGATTCACTGGGTAAAGGAATGGAGAAGAAGTTTTTTTGTCACATACACAATGAATGCAGTGAATTTTGTCACATCACATAAGGACTTTGTTTCTATTTGTCTAGGCACAAGTAGAGTAGATGTAGGGAATGTTAACCTATCACGCAAACACTTTATATTGGTTTATGAACTGAAGGTGTTTTTGTGCATGTATCAAGCTTCAGGAGCTTGTTTCCTGTGTTGGGCAAGTTGGGCTGTATTTGAGCTTGCTGCTTTTGGAGTGTAAGGCATACCTGGTAAGTATTGGTTAGTTTTTATTTACTGCATGATTTGCATTTGAAGATGATCCTATAGTTTGGATTACCAATTGTTTAATTTGAAGGTACCTAGAAGGTACCTTTTGTTGCGGTAAGTTGTGTATTTGTTTCATGGAGGAAAGACTCAATACTCCAGTGGAAGATATTAGATAATATTTTTTATAAATATTTTTAGAAATCAATCATTCGAATTGGAGGGGTTCATGAAATTCTGGCAGAAACATTGGGTTATGTATAATTGGTAATAGGGGAGTATAAGAGGACATTAGGTTACCTCTAATTTTGTATTTATTCCATATTGATAATGAATGTTTGACAATGGGGTTATCAATAGATTTCCGAAATTTTTTAGAAATCCAAAGAATAGCATCAACGGATATAGGGTCCAGCTGGGAGGCCTCTAAGGAAGTCCAGAGGGGAGAGTCTGAACAGGTATGGTAACCTGTAAGTTCTGCAATTTGAGCTGCTGAGTAATAAGCAGAAATATTTGGAACAGCCAGACCTTCATTCTTTTTTGTCTGGAAAAGTGTTTATTTATTCAAGGTTTATGATTTTGTCATATAAAAGAAAATATCAAATTTTGAATCGATCTTAGAATATAGGAAGGAATTTTAATAGTACATACCCTAAATAAGTAAAGAAATTTAGGTTAAAAAAAACTTTTTGATTGACGATATGCGCCCCAACCACGAAATTATTATTTTTATTCCATGTTTCAAGAAGGGATTTTAAGTGACGTATAATGGACGGATAATTGACTTTATAAAACGAATCGTAAGAGGAGGTAAATTTAATACCTAAATAAGATAAGGAAATGTCTTCCCGAGGAAAGGAAAATTTGCTTTAATATGAGCAATATTGGTAACCGACTGTCAGAAACCATGAATCAGACTGAGACAGAAGCAGGGCTGGTCCAAGGATTTTTGACACCCTAGGCGAAACCCCATTTTGTCGCCCCCCTGACTCCACCTCTTTTTCCCTGCCCATGTAAACCCCACCTTTTTAATGAAGCACCCATCAAATGCAGCCTCACCAGTGTCCATCAAATGCAGCCTCACCAGCGCCTATCAATGCAGTCTCACCAGCACCCATCAAATGCAGCCGCGCCAGCGCCCATCAAATGCAGCCTCACCAGCGCCCATCAAATGCAGCCTCACCAGTGCCCATTAATGCAGCCTCACCAGCGCCCATCACTGCAGCCTCACCAGTGCCCATCACTGCAGCCTCACCAGCGCCCATCAAATGTAGCCTCATCAGCGCCCATCAAATGCAGCCTCACCAGCGCCCATCAATAAATGTTTGCTTGCCTTCATCCATTTGGGAGTCGGGACACAGACACAGTCCTCCGCTACCGATACGCCTCTGACACTATGAGTGAATGAAGCGGTGGCTGCCTGTTGCTGAGACTTAGTTGCTTTCTGCAGAGAGAAGAGAGTAGGAACACCAGTGGCCGGGCGCCCTTGGTAGAAGGGCGCCCTAGGCGGCTGCCTAGTTTGCCTAGTGGTAGCACCGGCCCTGGACAGAAGTACAGTTAAATCACACTTGTTTAATAATAATAAAAAAAAGGTAAACAGGGTAAATGTAGTCGAAGCATAGCCAGAGTTAAGGAACCGGAACGAATAGTCAGACAAGCCAAAACGTCAGGCAGCCAGAGATGAGCGTAGTAGAACAGCTAGCAGGATCTGGAGTCAGAAGAAATGTCAGCCAAGCAAGTCTTTAACAGGAACACAGGAGAGTGTCTCTAGAGATATGACCAAGGTGAAGGCAGAGATCATCTGGACTGGACGGCTTAAGTAGGTAGCACTGACGAGCAGGATATCATCAACAGGTGAGTCACTGTGGAGAGATAGGAGCTGGCACTTAGCCGACAGCTGAGCAGCCAGCCTTGAGAAGGAAGGGCAGAGCCCAGCCCTGACACTGACATATTTATATTAAGGGCTTTAGATTTAATATTGTTAACATAAAATCCAGAAATATTTTGAAAGGCATCTAGTTCTTCATTTAAATTGGGTAAGGTGGTTAAGGGTTGTGTTACAAACAAGATGGCATCATCAGCAAAAAGACATATTTTGTGATGGTAATTTGCAATGTCCAAACCTTTAATAGTAATGTTATTTTTAATAGATATTGCAAGAGGTTCAATTGCTAGTAGAAATAACAGTGGGGTAAAAGAACATTCTTGTCTAGTACCTCTTTGAATATCAAAAGGGGGTGATCGAAATCCGGCATATTGTTCAAATGCTCGTGGATTATCATAAAGTGATTTAACCCAACTGCAAAAGTGAGAGGCGAAGCCCCATTATTTAAGGAGAAAGTTTAAGTATGGCTAGAGGACTGTATCAAACTCTTTTCTAATGTCTAGAGATAAGAGAAAGCTAGGATTTTTTCTAGTTTTGGCTAAAAGAATAAGTTGAAAAATTTTGCGTATGTTATTCCAGTGAAATAGGGCAAAAATTAGCCCGAGACGTATTGTCACAATTTAGTTTTGGTATCATGCATATAGAAGCAGGGAGTGTATCAAAATTTAAATTATAACCTTGTAATATAGCATTATAATAGTTTGACAACTGAGGGGCTAAAAAAATCAGCACATTTTTTATAATATAGAGCAGATAATCCATCTGGACCTGTTTTTTTACTTGTTTTGAGAGATTTATTGGCTAAAAGAATTTCAGGAACAGATATACTATTTTCTAATAGTTTAAAAAGAGGTTTTGGAATTGTAGGTAAGTGCACTAAAGAAAAGTATTTTTCGGCTAGTTTATTATCATATGTGGATGAGGCTTGATAAAGTTTCGACAATTGATCATGAAAAATTTCCTGAATTTTAAAAGGATTACTCATTAATGAGTGTGTCTTAAGATGGATAGGTTTAAATTTATGGTCGGTTTTACACAATTTATTAGTCAAAAGAGTATGTGGTTTATCATTATACATAAAGAAGTTATTCTTTGTCCGATTAATATATTTTTCAGATTGTGTTGATAAACATAGGTTTAGTTGTGTCTGAACAGTGGATAAACTAGTAAGGATTCAAAGGGATTTTTTTTATGTTGGCTATTTAGAGAATTAAATTCTTTCTCTAGTAGTTTCCTTTTTTCAGTGCGATTTTTCTTTTTAAGTAAACTTACGATTTGTGTGAATTTACCTTATGTGCACTCCATAAAGTGCTGTGAGATATATTAGGAGATGTATTGAGATTAAAATATTCTTGTAGGGAAATTTGGAAGTCAGAGAGAATATCAGGTTTATTTAGACGAGAGTCATTTAATAACCATCTAAATTATTCTGATTTGGTATAAAGTGATTTAAAACAGGTTAAAGTTGCATCATGGTCAGACCAGGAAATAGGAAGAATATCACATGACTGGATCAGAAAATGGTAAAGAATATAATGGAATAAAAACATGATCAATTCTTGAATATATTTTATGTGGATTAGAATAAAAGGTAAAATCTTTTTTTTAGGGGATGTAGTTCCCTCCAGGTATCTAATAATGAGTATTGAGAAAGGAGATGGGTTAAATTACAGGAGGAGGGATTCAAGTCAAAAGATTTAGTGACTTTAATTCAAGGTGATTTATCCAATTGTGGAACAAGAACTGTATTAGAATCACCTGCAATTATCTTTGTTCTCTTTGCGTGTTTTTGAATTACTGAAAAAGATGTGAGAAAAAGGGTACTTGTTTAGGGACATAATAGTTTACAAAGGTTTTAGTAGTGTCGTCCAAAAACCCCCATACTAGTAAATATCTACCTTCAGAGTGTATATAAATCTCAATGAATCATTTTCAATTAATATCTATGTAGGCACTATTTTGCAATATTTTGGATGACTTCAAGCAAAATATATTTGACGAATACATATTCATAACACATATAGTAAATTAATATAATTAACTGTTTGACACTGTAAAAAATGTAGTTTTATGTTTAGTTTTGTTGCACGCATTGATTTTTAGCAGTGGAATCATATTTGTTAGCGCAGGGTTTTTCTTATAGAGGAACTTCACCCTTTTTAAAAAAAAATAAAAGTCATCAGCTACATAAACCACAGCTGCTGACTTTTATGAATGAGGTACTTAACAGTCCTAGGAGTCCAGCACTGTCTTCTCACAACTGGTTCTTCTCACTGCTCTAGGTGCCCGGCACCACTATCTTGGATTTAAAAGCCAGCAGTGACTTCCTGAGGAATCACAGGCAGCTTTGCAGTGCAATGTAGTGATACTGATCCAGCAGCCTCCAAGGATGTGTGATGTGTCCCAAGAGGCTGTGAGCAGGAAGGAAGTAGGGTGAGATACATACTGTAATTCTCGCCTAGGTGAGAAATTAGAAAGTGTGAGATGGTGCCTGTCAAAGAAGGTACCCGTCAAAGAAGGTACCCTCTCCCCGTAAAAAAAAAAAAATTCAAAAGTGTTAGGGTTCATTCTTGAGTGAAAGTCTGCTTTAATAACTTGACAGTGCATCTAGTATGATGCTTCAAGGCCGGGCCTTTTTCTGACACTTGTTGCTTACAAGATAAAATCTGTATTTTTTGCTAGGAAATTACTTAGAACTCTCAAACATTATATATATATTTTTAGAAGAGACCCTAGAGTGGTCTTTCAAAAGCAATTCTTTGGGAAAAAAATACACTTTTTTACAAAACAGTAAAGTTAGCGAAATTTTTTTGTACAATGTGAAAGATGATGTTATGCCACGTAAAGAAATACCTATCATGTTTAAAATTGCACACACTCGTGGAATGGCAACAAACTACAGTATTTAAAAATCTCCATAGGCGACCGTTAGTAGTTACAGAGGAGGTCTTTTGCTAGAATTATTGCTCTTGCTCTAATGATCGTGGCGACACCTCACGTGTGTTTTGAACACTGTTTACATTTGCGGTCGCGACTTACGTATGCATTCACATCTGTGTGCGAGCACGGAGGGATGGGGCGCTTTAAATTTTCTTTTTGTTTTTTTTTCTTTATTTATTTTATTTCATTATTTTTATTTTTATACTGTCCCTTAATTTTTTTTATGATCACTTTTATTACTGTCACAAGGAATGTAAACATCCCTTGTGACAGCAATAGTCATGTGTCAGGTATTTTTTTGGAGGGATCTAAGGTCTATAAGACCCCAAAAATCCCTCCTTTGCACTTAAAAGCATTCAAAACGCCAAGTTTGGCTGTTTTGAATACTGACGTGTTTTTAAATCTGGCGCCTTTAGGCTCCAGTAAACTGAAAGTGAGGTTGTGGCTACGCTTCTAGGTTACTAGCTCCAAGAACTGATCAAAGTGAATTATGGCTTTGTTCGGGTGTCCGGCCAGGTGGCGAATGTGCCGGCTGGTTGCTCGGCCTCCTGGTGGAACTGGAGATCTTGGTTGGAGCAGCGGGAGGGGGGACATCCCCCCCTGCTGCTTGTGATAAAAATTGAGAGGCTGCTTAGCCGCATCAGTTATTATCTCAAGAAAGCCGACCATGGGCTCTAAAAAATGGTTATCATCACAAGAAAGCCAACCGTCGGCTCTAAAAAAACGGTACTGGGGTGATGCCTGCATCTGCAGGCATTACCCCAGTACAACCACTTGAACCAGAATGACATACAGGTAGGTGATTTTGCGCACTTGTAAGTGCATCTAGTATGACGCTGTTCTATCTGTCCCCTGTAGTGCAGTTATCCTCTTAGGTGAACTGTATGTTGGGGCTCCATGACACTGCAGGACCTACCTCATTGGCACCAACCAGGGGTAAACATAGATCTATGTAGGTTGTTGTGGTTGAAAATATGCCCCCACTGGCCATTTACCATAATATGTGACATAGTATAGGAGCCTGGGATAAACAGAACATTGAACTGTGACCACGTGTAGCTCTTCTGTATATGTGGAATTTTAAGTACCTGCATAGCTGGAGATCTGTCCTTGTAGCTGGAGTGGGCAACCTCTCCAGGTATACAGAAATGTGTGTGTGTGTTGCCATAAGGTGCATATAAATTGGCTTTAGTACTGAGCTTGTGAGAATGGCATCTCATAAGGCAGTGTAAGGGGGGAGTGCAGAAGTGTGGTTTGCTGCCCAGATCAGTCTGTGAAGCATTTTTATTGGATGTGGAATGCAGCATTTAAATACTGAACCAGATCTTATGGAACAGTATGGACTACAAACCTTTCAGGCTGCAGAAGGGCTCCATGTTTTCCAATGGTGGATTTTTCTTCCACTGATCAATAACACCTGACTTTTTTTCTACCACTGACCAATGATGGGGCATATTTCCTCCTACTGACCATTATTGCCAGGCATTTTCCTCCTACTGATCACAAACAGTGGAGCATTACATTTTTCTACTACTGACCAATGACATTGGACATTTTTTCTCCCACTGACCGCCAACAGCCAGGGCATTTTTTCCTTTCCAATGACTAGCAATGTAAGCCACCCTAATGCATAATCTTAAAAACTGCAATTGTATTTCATGCTGTATGTTACATACTCCTGATCAAAGTGTTTGTTGTTTCAGCAGTTGCTGGTTAGGTTACTAAGTAGTAGTATTACAAAACTATGGCTAATGTGTGCAGTCTATACTGTGCGTAGACTCAGAGGGGTTGATTTACTAAAGCTGGAAAGTGCAAAATCTGGTGCAGCTGTGCATGGTAGCCAATCAGCTTCTAACTTCAGCTTGTTCAATTAAGCTTTGACAAAAAAAATGGAAGTTGATTGGTTACCATGCACAGCTGCACCAGATTTTGCACTCTCCAGTTTTAGTAAATCAACCCCAAACTGTATTTACCTGTAAATCACGGCCAGTATTCCGTGTTATGTAGCCACACCCACTTTTTTGCCGCAGTGTGCCCTGAACACATTCCATTCCTCCAGGCTGTTCCTCTTTATGACATTCTGAAGTTGGGAGGTGTGTGTATTGTTTATCTGCTGTGTGTAAAACTGGTGTATCAGGCCAACGCCTATACAAACAATAGACATACATCATTAAGGATTATTTTTAAGAGCTTTCTTCCAGGCAGCACACACACTTGAATTCATGAACACACACATTGCTATATACTACCAATTAGGCTGAAATCAGGACTCATACATATGATGCATTAAACACATAAAAGACTCATACCTTAAGCAATATACATTCCTTGCATCTCTTATACTCTAGGCTACTTTCCTGATTTGTTTGGGACCTTTATGTTTCATACACCAGCATGTGGTATTTTATGTAGTATTTATGAGTTATAGAACACAATAAAATATTTAATGCTGCAGTGAAAAATTTGACACATGCAGGGACATGAAGATTGCACAAACAATGATTTTAAAGATATCAAACTTAAAGGAAAATACTCTCAGTGTATGCAGAGTTCAACTTATATCAGTGTTTATATTACGTAATTTATAAATATTATTTTCACATTTTATACAAGCTTGTTTTTTATCAAATATTGGGATTACAAGATTAACCAATAATACTGACACATAATCACACACATAGGTTGGACTTGATAGACTTGTGTCTTTTTTCAACCTCACCTACTATGTAACTATGTAACTATGTAACCACTAGAGGGAGCATTCAGAAGCTCAGTCCAAATACTCTTTGTATCTTTCATGAAGTGGCCCTGTCATGAAAGACGTAAGCCAATGCTGGCCTCCTTTAAGAAAATGCTTGTTACCTGACTGTCTCTGGTGTAAACACATTTTAGGTTACAAACCTAAAACATTCATTACATTAATGAGTGTCATAAAACTGTCAAAATGTTATACCATTATACTTGTTCCAGGTCTATGACTCAGGTAGGGTTGAAGCTAATGTACCAACATGACAACCAGTTAGCTAACATTTTCAGAAGAAATATTCCGCAGTGGCAGCCTCCATAATTCTCTCAGAACAAGTTTCCTTTGAACTGTTGATATAAGGTATCAATGGAACAGGGACTGGATTGTTTTAGCAAATAATGTGAAACTGTGGGCACTCATATCCACCAATAAAATACAAGAAAAAAACTTTTTTTTTCTTGCAGGTAATTGGGTGCTTCAAAAGGGCTGCATAGTCTCAAAACTCTGCGCCTAATGGTTTATTCAGGCCAATAAACTCCAGAAAGAAAGGGTTAGGGCACAGGACACCCAAAAGAACAGACTCCAAAAACCTACTTATTGTTGATAAAGAGAAAGGACCCTTAAGCCAGACCAGCACTCTGTGTTTTCCTGACTGTAAAGCAGTAGCAGCACTCAACTCCCTGAATGAGCCATCAGTCTTTTTGCAAGGTCCAAACTTTTACCTAGCTATTCTGAGCTCTCCTCTTGCAGCAGAAGTTTACCGCTGGTGCTACTATCCAGGATCCAACTTCACTGTTCCCTGGTAAATCCTCTAAGCAAGCAGTGCAAGCTTATGGACCCCAAACTCAGGCTTTCCTTCTTCTAACACATGTCCTGCCCAGGCACCAGGCCTGGAAGATCAGGTGCAGCTACGCACAAGTCTCACTCGGGTAAAGCCTGGGAGGCAGAAGAGCTACCAGAAGGTTCTCCCCAATATTTATACCCTACCCCAGAATGCTCCACTGGCAATAAACCTTCTAGTAGTTGGCCAAGAAGATATAAATATTCAAATTTATTAAGCTGCTAGATCTTCCCACACTCCAGCCAGGGACACCCCTAGCAGCATGCAGAACTAAATAACAATCTGAATTTGGGGGAGACCCTGTAGAAATCAGAACAGTGGATTAAGGCTGAGGCTAACTACAGCTCAGCAGCACTACATTTAGTACAAGGACACGTTTGAAGAAAAGAAGAGCAATTGCTGATCATTTGTAGACATTTTCTAAGCAGTTGGAAAACAAAAAGCCATGAAAAACTCTACATGCTCATAAGTATTGTACTTGCATATATGGGACAGTGCTCTTTGAAGAGCAATGCATCTTTTCATAAAGGAAGAATTTCTTTTCTAAAGAATCTCAATTTTTTTTTCCAATTTGTGTTGCTCCTGAAGAAAAACGCCAACTGTGTGGAAGAGATATAAACCACAAATGTGCTTAATTAGGATTTGTTACTTGATCCTTTTTTTGGGACATTTTGAACTTCTCCTGAAGGCTAAGGATGAACCTGAGCACAAGGTGTTATGTAGTCAGTGATACATACCAAATAAGAGATGACAAAGGGACTCATGTATGAAGCTGCCAAAAAATCTAAGAAATTGAGCTTAAGAAGTAAAGCTGGATTTCTGGTAAAAAAAAGAAAAAAGTTACATTTTGTTTATAGCTGTTAAAGTAGTTTTTTTTTTCAATTCGTTAAAGGAACACTGTCACAATAGAAGTGTTGAGGTTGCTGAGCTCCTTGCTAAAATGAATGGTTCTCTCACCGTCATGTGACCTTCCTTCAGTATTTTCAGTAACCTGTAACAACTATGCAGATTCAAAGTTCTGACTTATGTTGCTACATGTTGTACTTGTTTCTTGGACAAACATACAACTAGCATTTTAACACAAAGGTCAGCAATGACAGTCTTTGGATTTGTCTCAGGACAGGTTTTCTTTAAGGTTCCATGCACACTGAAGCTCATAAACGGACGTTTTTGGGAGTTTGGGCTTTTTTTTTTAACAGCACATAAACTCCCCTCTATGTTATCCTACGTGTCCATGCACACATGGACGTTTTTGGATGTTTATCAGCAGTGGAGTTCATGGGCTATTTTCTGAACGCCATAAAATCGCGTTCAGGAGTGGTTTTCTGTTGGCATGGACCATAGGGTGAGTACATGGATTGAAAACTGGCTACAAGGGTGAGCTCAGAGGGTGGTGATAAATGGGGATTACTTGGAATGGTCAGAGGTGGGTAGTGGGGTCCCCCAGGGTTCTGTGCTGGGACCAATCCTATTTAATTTGTTCATAAACAACCTGAGGAAGATGGGGTAAACAGTTCAATCTCTGTATTTGCGGATGATACTAAGCTAAGCAGGGCAATAACTTCTCCGCAGGATGTGGAAACCTTGCAAAAAGATCTGAACAAATTGATGGGGTGGGCAACATCATGGCAAATGAGGTTCAATGTAGAAAAATGTAAAATAATGCATTTGGGTGGCAAAAATATGAATGCAATTTATACACTGGGGGGAGAACCTCTGGGGAAATATAGGATGCAAAAGGACCTTGGGGTCCTAGTAGATGATAGGTTTAGCAATGGCATGCAAAAGCTGCTGCTAACAAAGCAAACAGAATATTGGCATGCATTAAAAAGGGGATCAACCCCAGAGATAAAACCATAATTTTCCCGCTCTACAAGACTCTGGTCCGGCCGTACCTAGAGTATGCTGTCCAGTTCTGGGCACCAGTCCTCAGGAAGGATGTACTGGAAATGGAGCGAGTGCAAAGAAGGGCAACAAAGCTAATAAAGGGTCTGGAGGATATTAGTTATAAGGAAAGGTTGTGAGCACTGAACTTATTCTCTCTGGAAAGGGGACCCTTGAGAGGGTTTATGTTTCAATTTACAAATACCGTACTGGTGACCCCACAATAGGGATAAAAAATTTTCGCAGAAGAGAATTTAACAAGACATGTGGTCACTCATTAAAATTAGAAGAAAAGAGGTTTACCCTTAAACTACGTAGAGGGTTCTTTACTCTAATGCCCCGTACACACGATCGGACATTGATCGGACATTCCGACAACAAAACTTGTTTTGCGTACACACGGTCGCACAAAGTTGTCAGAATTTCTGCTCGCCAAGAATGCGGTGACGTACACCACGTACGACGAGACTAGAAAAGGCCAGTTCAGAACCAAGCGCGGCACCCTTTGGGATCCTTTTGCTAATCTCGTGTTAGTAAAAGTTTGGTGAGAGACGATTCGCGCTTTTTCAGACTCGTGGTTTTCAGATCGTTTTCTGCTGTTCAGTTTGTGCTTGTGGGTTTGTATCTGCTCGTCAGTGCGTGCAGCAAGCTACGCGTGACTCTGTCATTGTGTTCTTGTTCGTTCGTTACTGTTTTTCAGGTCGCTCTTCACAGGCCTTGCTGTTCTTCAGTGCGTTCTGTTACTTTGTTCTGAACAGCCGACTGTTTTCTAGCCATGTTGCGTATACGTACTCCTCGTAGAGTTCATGCTGTGCGGGGGCTTGGTGTTGGGGTCCTTACCTTGACACAAGTCCAGTCCATGAACAGGGTGGGGAGGAGTTAATGGACCAAGAATTGGTTGCTCCAGCGTGACCAGTTCTGTCATATGCCTTTGCTCCGTGAGATCCGTGAGAATAATCCAGATGATTTCAGGAGCTTTCTCCGGATGACGGACCCCGTATTTCACCGTTTATTGGCTTTGCTGACCCCCTATATCAGCAGGCAGAATACCTGCATGAGGCAAGCCATCACTGCGGAGCAGAGGCTCATCGCCTCCCTGCGATACTTGGCAACGGGGAGAAGCCTGCAGGACCTCAAGTTCTCGACAGGCATCTCCCCCCAGGCTCTGGGGATCATTATCCCAGAGACCTGTTCTGCCATCATCCAGGTTCTGCAGAAGGAGTATATTAAGGTAAGATTTTTATCCTTTAACATCACATTTTATTGTATTTAATGTTTGATAATATATTGTATTTCTTTCCACATTCCCTAATTACCATGATTGGAATATGCTGTGAATGTCCCCTTTGTCCTCATGCATGCTGGATTTTTATGTAATTATTTTTTTTGTCCTTCATACATATTTGCCTTCACTTACCTCCCCAGCATGCTCTCCTGGCCCTATATTCACTTCATGTAGTCACTTAACAATGTATTTTATCAGCTCCATAGTAGTGCTGTACCCTAAATACCGCCTAAAATATTTATAAATGTGATTTGTGCTTTAAATTCAGGCAGAGTGCCAGAGGCTTTTTTTTGGGTGTCCCCAAATCATTTTTAACCCTCCCTCCCCCCAACTGCTAAGTCAGCTGATACCAATTCTCTATCTATCCTCATTTATCTATCTGCTAACTTTGGCAAACCCATACACACTATACCCATCTCTTTTGTGGTCAGATTTATGTATGAATTCCCCAAAGCATGTAGTGCAAGGGCCTGCCTGTATACTTTCAAATGGTACTGTTTAAATTTTTTGTATCCTATTATTATCTTGATAGGTAATAGCAGAATGTCCAAATGTGCTCAAATGTGTACAATGTGTATTTATATCTTTGTATTATGACACTTCTCACCTGTCTAGTGGGGTGCCAATAGTGTAACTAAGGAGGGGCTGTTCAAAGCAATACCCATTATTTAGGCATTCATCTCTCAATGAAGTGGAGAGGGTTACATGTCCAAGAGCTCCCCCCCCCCCTATAATGTTAGAAATGGCCCATGAGAGGGGGGAGGGGGAATCTGATAGGTGTACCTTATACTTTGGTCTTTAAAAACTCCCTCAAATAAATGTTATCTTGATGTTGGCCAAGAATGTTTGTGTCCAATCTGCTTTCCCTGTTTATGTGCAAAATGAATAATTGTTTTTTTTTTGGTTTGACTCCACAGTTTCCTTCCACGCCACAGGAATGGCAGACTGTGGCCTCCCACTTTGCCCAGTGGTGGGACTTTCCTAACTGCGGAGGGGCAATTGATGGGAAACACGTCCACATCGTCCCACCACCCAACTTGGGGTCGTACTATTATAATTATAAGGGGTTCAATAGTATTGTGATGTTGGCGTTGGTGTCGGCTACTTATGAGTTCCTGTATGTGGACGTGGGGAAGAATGGCCGGATGTCCGATGGTGGAGTCAACGCCCAGACGGAGTTCTGCAGGCATCTCCAGAATGGCAGCTTGGACTTGCCACCTCCAGAAGACAATGTGGAAGGACTCCCATTCGTCTTTGTTGCGGATGAAGCATTTGCGCTGGGGGACCATCTTATGCAGCCATTCCCGATGAGGACCCTCACCCCGGACCAGAGGGTTTTTAATTACCGGCTGGCCAGAGCCAGAAGAGTGGTGGAGAACACGTTTGAAATCATGGCCAGCCGGTTCCGCCTATTTCTTACACCCATACACATGGCGGAGTACAAACTGAATCATATTATCCTGGTGTTCTGTGTTCTACACAACTTTTTATGGCAACATTCTGCCAACTATGCTGGCTCAGTTGGGCCTGAGGCTGGAATTCCAAATGAACCAACCCTGACGGCGCTTGAAAGTGTCCGTCCTGGCTTGCCCCCCCTCATGGAGTGCCCGTGATGTCCAGCTAAGATACCTTGAATACTTTGGGGGTAGGGGGGCTATCAATATGCCAGACAATGTCTAAAACCTTTTTTCAAATAAAAAAAAAACTACTCAAATCTTTGGTGACATTTACTGCTTGTGTTTGTTTTAGCTGACCCTGACAGAAATGTGGTGAGTCCTGAAAATGGTATGATTGTGTAACCTTACAAAAGCACTGTTGGGTGTTATTTACTAAAGGCAAAGACACTTTGCACTACAAGTGCACTACAATGTGAAAGATGATGTTATGCCACGTAAAGAAATACCTATCATGTTTAAAATTGCACACACTCGTGGAATGGCAACAAACTACAGTATTTAAAAATCTCCATAGGCGACCGTTAGTAGTTACAGAGGAGGTCTTTTGCTAGAATTATTGCTCTTGCTCTAATGATCGTGGCGACACCTCACGTGTGTTTTGAACACTGTTTACATTTGCGGTCGCGACTTACGTATGCATTCACATCTGTGTGCGAGCACGGAGGGATGGGGCGCTTTAAATTTTCTTTTTGTTTTTTTTTCTTTATTTATTTTATTTCATTATTTTTATTTTTATACTGTCCCTTAATTTTTTTTATGATCACTTTTATTACTGTCACAAGGAATGTAAACATCCCTTGTGACAGCAATAGTCATGTGTCAGGTATTTTTTTGGAGGGATCTAAGGTCTATAAGACCCCAAAAATCCCTCCTTTGCACTTAAAAGCATTCAAAACGCCAAGTTTGGCTGTTTTGAATACTGACGTGTTTTTAAATCTGGCGCCTTTAGGCTCCAGTAAACTGAAAGTGAGGTTGTGGCTACGCTTCTAGGTTACTAGCTCCAAGAACTGATCAAAGTGAATTATGGCTTTGTTCGGGTGTCCGGCCAGGTGGCGAATGTGCCGGCTGGTTGCTCGGCCTCCTGGTGGAACTGGAGATCTTGGTTGGAGCAGCGGGAGGGGGGACATCCCCCCCTGCTGCTTGTGATAAAAATTGAGAGGCTGCTTAGCCGCATCAGTTATTATCTCAAGAAAGCCGACCATGGGCTCTAAAAAATGGTTATCATCACAAGAAAGCCAACCGTCGGCTCTAAAAAAACGGTACTGGGGTGATGCCTGCATCTGCAGGCATTACCCCAGTACAACCACTTGAACCAGAATGACATACAGGTAGGTGATTTTGCGCACTTGTAAGTGCATCTAGTATGACGCTGTTCTATCTGTCCCCTGTAGTGCAGTTATCCTCTTAGGTGAACTGTATGTTGGGGCTCCATGACACTGCAGGACCTACCTCATTGGCACCAACCAGGGGTAAACATAGATCTATGTAGGTTGTTGTGGTTGAAAATATGCCCCCACTGGCCATTTACCATAATATGTGACATAGTATAGGAGCCTGGGATAAACAGAACATTGAACTGTGACCACGTGTAGCTCTTCTGTATATGTGGAATTTTAAGTACCTGCATAGCTGGAGATCTGTCCTTGTAGCTGGAGTGGGCAACCTCTCCAGGTATACAGAAATGTGTGTGTGTGTTGCCATAAGGTGCATATAAATTGGCTTTAGTACTGAGCTTGTGAGAATGGCATCTCATAAGGCAGTGTAAGGGGGGAGTGCAGAAGTGTGGTTTGCTGCCCAGATCAGTCTGTGAAGCATTTTTATTGGATGTGGAATGCAGCATTTAAATACTGAACCAGATCTTATGGAACAGTATGGACTACAAACCTTTCAGGCTGCAGAAGGGCTCCATGTTTTCCAATGGTGGATTTTTCTTCCACTGATCAATAACACCTGACTTTTTTTCTACCACTGACCAATGATGGGGCATATTTCCTCCTACTGACCATTATTGCCAGGCATTTTCCTCCTACTGATCACAAACAGTGGAGCATTACATTTTTCTACTACTGACCAATGACATTGGACATTTTTTCTCCCACTGACCGCCAACAGCCAGGGCATTTTTTCCTTTCCAATGACTAGCAATGTAAGCCACCCTAATGCATAATCTTAAAAACTGCAATTGTATTTCATGCTGTATGTTACATACTCCTGATCAAAGTGTTTGTTGTTTCAGCAGTTGCTGGTTAGGTTACTAAGTAGTAGTATTACAAAACTATGGCTAATGTGTGCAGTCTATACTGTGCGTAGACTCAGAGGGGTTGATTTACTAAAGCTGGAAAGTGCAAAATCTGGTGCAGCTGTGCATGGTAGCCAATCAGCTTCTAACTTCAGCTTGTTCAATTAAGCTTTGACAAAAAAAATGGAAGTTGATTGGTTACCATGCACAGCTGCACCTGATTTTGCACTCTCCAGTTTTAGTAAATCAACCCCAAACTGTATTTACCTGTAAATCACGGCCAGTATTCCGTGTTATGTAGCCACACCCACTTTTTTGCCGCAGTGTGCCCTGAACACATTCCATTCCTCCAGGCTGTTCCTCTTTATGACATTCTGAAGTTGGGAGGTGTGTGTATTGTTTATCTGCTGTGTGTAAAACTGGTGTATCAGGCCAACGCCTATACAAACAATAGACATACATCATTAAGGATTATTTTTAAGAGCTTTCTTCCAGGCAGCACACACACTTGAATTCATGAACACACACATTGCTATATACTACCAATTAGGCTGAAATCAGGACTCATACATATGATGCATTAAACACATAAAAGACTCATACCTTAAGCAATATACATTCCTTGCATCTCTTATACTCTAGGCTACTTTCCTGATTTGTTTGGGACCTTTATGTTTCATACACCAGCATGTGGTATTTTATGTAGTATTTATGAGTTATAGAACACAATAAAATATTTAATGCTGCAGTGAAAAATTTGACACATGCAGGGACATGAAGATTGCACAAACAATGATTTTAAAGATATCAAACTTAAAGGAAAATACTCTCAGTGTATGCAGAGTTCAACTTATATCAGTGTTTATATTACGTAATTTATAAATATTATTTTCACATTTTATACAAGCTTGTTTTTTATCAAATATTGGGATTACAAGATTAACCAATAATACTGACACATAATCACACACATAGGTTGGACTTGATAGACTTGTGTCTTTTTTCAACCTCACCTACTATGTAACTATGTAACTATGTAACCACTAGAGGGAGCATTCAGAAGCTCAGTCCAAATACTCTTTGTATCTTTCATGAAGTGGCCCTGTCATGAAAGACGTAAGCCAATGCTGGCCTCCTTTAAGAAAATGCTTGTTACCTGACTGTCTCTGGTGTAAACACATTTTAGGTTACAAACCTAAAACATTCATTACATTAATGAGTGTCATAAAACTGTCAAAATGTTATACCATTATACTTGTTCCAGGTCTATGACTCAGGTAGGGTTGAAGCTAATGTACCAACATGACAACCAGTTAGCTAACATTTTCAGAAGAAATATTCCGCAGTGGCAGCCTCCATAATTCTCTCAGAACAAGTTTCCTTTGAACTGTTGATATAAGGTATCAATGGAACAGGGACTGGATTGTTTTAGCAAATAATGTGAAACTGTGGGCACTCATATCCACCAATAAAATACAAGAAAAAAACTTTTTTTTTCTTGCAGGTAATTGGGTGCTTCAAAAGGGCTGCATAGTCTCAAAACTCTGCGCCTAATGGTTTATTCAGGCCAATAAACTCCAGAAAGAAAGGGTTAGGGCACAGGACACCCAAAAGAACAGACTCCAAAAACCTACTTATTGTTGATAAAGAGAAAGGACCCTTAAGCCAGACCAGCACTCTGTGTTTTCCTGACTGTAAAGCAGTAGCAGCACTCAACTCCCTGAATGAGCCATCAGTCTTTTTGCAAGGTCCAAACTTTTACCTAGCTATTCTGAGCTCTCCTCTTGCAGCAGAAGTTTACCGCTGGTGCTACTATCCAGGATCCAACTTCACTGTTCCCTGGTAAATCCTCTAAGCAAGCAGTGCAAGCTTATGGACCCCAAACTCAGGCTTTCCTTCTTCTAACACATGTCCTGCCCAGGCACCAGGCCTGGAAGATCAGGTGCAGCTACGCACAAGTCTCACTCGGGTAAAGCCTGGGAGGCAGAAGAGCTACCAGAAGGTTCTCCCCAATATTTATACCCTACCCCAGAATGCTCCACTGGCAATAAACCTTCTAGTAGTTGGCCAAGAAGATATAAATATTCAAATTTATTAAGCTGCTAGATCTTCCCACACTCCAGCCAGGGACACCCCTAGCAGCATGCAGAACTAAATAACAATCTGAATTTGGGGGAGACCCTGTAGAAATCAGAACAGTGGATTAAGGCTGAGGCTAACTACAGCTCAGCAGCACTACATTTAGTACAAGGACACGTTTGAAGAAAAGAAGAGCAATTGCTGATCATTTGTAGACATTTTCTAAGCAGTTGGAAAACAAAAAGCCATGAAAAACTCTACATGCTCATAAGTATTGTACTTGCATATATGGGACAGTGCTCTTTGAAGAGCAATGCATCTTTTCATAAAGGAAGAATTTCTTTTCTAAAGAATCTCAATTTTTTTTTCCAATTTGTGTTGCTCCTGAAGAAAAACGCCAACTGTGTGGAAGAGATATAAACCACAAATGTGCTTAATTAGGATTTGTTACTTGATCCTTTTTTTGGGACATTTTGAACTTCTCCTGAAGGCTAAGGATGAACCTGAGCACAAGGTGTTATGTAGTCAGTGATACATACCAAATAAGAGATGACAAAGGGACTCATGTATGAAGCTGCCAAAAAATCTAAGAAATTGAGCTTAAGAAGTAAAGCTGGATTTCTGGTAAAAAAAAGAAAAAAGTTACATTTTGTTTATAGCTGTTAAAGTAGTTTTTTTTTTCAATTCGTTAAAGGAACACTGTCACAATAGAAGTGTTGAGGTTGCTGAGCTCCTTGCTAAAATGAATGGTTCTCTCACCGTCATGTGACCTTCCTTCAGTATTTTCAGTAACCTGTAACAACTATGCAGATTCAAAGTTCTGACTTATGTTGCTACATGTTGTACTTGTTTCTTGGACAAACATACAACTAGCATTTTAACACAAAGGTCAGCAATGACAGTCTTTGGATTTGTCTCAGGACAGGTTTTCTTTAAGGTTCCATGCACACTGAAGCTCATAAACGGACGTTTTTGGGAGTTTGGGCTTTTTTTTTTAACAGCACATAAACTCCCCTCTATGTTATCCTACGTGTCCATGCACACATGGACGTTTTTGGATGTTTATCAGCAGTGGAGTTCATGGGCTATTTTCTGAACGCCATAAAATCGCGTTCAGGAGTGGTTTTCTGTTGGCATGGACCATAGGGTGAGTACATGGATTGAAAACTGGCTACAAGGGTGAGCTCAGAGGGTGGTGATAAATGGGGATTACTTGGAATGGTCAGAGGTGGGTAGTGGGGTCCCCCAGGGTTCTGTGCTGGGACCAATCCTATTTAATTTGTTCATAAACAACCTGAGGAAGATGGGGTAAACAGTTCAATCTCTGTATTTGCGGATGATACTAAGCTAAGCAGGGCAATAACTTCTCCGCAGGATGTGGAAACCTTGCAAAAAGATCTGAACAAATTGATGGGGTGGGCAACATCATGGCAAATGAGGTTCAATGTAGAAAAATGTAAAATAATGCATTTGGGTGGCAAAAATATGAATGCAATTTATACACTGGGGGGAGAACCTCTGGGGAAATATAGGATGCAAAAGGACCTTGGGGTCCTAGTAGATGATAGGTTTAGCAATGGCATGCAAAAGCTGCTGCTAACAAAGCAAACAGAATATTGGCATGCATTAAAAAGGGGATCAACCCCAGAGATAAAACCATAATTTTCCCGCTCTACAAGACTCTGGTCCGGCCGTACCTAGAGTATGCTGTCCAGTTCTGGGCACCAGTCCTCAGGAAGGATGTACTGGAAATGGAGCGAGTGCAAAGAAGGGCAACAAAGCTAATAAAGGGTCTGGAGGATATTAGTTATAAGGAAAGGTTGTGAGCACTGAACTTATTCTCTCTGGAAAGGGGACCCTTGAGAGGGTTTATGTTTCAATTTACAAATACCGTACTGGTGACCCCACAATAGGGATAAAAAATTTTCGCAGAAGAGAATTTAACAAGACATGTGGTCACTCATTAAAATTAGAAGAAAAGAGGTTTACCCTTAAACTACGTAGAGGGTTCTTTACTCTAATGCCCCGTACACACGATCGGACATTGATCGGACATTCCGACAACAAAACTTGTTTTGCGTACACACGGTCGCACAAAGTTGTCAGAATTTCTGCTCGCCAAGAATGCGGTGACGTACACCACGTACGACGAGACTAGAAAAGGCCAGTTCAGAACCAAGCGCGGCACCCTTTGGGATCCTTTTGCTAATCTCGTGTTAGTAAAAGTTTGGTGAGAGACGATTCGCGCTTTTTCAGACTCGTGGTTTTCAGATCGTTTTCTGCTGTTCAGTTTGTGCTTGTGGGTTTGTATCTGCTCGTCAGTGCGTGCAGCAAGCTACGCGTGACTCTGTCATTGTGTTCTTGTTCGTTCGTTACTGTTTTTCAGGTCGCTCTTCACAGGCCTTGCTGTTCTTCAGTGCGTTCTGTTACTTTGTTCTGAACAGCCGACTGTTTTCTAGCCATGTTGCGTATACGTACTCCTCGTAGAGTTCATGCTGTGCGGGGGCTTGGTGTTGGGGTCCTTACCTTGACACAAGTCCAGTCCATGAACAGGGTGGGGAGGAGTTAATGGACCAAGAATTGGTTGCTCCAGCGTGACCAGTTCTGTCATATGCCTTTGCTCCGTGAGATCCGTGAGAATAATCCAGATGATTTCAGGAGCTTTCTCCGGATGACGGACCCCGTATTTCACCGTTTATTGGCTTTGCTGACCCCCTATATCAGCAGGCAGAATACCTGCATGAGGCAAGCCATCACTGCGGAGCAGAGGCTCATCGCCTCCCTGCGATACTTGGCAACGGGGAGAAGCCTGCAGGACCTCAAGTTCTCGACAGGCATCTCCCCCCAGGCTCTGGGGATCATTATCCCAGAGACCTGTTCTGCCATCATCCAGGTTCTGCAGAAGGAGTATATTAAGGTAAGATTTTTATCCTTTAACATCACATTTTATTGTATTTAATGTTTGATAATATATTGTATTTCTTTCCACATTCCCTAATTACCATGATTGGAATATGCTGTGAATGTCCCCTTTGTCCTCATGCATGCTGGATTTTTATGTAATTATTTTTTTTGTCCTTCATACATATTTGCCTTCACTTACCTCCCCAGCATGCTCTCCTGGCCCTATATTCACTTCATGTAGTCACTTAACAATGTATTTTATCAGCTCCATAGTAGTGCTGTACCCTAAATACCGCCTAAAATATTTATAAATGTGATTTGTGCTTTAAATTCAGGCAGAGTGCCAGAGGCTTTTTTTTGGGTGTCCCCAAATCATTTTTAACCCTCCCTCCCCCCAACTGCTAAGTCAGCTGATACCAATTCTCTATCTATCCTCATTTATCTATCTGCTAACTTTGGCAAACCCATACACACTATACCCATCTCTTTTGTGGTCAGATTTATGTATGAATTCCCCAAAGCATGTAGTGCAAGGGCCTGCCTGTATACTTTCAAATGGTACTGTTTAAATTTTTTGTATCCTATTATTATCTTGATAGGTAATAGCAGAATGTCCAAATGTGCTCAAATGTGTACAATGTGTATTTATATCTTTGTATTATGACACTTCTCACCTGTCTAGTGGGGTGCCAATAGTGTAACTAAGGAGGGGCTGTTCAAAGCAATACCCATTATTTAGGCATTCATCTCTCAATGAAGTGGAGAGGGTTACATGTCCAAGAGCTCCCCCCCCCCCTATAATGTTAGAAATGGCCCATGAGAGGGGGGAGGGGGAATCTGATAGGTGTACCTTATACTTTGGTCTTTAAAAACTCCCTCAAATAAATGTTATCTTGATGTTGGCCAAGAATGTTTGTGTCCAATCTGCTTTCCCTGTTTATGTGCAAAATGAATAATTGTTTTTTTTTTGGTTTGACTCCACAGTTTCCTTCCACGCCACAGGAATGGCAGACTGTGGCCTCCCACTTTGCCCAGTGGTGGGACTTTCCTAACTGCGGAGGGGCAATTGATGGGAAACACGTCCACATCGTCCCACCACCCAACTTGGGGTCGTACTATTATAATTATAAGGGGTTCAATAGTATTGTGATGTTGGCGTTGGTGTCGGCTACTTATGAGTTCCTGTATGTGGACGTGGGGAAGAATGGCCGGATGTCCGATGGTGGAGTCAACGCCCAGACGGAGTTCTGCAGGCATCTCCAGAATGGCAGCTTGGACTTGCCACCTCCAGAAGACAATGTGGAAGGACTCCCATTCGTCTTTGTTGCGGATGAAGCATTTGCGCTGGGGGACCATCTTATGCAGCCATTCCCGATGAGGACCCTCACCCCGGACCAGAGGGTTTTTAATTACCGGCTGGCCAGAGCCAGAAGAGTGGTGGAGAACACGTTTGAAATCATGGCCAGCCGGTTCCGCCTATTTCTTACACCCATACACATGGCGGAGTACAAACTGAATCATATTATCCTGGTGTTCTGTGTTCTACACAACTTTTTATGGCAACATTCTGCCAACTATGCTGGCTCAGTTGGGCCTGAGGCTGGAATTCCAAATGAACCAACCCTGACGGCGCTTGAAAGTGTCCGTCCTGGCTTGCCCCCCCTCATGGAGTGCCCGTGATGTCCAGCTAAGATACCTTGAATACTTTGGGGGTAGGGGGGCTATCAATATGCCAGACAATGTCTAAAACCTTTTTTCAAATAAAAAAAAAACTACTCAAATCTTTGGTGACATTTACTGCTTGTGTTTGTTTTAGCTGACCCTGACAGAAATGTGGTGAGTCCTGAAAATGGTATGATTGTGTAACCTTACAAAAGCACTGTTGGGTGTTATTTACTAAAGGCAAAGACACTTTGCACTACAAGTGCACTTGAAACTGCACTGAAACTGCACTTGTAGTGCAAAGTGGATTTGCCCTTAGGAAATAACACCCATTTTCACAGAAAACACCAATTAGAGCACCACAAAAGTGTTGTAGCGTTGAGACAATAATCCATACATTCTTGATTAACAATCTTTTAAATACCAGCACAATCACATGTGCATTTAGAAAAGGTTTTTAAAACAAACCAACATGTTCGTCGTATAACAAATTTTTGGGGTCACATTAGAAAAAGTAGAAATGTCCATTTATGATAAAACAGGCATGTTTAAAACCAACAACTTGAAGTCAATATCAGACATGAGTATTTACAAACAGTGTTTGATATTGCGTTCAGATGGGGTGAAGTCACCCCAGGAAAAGTCAAATATTTAAGATGCACACAAATTTACGCATGTCAACATGTGCTACCTGCCATCACGGGGGATCAAGGGACGTGTTTGGCGGGTGCAACCCCTTCCTCACAGCTACTTTATTATTGAGGAAGGGGTTGCACCCCCAAAACGCGTCCATTGATCTCCCGTGATGGCACATAGCACATGTTGACACACTGTGTGCCTCTTCAAAATTTGGCTTTTCTCAAATTTGTAAAAAATGTCAAAAATTTGTAGCAGACAAAAAAAACAAAGGTATTTGGAGGGGTTTTAAACTCTCCCTAAAACATCAATGATGTCCTTCATTTTTTGAAGAACATCATTGATGTTTTTCTTGATGTTTTCCAAGTCCCTATTACACCCATGATCTCCCCGATCAGGATCTGTGCACTTTCCGAGGTGAAAGGATCTGGATCCACAACATCACGATCACCTAAAAAGATAGAAACCAAAAAACACCATGTATTATAAATATGCCGGCATCCATCTCTTACCTGAGCCTGTGGTCGCAGACACTCACCTGTTGTGGTGCCAATTTCCACCACGTCTTCCTCCTCCTGCTCTTCTTGTCTTGGGTGGATTTCCCCTTCTTCCAGAGGTAGGGGGTCTCTGGTCTTCTCGGATGAGGGGTGTCCTCCAAGTCTTTTCTCCCCTATGTAAAAAAAATTGGTATACTTAGCACACAGATATTTGATGGCAGAACTATAAATATGAAACATTGCTTGGAAGTGGGGTACAATTGTCTATTTTGGCAGAGTTCCAAGATGTAGAATTTTTAGTGTCCTTTGTCAAGCTTCAATACTTTACCTGTTTTATACAAGCTTCACAGATGGAGTCACCCCTATAGTATACACTGGAGCACCTGTGTGGGCCCCCTAATAAAAAGGGTGTTCTTGTGTCCCACACTAGTGCTCCAGCGTCCAGATGTGTAAACAGCTGCTGAGTGTCCTCTCCTTACACAGAATCTACAAACCCATCTACACAACCAAATTATTTTCAGACAAGTAGGCCCTAAAAAATGTGGGCAAATGCATATGGCCAAAACAATGGTGTTTTTTAGGCCGCACAAAAAATGTTTGATACGATCGAATAATGTGCCCATGAACATGAAAGTTGACATTTTAAAATGGATAAGTTAAGAAAAGCACATGGAGCAGCACGAACGTAAAAAACATAAAAAGAATCGGAACACAGCACAACTACTTACTTTTTTGCAGCACTCTCCGGATCCTTCTGTACTGCTCATGCTCTCTTAATTTAAGGTCCAACCACCATTTCCTGAGTTGATCTTTCGATCGTCCTTCCCCCGAAATTCCGGTGCAGACTTTTGACCACTTTCGCCATGATCTTGGCCTTTCTGACATTGGGGTTGGGGTAAGGTCCATACTTCCCGTCATAGTCGGCCCTCTTCATTATGTCGACCATCTCCAACATCTCCCCAAAGGACATATTTGATGCCTTATATCGTCTCCTTCTGGATCGGGATGTTTCTGCCTCCGGGCTTTCCTCCTCCTCCTCCTCGTTGGTGTAATTATCAGACACCTGCTGTGTCTCCGCCATGTGCTCTTCCCCACTGCGACGAATGAGAAGGGGAGGGGAATAGACTAGAAAGAACGTCAGGGGCGGGCGGAGTTTCACACATGCGCAGTGTCTCTAAAGCGTAACACGCGTGCGTAGTACGTATGATCTGTGAAGGGAAGAAGGAGTAACGGAGGCGCCGATCGTGATAGCGAAGGTAAGATTTAACATTGGGCCTATACTGCTTCTAGATTGAGGCCTGTATTTGCACAAGTTTAGGAGACTTTAGGCTGACATTAGGGTTTGTCTTGTGTTGTGTCTTGCAGTGAAAATGGATATCTTGAAAGATAAGGACTTTATGCCAATCTTCATTGATATGTTCAGGGAGCTGCCCTGTCTGTGGCAGATAAACCACCCCGAATATAAGAACCAAACAAAGAGGAAGGCAGCGCTGGATAATTTGTTGGAATTTGTGAAGATGGTGATCCCCACGGCAGACATCACCTATTTGAAGGTTCTAATTGGTGGCCTGAGGAGCACTTATCTAAGGGAGCACAAGAAGGTCCAGGATTCCCAGAGATCAGGAGCAGCAGATGACATTTATGTCCCCAGGCTCTGGTACTATGACAGGCTGCATTTTCTGGCAGGTCAGACTGAACCCAGGCCAGCACTCTCCACTCTTCCTTCCACGCTTCCTTCCCCCCCAGCTGAGGCTTCTGATGCCCAACCTGGGCCTTCCAGGCAGCAACATGTGGAGGAGCCCAGCTTGAACCAGGTATAGCATTCCTCTAAATATTTCTGGTTGTCCAATCAATGATGTGAAATAGATGTTAGTTTGGAGTACTAATTTATGATTGTGATTGATGAAGCAAAAACTAAAACCATGTCCCTTTTTCATACACAGGGAAGTCTCAGCCAGGAGGTGGCCGGGCCAAGCAGGCTGCCTGATACCCAGGTCTCTCCCCTCCACCTTCAAAGACAAAGTGGCAGGAAGAGGAGTAACCTGGAGGAGGCTGCCATAGGCCTCTTTTGGAAGGCTACTGAGGCCCTCAGAACACCCCACAGTGTGGAGGAGGACTTTGCTGGCATAACTGCCTGCAAAATGATGCAGATGGAGGAGGGCCATGACTCCTATGTGAGTTCTTAATTTTGGAAGCTCTCAATAAGGGGTTGAGGGGCCAAATAACATGTGCTACCCACATTTGTGACCTCACATCATCCTCCCCCTCCTCCTCCAGGTCCTACTCCTCCTCCTCCTCCTCCAGGTCCTACTCCTCCTCCTGCCACATCTCCAACACCAGAGCCACAGCCGGGAAGGAAGCGTGGAAGAAAGACCAGAGAGTGATGGCCCTGGGTTCAGTCTGGTCTGGCAAAATATGCAGCCTCTTGTAGTGCCACAGCCTGGGGACATAGATGTCATCTGCTGCTTTCCAGATCTCTGGGACTTCTGGACCAGACTGCACTCTATTAGATATGGACTCATCAGGCCACCAATTTTGCTGGAAAAGAATTTATGTGTGCCCTGGGGGTCAAAGGCTTCGCCAATTTCTGCTGTTTCTCCAGCGTTGCCTCCCTCTTTGTTTGGTTCTGAGCCCTTAATAAAGGAATTTTTGTTTCAAGTATACTTGCCTATGTGTGTTTTCCTTCAAAAAGGACAGTTTGTGAGGAGGCAGGTACATTTCAAAACTACAATGTGAAATTAACAAGAGACACCAACACCAAACAATCTCCTTGAGATTAAATAATACAAGATACCAATGGTGTTGTGGTAACTTGACACAAAACACACACAAAAATATTATGGAGTAAAACACAAAAAACAAAAATAAAAAAAACAGCCTTGGAAAAAATACAAACCCCAAAAAAATAAAAAAAACAGCCTTCCAAAAAAAATAAAATAAATAAAAAACAACAAAATAGAAATTTTGTCAGATGTGACAAATCAAAATATATTGAGGGAATCCCGATAAATAATAAAGAAAGAAGTTTGTGAGAAGTCTGCGTGAATATGAGCAGCAAAACTACTTCATTCTTCTCACATTATAAAGATGAAGAGAGTGCGCTGTATTAAACTATTTAAAACATTGCAGCGTGACGAAAATGCTGTATCCATTCCGAATGCTAATTTTACCAGACCGAGCTGTTCCGTCTCGGAATTTCTTCTGAGCATGCGTGGCACTTTGTGCGTCGGAACTGGCCACACACGGTCGGAAATTGACGCGATCGGATTTTGTTGTCGGAAAAATTTATAGCCTGCTCTCAAACTTTGTGTGTCGGAAAATCCAATGGAAAATGTCAGATGGAGCCCACACACGGTCGGAATCTCCGACAACACGCTCCGATCGCACATTTTACCTCGGAAAATCCGACCGTGTGTACGGGGCATAAGAGCGGCAAGTATGTGGAATTTCCTTCCACAAGCGGGAGCATTGAAAGTTTCAAAAAACTATTAGAAAAGCACCTGAACGACCACAACATACAGGGATATACAAGGTAATACTGACATATAATCACACACATGGGTTTATCTTGATAGACTTGTGTCTTTTTTCAACCTCACCTACTATGTAACTATGTAACTATTTGCCACTTGAATTATTGTGGAGATACCTCACATGTGGCGCAATCACTGTTTACATACATGTAAGTCTTACGCAAGCGTTTACATTCATAGGTATGTGTTTTATTAAAATGTAATATTTATAGCACTTTTTTGTTCATTTAATTTTATTTATATTACAAGGGAGCTAACAAGCCTCCTATGTGATAGCATGGGCAAGTGACAGGTCCTCTTTATGGAGACCTCATGGTCTATTAGACCTCCAATGTCTCCCTTGCCCTCCACTGCAGCTAATCAAGCACAGATTATGCCTGATTAGCTGCCTTCCCAGCTAAAGCAGCTGGGGAATAACAGCTGCGGATCTGGAAGTACAAAAAATAGAAAATAACCCCCAAATGACTTTTTAGGCAAAATTAGAGGTACAAATATGTAAAAACAAGTTCATTTCTGTATTACATTTGTGATAAAAAAAGACCAAAGGGTCAGTACAAAAGTATCATACTTAGAACAAACATGACATAAAAATGCATTGCTGTACAATATGGGAATGTAAGTACTCTGCTGGATCTATGAAACACCAAAAGAGGACTGCCAGCAAGAGTACATCTTGGTTAGTGTCAGTGATCAAAGACACATCCCGACACGTTTCAGAAACAGTATTTCTTTCTTCAGAGGAGGGTATATTCATCTACAATATGATTGTGACAATTAATAATGTGATATAATAGGCTGATACTGAAAAGCACTTACATTGTACAATCAAAAATCAGTAAAACCAGTTGTGAAGCATACAAGGCTGTTCTCTGTTGTCCCCTAAACACCACAGAAGAAGGAGTGCCACTACAACGCACCATGCACCCACAGGGACCTCTTGTCCAATGCTCAATATGGGCCCGTGTGGGGCATCTGTAATGCAAGTAAAAAAGGGGGATTTCCATTAAGTAATGGAAAGAGTAATGATAGTGGGTACCTGGGAAGCAGAAAGAAGGGAGGGAGAAGAAGGGAAGAGAGGGGAAGGGGGAAAAAAGGGGGGGGCAGGGAGAGGTGGGAAAAGATGTTGTAGGGGGGGTTGGGTAGGTCCCCCCATCCACACACAGGGGTATAGTGTGTGTCAGGAATTACAATGGACAGAAGAAATACAAAAATGCATGGTAAAAGCTTTTAGGGCTTATAGGAGGCAGTAAAACAAGCCTAAATGAAGGCGCACATCATAAAAAATGGACTTATGCTTACCTGCCGTGGGATGCTCAATGTTTGGAGAATTATCTGCAGTCAGCCATAGAAGACTGAACTATGGCACACCGCACATATATAGTGGTAAAACACCACCCCCTTATCCAATTAAACTGCCCCACCAACAGCTGGAGGAAGGATGCCACTGTGCCATTCACTATGTGGTGGCGGCAGATGGCGCCCATTCAGCAGTCCCTCGGCATGCCCGGCTTACCATTCTGCCCTGCTCCCCAAGGCGGGATGACGTCATGTGCCAGGAAAAGCCCCAACACAAATAGCGTGACCATAGCAACCCACAGAGTGGGTCTTTACATTACCATTTATTTAAAGAGGGCAAGTAAATTAATAAACCTCCTAGTAATGCCATTACTAGGCTGCAGGTAGAGGGAGCTCTAATTAATTGTAGTGTGACTTCAGGATACTGAAACCAACAAGTTCACATAAATTTTTAAAGCAAGTGAGCAACAGTGTTTTGTGTCTCCTCTTTGATACAGTGTTTTGTGTCTCCTCTTTGATACAGATACTGCAGTCTGCATCTTTGTCATACCTTGCACTCAGATCACCGATAATCCTGTAACACAGACAATACAGGCTCAAACTAGGGGATGTCTTTTTAAAATTGATCCTGCCAGAAATTATATGAGCTAATAATTTCCTGTACTCTCTACCCCTGCTGCATTCTTATCAGTTACATTGTTATCAGCTATTTCTAAGGACAACAGAGCATCACTACACCTACCCTATAGTAAAGAGGAGAGTGGGAAGTGCTTTGTAGTTTTGTCCTGTCACTGACAATACCAGATGCATCAGATTTTCTAAAAAAGAAGAGACTTTGACATTCCTTTTCTGTGTTTGTTTAAAATCTTATTTGGGTTATGTAAAATTGACACTTTTCACATTAGCATGTGTCACATAGTTGTCTTGTCTGGTAAACATAAATAGATATGTTGCCACATGCTTTGCTAAGAATGAAAAGTGAGAAAAAAAACTGTCTGCAGCTGCTCTGTAGCTGCTGCCCTGCCGTGCTGATTTGGTTAACAGCTATATCTGCAAGAGGAGTGAGCTGCTGAGCAGGAAGAGACTGTGACAGGCAGCACTGCACTATGGGAACTGTAGTCCAGAGGAGAGAGACTCTACTTGAACTGCATTTCCCAGAGAGAGTTTGCCAGGAGGAGAGAAAAGAGCTGCATTTTCGCAGGCTGTACAGAACACAGCTTCCTCTTTCCGCAAAGGAGACAGAAGAGTGCACATTGCTGTCAAGTGTGCACCACCACTGCTGCAGAACGGTGGCCTGAGCAGGATCCAGAGTGCTGAGTTTGGAAGTGCTGACAGCCAGAGTGGGTGCAGGCCAGAGAGTGGACTGGTATGGTAAGCTGCTGGTATGAGTATTTACTATCCTCTGCTAGAGAAAAAGCTGAGCCCTTTAGAAACTGACCATACAGTCATCTAGTAGCCTTACTGCTGCCTGCAGACTTGACTGGGACTTTTCCATACCTCCCAATCTTTTGAGATAGGAACGAGGGACACCTATTGGCAAAAGTATGTAGACATAGGACACACCCCCTGCCATGCCCTCCTTCAAAGAGAATTATAAAAAAAAAATAGTACTTTTTGTAACCACTATTTCCTTAATACTGACTTTTGACATTTACAAATGAAGCAATTTAGAAATTGGATGAAAGGTTTAGCACTGGGAAAAACTTTGAAAGATAAATAGTGCATTTTATAAACAACTATATAGAGAAGACCAATATGAGGGACAAATGAGGAGGAAAGAGGGACAGAGAGACTTTGTTCCAAACCAGGGGCAGTCCCTCCAAATTAGGGACAGTTGGGAGCTATGCTATTCTAAGGTGCACCAATGCTACGACTGGGCCTCAACGCGAAATTGGCTGAAGAGTTGGGACTAAAGACTGGCGCTTTACAGCTGCTACACAGGAACTTTACCTATTGCTTATGCTAAGAGGTATCTCTGAGGGTACATTGCACTATATGCTAGCCATTCTCCTAGAGTGCACTCTAGACTAACTAGCACTATTATTCACATTGCAGTTAATGCTTATATGCACTTTTTTTTCCTGACTTTGCTGATTTATGTGCTGATTCCAGTCTAGTGGTACAGGAATCTATTCTAAGTTCCTGTCTAGCAGATTGTGTCTAAACCTTCTGTATACATTCTAGCTAGTAAGTCACAGCCAAGTTAAAGGTATCTATACTTGTGTTCTTATAAGTTCTTGTAGTGACTTTCATTCAAACAGGTGTGTCAGAGGGGCTGAGGTTCTTGGAGTCAAGGCGCAGAACAGAGAACCTAAATTACCAAGTGTCTTTTTTGGAGGTAGCGCTACAGATACATATACTCGAATTAGTTATTTTCACAATTTTTTCATCCCTTACAATCCTTCAGAGGTTAATTTGCTAAAAGCACATCTTTCACAATGGCAAATATTTGAGTGTATTTCCATTCATGTTAATGAATTCTTTAATCAGAGGATTTTCTTGCTGTGCTTTAAATCTGTTATACACATTCTCTAAAAGTCTATATAAGACTTAACGTTCCATCATTAGATTTACTTGTTTAAATCCAGAACAAGGCAAGCCATAATCTTCTTTTTTTAATGATGTACTTCCCTTATCAGTCCTGGGTGATAAATGACAGGGAAAGATTGCAACTCCCATCATTGCCTGGCCCTAGGCAGACTTAACATACTAGAGAATGACATTCTTCTAATGATTGCCTATTGCTTGTTTGAAAAGACATCAGATGCGATGGAAATTAGAACTCATGTTGTTTAGAGGAAAATTATTGATCCAATTACTGATGATGAGAAGCTTTGTCTGTCATCCACAAAGAACAAACTGCATGAGCCTCATCCTTCAAGTGTAACCTGATTGTGTTTAGAAATAAATCTAAGAGGAAGCAGATTATGCTGGATCAACACACAGTAAGAAATTAAGGAGTTGTGAGCAGTGTATATAAACCCAACCACAAGATATACAGATATATCAACAGATGGCACTTCTACCAATATACACCCTGCTGTGGAACGCACAGCACAATGCATATTCTGTAGCCCTGGATCCCATTATAGCATCGTTTAAAGTGTTTCTAAAGGCTTAAAGGCAAAACTTTTTTTTCATCTTGGATAAAGTAAGGGAGGGTTATAACCCCTGTCTGGTTTTTTTTTTTACCATCTGTGTCCCATTGTGGAGGATCCCCTTCACTTCCTGTCCCATAGCCAAATGGCAAGTGAGAGGAAATCACTGCAAATTAAGGGAATTCCTTGGGAACCCCCTAGGTCACCAGAACTAATTTCCCTATTGGAAGATTCCCCCTCTATTACTTTTCTTGGGACAACCCAAAATTTGTGATTTTCTTTTACTTTCTCTTTCAATGATAATGGTAAACAGGACAAATAGAGAAGGTGAATATCCTTAATTGGGGCACAGACAGCAATAAAAACTGACAGGTGTTCTAATCCCTCTGCACTCTATCCAAAACTGAAAAAAAGTTTTGCCTTTAGATCCTAGGTTTTTTCTCTTAGTGCATTCTTTGTATTAAGGTAAAAAAAAACTTTGAGCCACAGGATCCTCCCCAGCCCCCCTATATTTACCTGAGACAATTCTCAATCCAGCACTGTGTCTGGGAGCAGCGGCTCCCTTTGCTCTCTTCCTCTTCACATGGCAGGTTGATAGCAGCGGAAGCCATGGAATCCTGCTGCTGTCAATCAAATCCTGTGATGAGAGCAGGGAGCAATTGGTGGATCAGAGGCATGCAGTCTGTAACTGTAGACACAGGCAGCGTGGCTCTGGATCGAGCCAGCATGAGTGCCCCCAGAGAAAGCTGCTTTTTATGGGGGCAATACATGTATTCGATAGCACACCATGGATATTCAATTGCAGTCCAAAACTTTTATTGCAGAGATCACATCACAAAAGAATAAGTGCAATGTTTCGGAGCCACGCAGGACCCCTTTTGTCAGGGTCTTGCGTGGCTCCGAAACATTGCAGTTATTTTTTGTGATGTGATGTCTGTGCAATAACAGTTTTAGACTGCAACTGAAGATCCATGGTGTGCTGGTGAATATGTATATTGATGTGTGATATATCCAGTGTCTAGCTGGTAATCGCTACAGCACCCGCTACAGATTAGCCTGTGATCCAGGAATGTGTTCAATGGGAATATAGACAAGAAAGTTTTTATGGGGGCACTCGCCGAAGGGGTGGAGCCAAGAGTGTTGTCGGGGGACCCCAGAAGATGAGATTTGGGGCTGCTCTGTGGAAAACCATTGCACAGAGCTTACAATCACTTCAATTTCACATTTAAGTACCAAACTAGTTCATTTTAGTAAACGGCTTCATCAAAACGAATGCATCCTTTTTTGGATGGGGTGGAGGAAGGATTGAATCTCCCACTAAGTTTGCCCAGCCATGACCCTGATGGATGAAGTTCTCTCTACAGCGGCTGAATTTTTGCACAGCAAACATAAACCATGGACGGGGTGGCATAGCTGCCAGGGGAAAAACACTTTCTGTAACCCATTGTTGGTAACACATTCCTGTCTAAATAAAGGTTTCAGGCTGACACTTTGCCATATCTGCCGTTTCCATGTGGTTGGGTCCCTATTGTTGCTGTCCATTTTGGCGGTGAAACAGTGCATTCACTCACTTTGGGTAAGTGCACCAAAAACCCAATTTCTAGCATAATAGGGGGAGGGGAAGGTTGACTATTATTCTTTGCACCCATTTAATGTGTACTGATGCAAAGAGGAAAGTCTCCTTCAGACATCTTGTGAATTTGTGTCACTAAGGTTATCAAGTAGGGATGAGGATCGGGTTCGCCAATACCACGGGTTTGAGATGAATCCTGTGGGTTCGACATTTGAAGTACCAGCGAATTAATGTATATATTCGGCCTGGAGAAAAAGCCCCTTTGTCCAAATTAAATAAATCAGATTGGGGTGCTGCTGCTGTATGTAAGCCAACCTAATTGTAAAAGACAAAAATCAATTACACAGCTAAATATACGCACCAGTGTACACTGTTGCTGAAACTGTCAATGAAAACTGTACTGCTTCATAACATCTCCTACAGATTTAAGGCAACACAAGCATATTATTAAATAATCTTTGTATTATCAATGTTTCCCTTAAAGCTGCATGAAAAGACCCTCTCCTTACAGTATGGTATGTTTAAAAAACATGTTTGCATTGGTTCATATCCCCCATGGAAGTAAACAGCTTTCCATGCTTTTTTTTGGACAGTAGTTTGCCTATTAACCCTAAAATGACCCCATAGGTTTCAGTGGGATTGACCTTTGGGATTCACCCACCACTATAAGCAAGTCAACTCCAGTTGGAGGTGAGCAGCAAAAGACATTCTGCTTTGGGGGGGGGGGGGGGGGGGGGCTGCAGGCAGAAGCTACAATCCAGCCCTGTCCTAACCTTTGGCATGCAAATGGTAGCCTTGGCTTTTCAGCAGAGCTTCAGGTGTCACTCTTTGAAGTGCTTTTGTTGTGTATTTTATGGACCAACCACTAAAAAGCACATGACTGCTAAATCATTTCCTTTCTAGTGCATTCTCAATAATAATACGGGAAAAGAAGCTTCTGAAGATGCCCAGTGGGAGGGGCGAAACATGTCAAGCAGGGACAAGATACACGAGATTCAGTGACGGTTGGCAGCACGCCAAGGCAGCAATTTTTACCTGTATGCCTTTCTTTGATGTAAGTGCATTTCTTTTGTGAGTTTATTAATACATGTTTAGCAATATTAGGCTATGTGCATCTTTCTCTTCATTGGTATATGCATTGTCTATACCACTGCACTGGAGACCTAACAATGGAGTAATAGGAAGGATATAACTTGTCCATGGAGGTGGATCATTATCATGGAGTCCTTTATAATCAATGGTACAAGGAGATATCCTGATCGTTGTTGTTTGATAAAGACCTTGCGTGTTTACAGCTTACTGCGGGTAAATGGGGACCCACGATGGGAGCAGAGTGACACTGGAATCCACACAAGCGGAAGTCTACATGTTTATTTGTATTGAAAGGACTTTATGCAGTTTTGCACTTTTATTGCACTTTATGTATTTGCACTGCAATTTATTTTGTTGAATTTATATTATTGTTTATTAAGTGTATTGTATATTTTGGAGCAGCGCTGAGTATAATAATTTTTGCATCATACAGCCAGAGCTACAATGGAATGGTTTAGATCAAAGCATATTCATTTGTTAAAATGGCCCAGTCAAAATCCAGACCTAAATCCAATTGAGGATCTGTGGCAAGACTTGAAAATTGCTGTTCACAGATGCTCTTCATCCAATCTGACAGAGCTTGAGCTATTTTGCAAAGAAGAATGGGCAAAAATTTCACTCTCTAGACGTGTAAAGCTGGTAGAGACATCCCTAAAAAGACTTGCAGCTGTAATTGCAGCGAAAGGTGGTTCTATAAAGTATTGACTCAGGGGGGCTGAATACAAATGCACATCTCACTTTTCAGATATTTATTTGTAAAAATGTTTGAAAATCATTTATCATTTTGTTTCCACTTCACAATTATGTGCCACTTTGTGTTGGTTTATCACATAAAATCCCAATAAAATACATTTATCTATTTGGTTGTAAGTTGTAACATGACAAAATGTGGAAAATTTCAAGGGGTATGAGTACTTTTTCAAGGCACTGTATGTGTATGCCTGTGTGTGTGTGTGTGTGTGTGTATGTGTATATATCCATAATAAGGCCATTAGTGCTTAGTGGTGCCGCTCCAGGCTGAGGTATAGGGCCCCCGCTGGCACTCAGGGTAACAGGGATGGCAGCATAAGAAAAACTCATCCAGTGAGCAATGAACATTTAAGCATGAAACTGCCAATCACCATATCCGATCCTAGTGTTGATGTATACATACTGTATGAAAGCTTCAGTCAATGCCGCTCCTCAGGCCATGCCCTCTGACATGTTTCGCCCTGTCCACCAAGGCTTTATCATAGGAGTGTAGTGATACGCCCGTGAGGGCCTCTTAAAGATGCTTGGCCCCAGTAGTTGCCCTGACCTTAAGTCTCCCCTGTTATACTCTGGGTTCAAGCATTTCTGAGTGTAAGACCCCTTTCACACTGGAGGTGTTTTTCAGGCGCTACAGTGCTAAAAATAGCGCCTGCATACCGCCTGAAAAAAGCCTCAGCTGCAAACCCAGTGTGAAAGCCTGAGTGCTTTCACACTGGGGCGCTGTGCTGGCAGGGCCTCACAAAAAATCCTGCCAGCAGCTTCTTTGCAGCAGTGTAGGAGCGGTGAATACACCGCTCCTATACCGCTGCTCCGCCGCTCCTGCCCATTGAAAACATGCCGGCAAAGCGCCCCTACAGCTGCATTTTGCGGGTGGATTTAACCCCTTTTCAGCCACTAAAACGCTGGTAAAGCAGCACTAAAAATAGTGCCGCTTTACCGCTGACGCCCGGCGTGGCTCAGTGTGAAAGGGGTCTAAGTGCAGACACCAGATAATGCAGTCAGCAAATAATTGTTTACTTAATATTTTGCAATTAGCAAACCAACAGGGTATAGCATAGGCACACATAAAATTATTAAATTTAGTACAATAAAAAGAATCATTGTGGGCATATGATATCAAAGGGGAAAAGCAGCAGAAACTTGTAATCTGAATTGGACCTATGACCACAGGCAAGGAAAAGGGAAGAAGAATGACCAGCTTGATGTCCGAGTACTCCCTTTTGACCCTGGTGCCACAACCCCACAGTAAACACAAATGTTTAAAATGCTTCACCAGTTATTCACAATCGTTAACACTGGTCCCTAAAAGAAAGAGTTCCTTAAAGATATTCACAAATTGGTGCACAATGTCCATTTGGTGGGGGGGCAATAAGAGTCCCTTTGTTGCAGATGTTCTGTGTCTTCAGCAAGCTTAAGATAATGTTGTACCAGCGAGTGTACAGTGTTTCCTTAAGTGGGCTCTAATGGGAGAAGCAAAGTAAATGTGTTTCCTTTGTGAATGAAGCAAGTAAATGTGTCTGCATCCAGTGTCTCTTGGGGTGCAAATGAGGTGGGCTTCTGGCTGCTCACTAATCCGATCGACACCAGGCTTGTTGGAATGGCAGGAAGGTCCTGAAACAGGCTCCTGCAGATGTGGTGATCAGGAAAAGAGATGCTTGACCGCACACCCTGCACACAGGGATTTGGCCAAAGCTGTGTTGCGGACGATGAGAGTGGCCTCCCAATTGCCACCCTGCCTCTAGCAAATATGGTTCCACACTCCCACCAGAGGCTCTCCCTGCTGCCTAGGCTGCAGTACCAACTCGCATCCTCCGACCATCTCAGTCACTGCTTCCCGGATGAAGGCTGAAGCTCTAAGAGAGTGATCCCATACAAACACAGGCTATATATCACCTCTCCCAGCATTCTGTTCTCTCCCTCCAACCGGCTGGAACTTGTAATCCATAGCAGTCTGACTTCAGTGCAGAACCTGCCTCTTTGAACTATATATCCCAAGATTCTTTGCTCCAATCTCAGGTCTTATTCACTCTGAGTTCTGAGCACTAGGGGGAGAAACCCCACTGCAACAAGTGCTGCAGAGGGTCTCTTGATAACACAGGCCATTTTAGCCAGCTCCTGGCTACAGGGACACCCTTATGATTAAGCCCTGGTGGGTGGGGTAAAACTTGTCAGGGGCCATGGCCTGAGCAGTGGCATTGATTGAGGCTTTCACATGTATACATCCACACTAGGGTTGGCTATGGTAAGCCGTAGTTTCATGCTTAAATAAGTATATATCCATTGTACAATCTTAAAGGGGCAACTTCACGTGCACCACCTTACAGAAGGGCCCAAACGTTAGCTGGCTAATACTGACAATTAAATGCCAGGTACTTTATAGTCACCATCAGGGGTACTCCTTGTCATAAACGCATACACCCACCCACTTTTAGGGCTGTATGGGTTGCGTGAAGTTGAGGACATTTATTTTTGGGTTAGTTAATGCTGATACTTTTAGCCCTGTGTGCATCAGTTAAAACTTGGTTTAACATTGCTGCAGTTTAGTTAGTTGCCATCATATGTTTAGCGCTACCCCCGAATAGGCCACTAGAAATTTGCCTAGGTTCTTTTCCCAATAGTTTGTGTGCCTGGCTGTGGGGCAAACACTGTTACTCTTTTCCTCAATAACCTGTCTAGGGGTGTTCTTTTTTGTTGTGAGCACAGTGAGCCAGCATTAGATCTAACTAATCCTAGCACTTATCTAGGAGGCTGCTACACATGGGTCAGTGGTCACATTAGCTACAGGGGTGGGCTGGCCTGGGGGCAGGGTGGAAATTTCCCCCCAGACCGCCTAACTTATAATCAAAACGGCCGCTGTCTGCTGACATTTTTTTTTTTGAGGAAGTTGGCCGCCGATTGGCTGTGTTGCTGCTGCGCTGCATTCTGGGAGTTGTAGTCCGGACCACGCTCAATTTCCTGATGGCGGTGGGTGGAGACTGGAGGGAACTGAGAAGCGCAGCAGGAAACTACAACTCCCAGCAGGGAGACCCGGCCAACCAGCCAGCCAGCAACTTCAAGCTGTCATTCTCCTGATGCTCTGTTCTAGGCAGCCGCACCTGCTTTGTGTTAACTCCCCTACTTGCTGCAATGTATCAAGTCCTCTTCACTCCTATAACCTCGATTTCCTACCGGGACACATCACCTTTGTTTTTGTTCAGTTTCTTAACATTTATTCTGGGCTCATTTCACTCCTGCTTCATCCCCCACCCTCTGTATACTGATCTCTCTCGGCTAGTACAATCTTGCGGTAGATAAGTCAGACGCTCCTTGCACCAATCCACTTATCTTTTTCCCATTCATTTTATCCTCTCTCCTGTTTTGTAATTCTGCCCTCTGCTCTCCTCATATAAATCACTGTAGCTCTGGGCATTCCACAGATGTACTTGGGCTGATACCCTTTCCATCCCAGCTTACTTTTATCTAATACAATAGTTCTGTCAGAATCATGCATCTAGCACATGCCCTTCACCCTCCTTTAAATTATACTACCGAATTAAGGCTTTTTCACACTAGTGCAGTGACTGGCGTTTTTCCACACTGGAAGAACACCAGTCAATGCTAGAGCACATAGAATACAACTGTTTTCTATGTGCCCCGTTTACACTGCAGCGCAGTCCAGAGGTTCAGTGCAGTAAGCTGCAATAAAATACAGTAATGCTACATTTTATCACAGTGCACTGGATGGCACTGACATAGTTATCAATCAGTCCTTCTCAAACTGACAGCAACGCAGCAGCATTTTTTCCTTCCAGTAACCCCACAGCACATGTCACAAACATTATGGCACTATTAGCCCCATTCCCTCCTCCACCTGTGGGGGGGGGGGCGCAGTTTGCTATCTTTGCCTGGGCACTGGATGACCTTGTCCCCGCACTACACAGAGGGATCACCTGCAGAAAAGTCTCAGCAATGGTACAGTACATGATGGCCTGTGGGTCCTGCTGGCCATGGCCTGTGGGTCCTGCTGGGAGCTGACCATGGCCTGTGGGTCCTGCTAGCCATGGCCTGTGGGTCCTGTTGGGAGCTAATCATGGCCTGTTGGTCCTGCTAGCCATGGCCTGTGAATCTGTTATATTCTTAATATCTAAATTTTAATTGGCTTTATTAAAAAGAATATGCATTTTCCAAATTTGTGTGAATGATAATGGTTAGTGGCTCTGTCACCTAAACAAATACAGGTTGAACACAATGCCAAGTATATCCTTCCTCAGTTGATGGAATACAATGGGCTAGAACATGAATGTTTGTGTGAAGTCCATGAAACACATTCTCCTCTTTTTCGTAGAGAGGCAGAGGAAATTGATGAACCTGTATTTGTTGATGGTTCGAGATATTGTATGTCAGGTAATTATTACAGTGGGTATGCAATTTGGTATCCAAAGCGTAATCTTGCCATACAACACAAGTTGCCAGGACATTTTTCAGCTCAACGAGCAGAACTTGAAGCAGTAAAAACTGTAGTGACAATTGACAAGGAAGAGAATAGAGGCTCACTAGTGATTTATAGTGATAGCTCATATGTTGTTCGTTCTCTTACTGATTATTTACCTATTTGGAAACAAAGAGGTTTTGTAGATTCATCCAACAAGACTCTTGTGCAGAAAGAGACATTAGAATCAGTTTTTGACCTTGCAGAAAGTAATCCTCTTGCATATGCTATTGTAAAAATCCCAGCACATAAAAAAGATAATAGTCAGTTATCTGTAGGCAATAGAAAGGCTGACACATTAGCAAAGGAAGCAGCTTTGCATGGAGAGTTAGTAATTCAACCTGAAACGGTCTCAATTAATGTTGTGAAAAAGACAGACACACATTTACCTTCGTTTTCTGAGGAACAAGAGAGAGACAAGTCCATCTCTTGCTCTTCATCGGGTGGTTTAGGATCTTTCTTGGTTTTTGAAAACGGGATCCTATGTCACGACGCAGACGGTTTATTGTGTCCTGTTATGCCACAACACCTACAGGTGGAATTCACTAAATTTAACCATGACAATTTAGGTCACATTGGTAAGCAAAAATTGCTTGAAATTGTCAAAGAGAAATTCTATTGGGAAAAAATGGAAGAGACAGTGGACAGTGTAATCAAATCTTGTTTGATTTGTGCACAAGTGAATCCTAGACCAAAAGGTCAGAAACCTCCTTTACAAAGAATTCCTCCAGGAGATGGACCTTGGTCTTCTATACAAATAGATTATATAGGGCCATTACCATCAGGAAAAAATGGATTCAGATTTGCATTGGTTTTAGTTGACATTTTCTCAAAGTGGATCAAGATTCTTCCAGTACGCAAAGATGATGCTGTAACAACTGCTAGGATGTTGATTAATCATGTTTTTCCAGCTTGGGGTATACCAGCAAACCTCAGTAGTGACAGAGGATCCTATTTTACAGGTAAAATCATGCAGGCAATGTGTAAAATTTTGGGTATTAAACAGAGATTTCATGTACCATATCATCCACAGTCTGCAGGAATTGTTGAACGGATGAATAGGACTATCAAATCTAGAATTGCAAAAATGTTGTTAGACAGAGGAAATACTTGGGTTGATGTTATTCCTTTTATTTTAATGAGTGTAAGAAGCACAACTTCTGCTGCTACAAAGTATTCTCCTTTTGAATTAATGACAGGGAGGAAAATGCCGCTTGTGTTTCCACATGAAACTTTTTTGTCTATACCTCAAAGGGAGGCAATAGAGAAATCAAAATGGTTGCAGATGTTGCAGGACAATTTGAATAGTATTTTGCCACATGCAGCTACTTGTATGCAAAAAATGGTCCCTCCACATACTTCTAAGTTTGAGAAAGGAGGTCAGCTCATGGTAAAAAGTTTCAGGAAAAGTAGACCGTTGCAAAGTAATTGGGAAGGTCCATTTGACATTTTGGATGTTCAAGGGGTAATGGTACAGGTATAAAGGCCCCTCAATTCAGTGAAAAATGCATGTAGACAACAAAAAACGTGGGTGCACACTGATCAATGCAAACTTTATAATCCGAGATAATGATGCTGCATTTCTTTTTCCAGGAATGAATTACAAAAATCTAACCTGGAGAAAATATGGATTCCAAAAGGAAGAAAAGATGTCAGCTCAACAAAAAGGTTTTTGAGAGAGAAAACTCATCATCATCACAGGATTCATCTTTTCTCTCGTGACAATTTTATCCGTGGTAAAATATATCACAAACTGTTCCAGCTATGCAGAGGTTAACAGGATTGAAGAATTACACTACAAAGACATTACATTATTCAGAAACAAAAGAGATGTAGACATTGATGTCAATTCAGAGGAACAAAATGATAAAAACACTAATATCAATAGAAAGGACAAAAATGAGAGAGTTATTGATATTAATGCATTTGACAAGAATCATGATTTTAGATACGTTGATATTGATACAGCTGAAGATTTGTATGGATATGTTTGTGTAGGTCAGGGATATGATTGCTGTCTGCAATTGTATTTCATTCATAGCAATAATATTGAGGTCAACGTTAAAATAGAATCTAAAACAAATTTTGTTAAAATGCAGGGATCTTATAGACTAAACAACAAAACTGGAACTTTTGAATGTAATATATTGTTGAGGAGTTTCTGGGCTATATATTTAAAGGGTAATGACTCAACAATTTGGTTTGGAGATGTTACTAATACTATGTCAAGATCTGGGAAAGTATTTTATCCCTTAGATCAATTTTATTTCCTTTTTCAAAGTTTCTTAAAAATATTAGATCTAGAACATTTAAATATAATTGGAGATGAAAAAGGGGATGTTGTAAGAACATGGGATTTTAAAGTAACAAGACAATTAACACAAATAAGGGTTAAAGTTAGGCTCGGTTCACACTGGGGCGACTTGGGATCCGACTTGTACGCCCTCAAGTCGCCCCAAGTCGCCCCAGAAATAGTTTGAATGGGAGTGAACGCTAGCGTCTTAATAGACGCTACTGAAGTCGCTCTGACTTCAGAGCGTACTCCCTGTACTACTTTGATCCGACTTGGTAGGCGACCTGTACCATAGAAATCTATGGAAGTCGCCTCCAAGTCGGATCTCTCTGTAAAGTCAAGCGACTTTGCAGGGAAAACCCCTCCCTCCCCTCCTCCCTCCCAGAGAGCTGATTGGCCACAGGCGAAGTCGCCTGTCATGGAGGCGACTTCAAGTCGCCTTGTAATTTGCTAAAGTCGCGCTGAAGTCGTGTCGAAGTCGCGTCGAAGCCGCGTTGAAGTCGCCGTGCAAAGTCACGCTGAAGTCGTGTTGCCCCAGTGTGAACCGACCCTTAGTATTTCTGTGGTCAACATAATTATTCCGGAAATGTATATTTTCCCACAATCTTTGAACATTTTTGAAGATAATGATAGTTTGCATTTGATATGTAAAACAAAAATATATGTACCTCAGGATTCATTGGTAACTTGGAAAAGGAACAATGAATTTTTGGGAAGTTTTCTTCACAGTTCTACTATGATAATTCATAAAGGAATTTATGGTAGTGTGAATTGGATCAATAATACATTTGTTTATCAACAAATCTGAGTATCTTTGAATGATACTGGTATATATGAATGTTGCATATCAATAGTAAATTATCCAATGAAATGTGCGAAGGCAAGTGTTGTTGTAAGGTCTCCTAGGAAAACTCCATGTGTTGGTAAGAAAAGTGTCTCAGCAAATTCATTTCAGATTAACCATTTCCAATCCAGAACTCTTTTGAGAGAGGGAAAGTTTGTCATTATATTGTGGAACTTTAATGTTTCAGAATAGAAAATTTCTACAAGGTTTCCAAATTGTCAAGGACATTTGGTTAATATGGAATTGGGTATTGAAAGATGGTTTGGAATTAATAGTAGAAATCATAACAGAAATAAACGTGGTATTGTTGAAGGTATTTTAGGAGGGATTGGCACAATTGGGAGTATTACTAATAGTATGGATATTAATACTTTAAAGTCTGATCTTGAGACAGCTGGTTTAGTGGGTAGTAACGGGATTAAAATACAGAGAAATTTAAATGAAATTTTAGAAAATATGGTTATTAAAACAGCTAATATAATGGGTCCATCTATTTTACATCTTCAAAATATTACTCTTGATTTAATGTTAAGTGAACAACATTCTCATATTGCCAGAGCATGTTTAGAGATCCAAACTGAATATTCCACTAATTTTAAAATAATTGCACAAGCATTTCAGAGTGGAATAACCCCTCTTGGCATTTTACAGAATTTACCCAGAGAATATGTATATGCTATAAATCATACAGATTTATGGGTAAATAAATGGATAGGATGTAAACAGGATGTTTGTTATAGTTCCTCTATATTTCCAATAGCAGGACAAGAACAAATTTTGGTTCCAATCACTGTTTTAGGATTACCCGTCAGCAATACACAATTATTGTATTATAAATTACAGTATACAGATTTTGCATTTAACAATGAAAATTCTGAATTAGAACAATTAGATATGTCATCATGTTTACAATTTCAGTCTAAAGTTATCTGTTTACCCAATCAAGATAAAAGTATTTTTCATTCTTGTTATCATAATCATACATTATGTTCGGCAAGAATAGAAAAAGTTGAAACAATTTCTGAATTAATTACTCGTGTAGATAAAAAGAAGGTTTGCTTCCAGATCATGTCAGATACAGAAAGGGTTAAAACTTTTTTCTCTTCTTGTACAAATACAGAAAACCTAAATCAAGGCTTGTATTGTATAGAAGGAGACATTGTAGCAATAAGTATTAATGGGTTTAGAACAAATTTAACAAATATGCTTATGAAAAATGTAAGTGCTCTTCCCACACAATATAATATATCTCAGATAGATGAATTTCCTTGGGAAGAATGGGCAAATGTAATTCATAAGGATAAAGGTTTATTGATAGCTTTGGCTAAGGAACTTCAGAATGCAGAAATATTGTTTAAACATGAACAAGGTAATTTGCAAGAGATATCTCATCAATGGTCAGAATTTTCAGGAAGTAATTGGTGGAAAAAATGTAGTAATAGTGTATCAATTTGGGGAAAAACTTCAATAACCTCAGCAGCAGGAAATATTTTATCACATCCTATAGTTATTCTTTTATTATTATTATTATTATGTTATTCATTATATTCCAGTTATGTTTGATGTTTAGAATGAAAAAAATATATTATCGAATTAGAAATGAAATCAAGAAAGGAGATGATTTATTGCAAAATAAGCTTAAGAGAAAAGTGGGTTTTGGTATTGCAGACTCGGTTGGTGATGGAAATACATTTGGAGTTATTGGATCAAAGTCAGTATGAATGGGACATGTATGCTATGTATGGATTTAAACCTTGAAAATATGATTGTTATTCATATTTCAGAGGGGAATGTTATATTCTTAATATCTAAATTTTAATTGGCTTTATTAAAAAGAATATGCATTTTCCATATTTGTGTGAATGATAAGACTTTGAGCTAGTGATATTCAGATGGCGACTCATTGACTGAGAATGCAGGTCAAGACCCTGTCAGAATTTGATGGATTTTGTAAATAATATATGTATGGGTTTAAAATCTTCCTATGTAACCGATACTCTGTTTGATTTATGTGTTTATGTTTTAAGTGGTCTTATAGTCTCTTTCACATATATCTTGTTTCATGTTTAGAAGGTTTGGTAAAGTTAAAAACAGATGTTACTCTCTGTTAGCCCCCACTCTTAGGAAGGAGGAGAAAGGGGAGTGTATAGGAGGGATTTGTGTTTGGGCGTGAATTTGAAAGACTGAGTTCATATAATCACAAGGAATCCAGTCTTCTGCCTCTTTCTTACATCTCCTGCTTCCAAGCTACACACACTTCTTCAAGACACACAGCATTTCTTCCAGGACACAAGAAGTTAATCGGCCATCTTTAAAGTCAATTCAAAGGAAAGCACATGTCTAATGACTTTAAGAACTCTTTTCAGATTTTTGAAACAAATGAACTATATTTGAACATTTTTTGCATATATGAAACAACACTAATTCTGAATATGAATGTACTATTTTTGTAAGTATTTTCCAAGTTTATGTGTGTACAATAAAACACACGGTTTGATTTAAGCTGACTCAAGCAGATATAATTCCAAAATTCGTCTCACGAGAAATCATCATTATTGAAGGCTTTTTATACAATATTAAGCCATTTATTTCAGAATCCTGCTGGGAGCTGGCCATGGCCAGTGGCCAGCAGGACCCACAGGTCAGTGGCCAGCAGGACCCACAGGTCCGCGGCCAGCTCCCAGCTGGACCCACAGGCTGGGATCTGGCCATGGACCTGTGGGTCCTGCTGGCCACTGACCTGTAGGTCCTGCTGGGAGCTGACCATGGCCTGTGGGCTCTGCTGGCCTGTAGACATGGGTGACCTGGTAATACCAGGTGGGCATGGATAGTGAGCTGATTCGGGGTTACAGTGGGCCACTAGACTGGACTTGCCCCCCAGGCCTAAGGCTGCCAGCCCTCCCCTGATTATCTAGTATAGCATCTTTAAACGTGTTCAGTTACCTGTTTACTGATGCAAGCATTATTTAACTGCCTTTCCATAATACAACTTTTTAATCTACCATTCAGTTGCTTAGTTGCTTATGGCCTACTTTCTGCATACTATTACAGGTATATAGTGGTAGCATACTAATACTTATGTTATACAAGTGTGAGTGGCTTTCAACCTATAACCAGGTGTTTTAGTGAGAACGGAGCAGCTTAAAGAGTCAATGCAGAACAGAGAATCCATCATCTCAAGCTGTTCCTGCAGGGGTAGGCACTACACCAGTTTTCAGCTTTAAAGCATCCCGCTCCCCATCTTTCCAGCAATGGTTGCAATAAATCTTGCCAGCTTTCGAACCTCCTATATAGGGAGGAAATGTGCCTCACTTCCTGCTAGTCCAGTATGCATTCATATGGACCCTTAGTGAAAGTGAAGTGTAGCTCTGCAGATGAGGTGTATTGGAGGAAGTCACTGATACAGACTGTAAATATAATGACATCCCCAGTATTCCATTGTACTGTTGCAGAGCAAATAGATGAAATTCCCTATTCACCATCACAGCATACAGTACATCTGTATTACACCATGACACACTGATATCTGTCTCTGTAGACTCTAAACACTGCAAGCCCCAGTTCACTCTACCTACATTGCTCCTATCTCTGTAGGGGCAATGTAGCATACTAGACTTGAATTTCTCCTGTCTCCTGTCACATACCCTAGCTAATCACACTTGCATTTCCTAAAACTCTACAAAACTGCAAGCTCCAGTTACCTATATTTGCATTTCCTCAGCCTCTAAAAAATTAGAAGTCCCAATAATAATAATAATAATAATAATAATAATTTTTCCCAATATCAGTAGAATATCAGTAGAAGTAAAGAGTACAGTAGAAAACAACTGTTGTATTTCCCTGAGGTGGTGAGCGGTCGGCGCACTGGCTTGTAGTGTCCTCCTAGCACCCAAGCAAACATATGGGTGAAAGAAAGCTGGCAGCTTGATCTCTCACAATGAATGAGTTTATTAACCAGCTCAATACAGGGCACTTTCACCCTCTTCCTGCCCAAGCCATTTTTCAGTTTTCAGCGCTGTCGCATTTTGAATGACAATTGCGTGGTCATGTTACACTGCACCCTAATAAAAATTTTATCATTTTTTTCCCCACAAATAGAGCTTTCTTTTGGTGGTATTTGATCACCTCTGTGGTTTTTATTTATTGCGCTATAAACAAAAGAAGAGGGACAATTTTGAAAAAACACAATATTTTTTACTTTTTGCTATAATAAATATCCAATTTTTTTTTTTTTTTAACAAATTTTTTCCTCAGTTTAGGCCGATATGTATTCTTCTACATATTTTTGGTAAAAAAAAATCGCGATAAGCATATATTGATTGGTTTGCGCAAAAGTTATAGCGTCTACAAAATAGGGGATAGATCTATAGCATTTTTATTTATTTATTTATTTTTTACTAGTAATGGTGGCGATCTGCGATTTTTATTGTGACTGCGATATTGCAGCGGACATATCGGACACTTTTGACACATTTTTGGGACCATTCACATTTATACAGCGATCCGTGCTATAAAAATGCATTGATTACTGTGTAAATGTGACTGGCAGGGAAGGGGTTAACACTAGGGGGCGATCGAGGGGTTAATGTATGACCTAGGGAGGTGATTCTAACTGTGGGGGAGGGGACTGACTGGGGGAGGTGACCGATCAGTGTCCCTATGTACAAGGGACACACCATCGGTCTCCTCTCCTCTCTGACAGGACGTGGATCTGTGTTTACATGCACAGATCCACGGTCCTACTCTGTTACCCGGCAATCGCGGGTGCCCGGCGGACTTCGCGGCCGCCGGGCACGCGCACCGGGTCCCAAACGACGCAGCGGACACGCGCGCCCCTAGTGGCTTGGGAGGGCGATCACGTTTGTACTTGTCTGCATTGACGTTTGGAAAGGTCCTTCTCACACAACTCTCCAGCTGGAGCACTTGCAAGACAAGTCTTTTGCGAGAGTAACATGGCAGGTGTGAGGACCACTGGATCTTCAGAGTCACTTGAAATGGATGTCAAAGGTCTGGCGTTAATGATAGCTGTAACCTCTGCCATAAATGCCACTAAACATTCGTTAGTAAGCCTTGCAGTTCCTACTTGTAGGAAGACAGAGTCAAGAATTCTGCGGGCTATGCCTATCATCCTCTCCCAAACACCTCCCATGTGAGAAGAGTGAGGTGGGTTGAAGATCCACGTGCAGTCTTGTTCATTCAAGTATCTTTCTACTCTGGGAACGTCCAAGTTAGAAGGAATTTGAAGTTCTTTTACTGCTCCTACAAAGTTAGACCCTCTGTCAGAACGAATGAGTTTCATTGGGCCTCTGATTATAATGAGTTCAGCTAGCTCTGGTGCTAATACTGCCACACAAAGTTCCAGCCTGGGTATGGTGTGTCTGGAAAGTAGTGCAAGTTTTGCTTCCCCGATTACAAACCCTATGTGGCATTGTCCTTTAGTGTCTATGGTTTTCAGGTAAGCTACAGCAGCAATTGCTTTAACAGAACAGAAGCATCCGAAAACACACAAAGTCTTTGCATCTGAACATCAGCAGATGACAGAGGAGCATATGGGCGTGGAATTTTAAGGTTGGATAGAGCTGTTAGTGAGTCCTTCCACTCTAGCCATAGGTTCTTCCTGTCGGCAGGGAGAGGGTGGTCCCAATCTAACGATTCACAGGTTAAGTCTCTAAGTAGTACCTTACCCTGGATGGTGACAGGTGCTGCAAAGCCTAAAGGATCATACAGGCTGTTTATGGCAGACAGGACACCTCTACGGGTAAAGGGTTTTTCTTCTGTGTTTACTTGGAAAGTAAACATGTCAGATCTTAAGTCCCAAAGCAAACCAAGACTGCATTGCATAGGAAGTGAGTCTGTGCCTAGATCTAAGTCCTTTGACTCGTTAGAATGATCTTGGACAGGAAAGGCTTCTAAAACTTCTCTACTGTTGGAAGCAATCTTGTGGAGTCTTAAGTTAGAACAAGCAAGCATTGCTTGAGTTCTTTTGAGGAAACTGATTGCGGCTTCATTTGTGGGTAGTGATTTCAAGCAATCATCTACATAGAAATCCTTGTCCACAAACTGTCTGACATCTGACTCATACTCTGACTCTCCCACTCTAGCAGAGTGTCTGAGGCCATATATAGCAACTGCAGGGGAAGGACTGTTGCCAAATATGTGCACCCTCATGTGGTATTCTGTGAGGGGTTGTTGTCCCTGAACCAGAGAAACCTCAGAAAGTTTCGGTGTTCTTCTTTAACAAGAAAGCAATAGAACATTTGCTGTATGTCTGCCATGAATGCAACTGAATCTTTGCGAAATCGAAGAATTACTCCTAATAGTCTGTTGTTCAGGTCAGGGCCAGAGAGGAGGACATCATTTAGAGAGACACCCTCATGTTTGGCACTGGAATCAAACACCACTCTAATCTGTCCTTGCTTCTTAGGGTGATAGACCCCAAATATGGGTAAGTACCAGCATTCCTCTGTGTCTTTGAGGTTTGGGGCTATCTCAGCATGACCATTCTGGAATATTTTCTCCATGAAGGAAAGGAAATGTTCTTTCATCTCTGGTTTCCTTTGAAGATTGTGTCTTAGGGAAGTGAGACATTTATATGCTAGTTCTCTGTTGTTAGGCAAACGTCGTCTTTGTGGCCGAAAGGGAAGAGGTGCAACCCAGCTATTAGTCCCGTCTTTCTCCATACTCCTTTCCATAACTTCTAGGATGAGCCTATCCTCAGTGGACATTGCTACCTGGTTATCTTCCTTTGTTCACTGGAACACTGTGCTTCCTAAGTCGCTTTGGTCGTTGTCATAGGTATTTCTGTCACAGAGGGGACTTAGGAAGAGAAGAGGTACAGGGCTGTTGTGTGGTAGTTCCTTTAAGAGGATGTGATTTTGACAGGGTTGGAAAATAGAAGGAGATCATTCTCGAGGGTACTAGTGAGCAGGTTATTAACAGATGCGGGTTTGTGTGCTCCTCCCGGGCAAACATCACCTATAATGACCCACCCGAGATCCAGCTTTTGGGCATATGGGGCATTTTTAGGATCGTTGATCAGTTTTCTTACTTTGTGGACTTGCAAGATATCCCTCCCAAGGAGTAAGATTATCTGAGCCTGATCATCTAGTTCTAGTATGAGATGTGCTATGTGATTCAAGTGAGTCTGGTGAGCTGCTGAGTCTGGTGTGGAAATCTCTGATCTGTTGTCTGGCATCTGGTTGCACTCTATTATGGTCGGTAAGGGTAGGCATGTCTTACCATCCATAGATTCAATTTTTAGGTCGTCAGCTCTTCTCCCCGCCGTTTCCACTGTACCTGCACAAGTCCTAAGGGAGTAAGGACTGCTGGGGCCTTTAAGGGTTAGAATGTCAAAAAACATAGATCTAGCTTGTGATTTGTTACTCCGATCATCCAAGATGACGTAGAGCTTGACTGCTTTGTCTCTGCGTCCTTTTGTGTAAACTCTCACGAGACAGATTTTAGAGCAGGATCTGCCACCTGTACTTGTACTTTGCAGACTTCAGTGCACTGTGAAGTAATTGCTATTGCGTCTGTACTAGTCTTTGGTCTCCCCGCCTTGCTCCTTGTCCCTATGAACAGGTGGGAAAGTTCTTGGAGTAGGCCTTGGGTGTAGAGCTGTGTTGTGCTCTGTGCTGTCACATTCTGTACATTTGACACTGACTTTACAGTCCTTGGCGAAATGTGTGGATGAAGAGCAGCACTTGTAACAGATGTTGTTCTCTTTGAGGAAAGCTTTGCGATCCTGGATGGTCTTTGTCCTGAAGGCTCTGCATTTCAGAAGAGGATGTGGCATCTTATGTAGAGGGCAGAACTTAGTAGAGTCACTGTCTTGATCCTCTGGCTGAGACTCTGCAAATCTGTGGGAAGAAATGTTAGTTTTGTGCACTGCTACTGGAGCTCTGAGTTGTTTAGGGCCAGAAGAAATGGTATAAGACAATGGAAAAATGAAGCTCGGGTCATCTTTCATTCCTGCTTGTCTGTCTACAAACTCACAAAAGGGTGGAAAAGGTACATTGTGTTTTTGTTTGTAGTTATAGCCATGAGTAATCCATCTTTTGTGTAACTCATAAGGAAGTTTTTGTGCTAAGGAGTTAATACCTCTAGCAGAGTCAAGATAAGAAAGGCCTGGTGAGTCCCCTTCTGCTTTAGCCACTTGTAACTCCATACACAGGTCACTGAATTCTCTGAGTCTTTGGTAACCCCCTGCTAGGTATTTTTGGGAAGGCTTCTATCTTTTTAAACAGTGTACTCTCTATAGCCTCTGGTGAGCCATAACATCTATCCAGTCTGTTCTAGATGTTTGTAAGGCCTATCTCAGGGTGATTTATATTAATGTCTCTGATCCTTTTGGCATGTTCAGCAGAATCATTGCCAAGCCACTTTACAAGAAGTTCTATCTGTTCGCTGCAGGATAGATCTAGACCTTGAATGACACTCTGGAAAGAGGATCGCCACGCCTTGTAGTGTTGGGGGCGATCACTGAATTTGACAAGTCCGTGGGTAACTAACTCTCTTTTGGCAAGGAACTTGGCAAAGTCTACAGTAGCCTGATTGGCATTGGGGTAGGCTGCTGGTGTATTGTGGTGCGGTGTGAAGGCATACATGTTAAAAGTCTCTTCTTTAGGCACGCTGGGCTCAAACTTGCTTAAGGTTGGCAGTTTGTACCGGCTCGTTGCATACACCTTTAGAGTGAAGACTGGTGTTTGATGCTTGTTTGAAGGCTGGGTACCTTGTGGAGTAGAATGTTTGGTTGGAACTGGAAAGTCTGGAACTCTGTCAGAGTTTTCTTGCTTGTAGCACTGGAGTCCCAGGTCGTCTTGTTGCTGCTTTATTTGATGTGACTCACTGACGTCATGTTTAATTTCTTTTGTGGGATGCTGCTTGGGTCCCAGTGCTGGTAGACATAATCTGATGTGCGTTGTGAAGAATCTTGTTGGTCCTCCTCTAGACCCGGTATGCTGCTGCCTACTCTTGGTTCATCGTAGACGGTTGCTTCTAAAGCTTCTGCTTCTGCAATGGCGGCGGCAGCGTCTCTTTCTACTGCCAGCTTCTCCATGTTAGCTTCTAAGATAGCTTGACGCAATTTCAGAGATGCTTCCTGCTGGGCCAGCTCTTCTTCCAGGTGTATTCTTTCCATCTCTCTCTCTTGTTCCATGCATACTCTTTCTTGCTCCAAGCGTACTCTTTCTTGCTCCAAGCGTACTCTTTCTTGCTCCAAGCCTACTCTTTCCTTCTCTCTCTCTTGCTCTCGTCTCACCTTTTCTGCATCAAGGCGGGCCTTTTCTTTTTTCATCTGCAACTCTTGGTCTGCGAATGCAGCTCTGGCTTTTGCTGCTTCAGCTTTTGAATGGGAGATAGCTGCTGCATTTGCGACAGAAGACTTAGATGAGCTTGCTCGTGAACATGTTTTGTAACAAGATGTCCCACTGTGAGACATGGCTGCTGGGAAGAAGCTGTCTTGCTGTATAGAGACCGTTCTAGTGTCGTTGCTGCTTGACAGAGCGCGTCTCTGTGTAGTGTGGTTGCTTGCTTCGCCTGCCGCAGGCCTGTATCTTTAAGGCTTCTGACTGTATGGATACTGCGTAGCCCCGGGCTGTACAGACTTCCGAAGTCGGCTTATCTTCCCTTCAGAGGTCAGCTTAAAAATGTCACTGTTCTGTCTCTGAGACAGCTAGCTAAACCTTCTTATCCCAATTCCTGTAGATACCATATTTCTTTGATCTCAGTTTTATTAGAACAAGCCAGGTGAAACTACAAAATAACAGAAATAGACCTCAAAAGGAATATTGCATACAATACAGCATACATTGCAGAAACAACGATGTACAATACAAGATGTGATAGTAAAAACTTACTTTTTAAATTAAGACATGACTTGCTTCCAGCAATGTGTTGAAAAGAATGGTGACTGGTTCACTTCCTGTTAAGATTCTACCCAGAATTCCCTGCTTGCTAACAACTTCCCTAATTACACATACAAATAAACAGATAAACAGAACTGCAGCAATACCAAAGAGGAACGCTAGATGGAGCCTGCATACCACATATGATTGTCTTAAGTACATTACACATTTTGCATGTAAATTTAACAACACAGGTACAAATAACCAGTATAAAACATCTGGTGGTCAAAACACCCGGATCCGTCCCCTCTCTCCCCTGATTGACTAGCTAACTTTGATTGACAGTTGCGGGAGCCAATGACACCGCTGCTGTGTCTTAGCCAATCAGGAATCTGAGAATCTGGGCAGCTGAGACACTCGTGGACATTGCTGGACAGAGAGGGACCTCAGGTAAGTGTTGGGGGGATGCTGCACACAGAAGGAAGGCTTTTTATCTTAACCACTTGCCGACCACCTAACGCAGATATACTGCAGCAGAATGGCACGGGCAGGCAAAATCATGTACCTGGTACCTGAGGCAGTCAGCTTCGTTAGGGGAGCGATCCGTGCTAAGGGGGAGGCCACTCATGCTTGGCCACTCCCTCGTGATCGCTCCCAACAAATGAATATCTTCCTCTGCTGCTGTAATGTAAACAGCGGCAGAGGAAGTGATGTCATCTCTCCTCGTGTCGGTCTTTTCGTTCCGACGCAGAGGAGAGAAGACATCCAAGTAAGTGCACCAACACTACACATTACAGTAGAACACTCTAGGCACACATATAACCCCCCAGTCACCCCTCAATCACCCCCCTGCACCCCCTGTCACAGTGATACCAATTGCAGTTTTTTTTAATTCTGATTATTGCATTGGTGTCATTTGTGACAGTTATAAGTGGTAGGGCAGTTAGTGTTAGGCCCCTTACGTCTAGGGTACCCCCTAACCCCCTTAATAAAGTTTTAACCCCTTGATCACCCCCCGTCGCCAGTGTCACTAAGCGATCGTTTTTTTGATCGCTGTATTAGTGTCACAGGTGACGCTAGTTAGGGAGTGTTGTAATATGTTCACCGATTTATGTGGGACATTATATTAATATATGTATGTACACATACAGTCAATATTAACCAGACCAGAATTCAGTTGACAATGGTCGATTTGTCCAAGCCAACTCAATTTTAATATAACAGCTGATGTCCCTTTGATATGTTTATCTTATGCAAGTCTACCTAGGTGTGTGAGGTATGGCCTGTTAACCTAATTGAACATTTCAAAGGTTACATTGTTTAACCACTTCAGCCCCGGAAGGATTTACCCCCTTCCTGACCAGAGCACTTTTTACAATTTGGCACTGCGTCGCTTTAACTGCTAATTGCGCAGTCATGCAATGCAGTACCCAAACGAAATTTGCGTCCTTTTCTTCCCACAAATAGAGCTTTCTTTTGATGGTATTTGATCACCTCTGCCATTTTTATTTTTTGCGCTATACACGGAAAAAGACCGAAAATTTTGAAAAAAAATTATATTTTCTACTTTTTGTTCTAAAAAAAATCCAATAAACTCAATTTTAGTCATACATTTAGGCCAAAATGTATTTGGCCACATGTCTTTGGTAAAAAAAATGTCAATAAGTGTATATTTATTGGTTTGCGCAAAAGTTATAGCGCCTACAAACTAGGGTACATTTTCTGGAATTTACACAGCCTTTAATTTATGACTGCCTATGTCGTTTCTTGAGGTGCTAAAATGGCAGGGTAGTACAAAACCCCCACAAGTGACCCCATTTTGGAAAGTAGACACCCCAAGGAAATTGCTGAGATGCATGTTGAGCCCATTGAATATTCATTTGTTTTGTCTCAAGTGATTGAATAATGACAAAAAAAAAAAATACAAAAAGTTGTCACTAAATGATATATTGCTCACACAGGCCATGGGCATATGTGGAATTGCACCCCAAAATACATTTAGCTGCTTCTCCTGAGTATGGGGATACCACATGTGTGGGACTTTTTGGGAGCCTAGCCGCATACGGGGCCCCGAAAACCAATCACTGCCTTCAGGATTTCTAAGGGCGTAAATTTTTGATTTTACTCCTCACTCCCTATCACAGTTTTGAAGGCCATAAAATGCCCAGATGGCATAAACCCCCCCAAATGACCCCATTTTGGAAAGTAGACACCCCAAGCTATTTGCTTTGAGGCATGTTGAGTCCATGGAATATTTTATATTTTGACACAAGTTGCGGGAAAGTGACAAATTTTTTTTTTTGCACAAAGTTGTCACTAAATGATATATTGATCACACAGGCCATGGGCATATGTGGAATTGCACCCCAAAATACATTTAGCTGCTTCTCCTGAGTATGGGGATACCACATGTGTGGGACTTTTTAGGAGCCTAGCTGCGTACGGGGCCCCGAAAACCAATCACCGCCTTCAGGATTTCTAAGGGTGTACATTTTTGATTTCACTCTTCACTGCCTATCACAGTTTCGGAGGCCATGGAATGCCCAGGTGGCACAAACCCCCCCCCCCCAAATGACCCCATTTTGGAAAGTAGACACCCCAAGCTATTTGCTGAGAGGCATGGTGAGTATTTTGCAGCTCTCATTTGTTTTTGAAAATGAAGAAAGACAAGAAATGTATTTTTTATTTTTTCAATTTTCAAAACTTTGTGACAAAAAGTGAGGTCTGCAAAATACTCACTATACCGCTCAGAAAATAGCTTGGGGTGTCTACTTTCCAAAATGGGGTCATTTGGTGGTTTTTTTTGCCACCTGGGCATTCCATGGCCTCCGAAACTGTGATAGGCAGTGAAGAGTGAAATCAAAAATTTACGCCCTTAGAAAGCCTGAAGGCGGTGCTTGGTTTTCGGGGTCCCATACGCAGCTAGGCTCCCAAAAAGTCCCACACATGTGGTATCCCCATACTCAGGAGAAGCAACAGAATGTATTTTGGGGTGTAATTTCACATATTCTGATGGCATGTTTGAGCAATATATCATTTAGTGACAACTTTGTGCAAGAAAAAAAAAATTGTCTCTTTCCCGCAACTTGTGTCACAATATAAAATATTCCATGGACTCGACATGCCTCTCAGCAAATAGCTTGGGGTGTCTACTTTCCAAAATGGGGTCATTTGGGGGGGTTTTGAACTGTCCTGGCATTTTATGCACAACATTTAGAAGCTTATGTCACACATCACCCACTCTTCTAACCACTTGAAGACAAAGCCCTTTCTGACACTTTTTGATTACATGAAAAAATTATTTTTTTTTGCAAGAAAATTACTTTGAACCCCCAAACATTATATATTTTTTTAAAGCAAATGCCCTACAGATTTAAATGGTGGGTGTTTCATTTTTTTTTTTCACACAGTATTTGCGCAGCGATTTTTCAAACGCATTTTTTGGGGAAAAAACACACTTTTTTAAATTTTAATGCACTAAAACACACTATATTGCCCAAATGTTTGATGAAATAAAAAAGATGATCTTAGGCCGAGTACATGGATACCAAACATGACATGCTTTAAAATTGCGTACAAACGTGCAGTAGCGACAAACTAAATACATTTTTTAAAGCCTTTAAAAGCCTTTAGAGGTTACCACTTTAGATTTACAGAGGAGGTCTACTGCAAAAATTACTGCCCTCAATCTGACCTTCGCGGTGATACCTCACATGCATGGTGTAATTGCTGTTTACATTTGACGCCAGACCGACGCTTGCGTTCGCCTTAGCGCGAGAGCAGGGGGGACAGGGGTGCTTACTTTTTTTGCTTTATTTTTTTTTAAATCATTTTTATTGTTATCTCAGGGAATGTAAATATCCCCTATGATAGCAATAGGTAGTGACAGGTACTCTTTTTTGAAAAAATTGGGGTCTATTAGACCCTAGATTTCTCCTCTGCCCTCAAAGCATCTGACCACACCAAGATCGGTGTGATAAAATGCTTTCCCAATTTCCCAATAGCGCTGTTTAATCTAAGTCATAAAATGCTCGTAGCTTCCGGTTTCTTAGGCCATAGAGATGTTTGGAGCCACTCTGGTCTCTGATCAGCTCTATGGTCAGCTGGCTGAATCACCGGCTGCATTCTCAGGTTCTCTGTTGAGACAGGAGAGCCAGAGAAAAACACGGAAGACGGTGGGGGGGGGGCATTCACTCCCACTGCTTGTAAAAGCAGTCTAGAGGCTAATTAGCCGCTAGGATTGCTTTTACATGAAAGCCGACCGCTGGCTGAAAAGAATGATACCAAGATGATACCTAAACCTGCAGGCATCATTCTGGTATAACCACTCAAAGTCGTGAATGGCGTACCTGAAGATAAAAAAATGGTTAACAATAAAGCACAGTAAACGGTAAAGTATAAAAAATTGCATACCTGAAAAGCAAACATGATAAAACATAATAACAATAAAACATTGCAGAATAGAATACAGTAAAAAAGAGCAGAACAATAGAGAGAATAGAGAGAGAGAGAACAATAAAACGACAACTATTTTTTTTTATTTTATATTTTTGTTTGTGTTTTTTTTTTTTTTTTACACTTTTTTTTGTAACTGTAACTTTTGTAACTGTAACCGGTTCCAGGTTCGGGTCTCTCAAAATGCGATGGCATCTTGGGAGACCCTGTAAAAGTGTGTCCTAGTCTGTGCAATGCTGTACCCTACGCTAATACTCAACTAGTGAATGGTAGCGTTCAAAACATTCACCAATGCAAAGACCAGGATTGTCAGGACAGGAGGGAAAATAGCGGGTGTCACGCCTATATTATTATTATTATTATTATTATACAGTATTTATATAGCGCCAACAGTTTACGTAGCGCTTTACAACTTGAGGGTAGACAGTACAAATACAATACAATTTGATACAGTAGGAATCAGAGGGCCCTGCTCCTTAGAGCTTACAATCTAAGAGGGAAGGTCAAGAGATACAAGAGGTAATAACTGTGGGTGATGTGCTGATTGAGAAGATAAATGTACAGTTGTTAGGTGGGGGCCAGATAGGCTTCTCTGAAGAGATGAGTTTTCAGGGATCGTCTGAAAGTGGATAAAGTAGGAGAAAAACGGACGGATTGGGGTAGAGCATTCCAGAGGATGGGGGAGGCTCTGGAGAAGTCCTGAAGGCGAGCATGGGATGAGGTGACAAGGGAGTTTGAGAGCAGGAGGTCTTGGGAGGAGCGAAGAGAACGAATAGGTTGGTATTTTGTGACTAGGTTAGAGATGTAGCTGGGGGCCAGGTTGTGGATGGCTTTGTAAGTTATAGTTAGTATCTTGAATTTAATTCGGTGACTGAGTGGCTATATCCGCGCTTGCTGCAGACACGACATCTTTTTTGGGGGGGTTCGTTGGGTAGGGGTACTCGGGAGGACATAAAGAAAATGCCTCTCATGCAGCCCCCTGCATTTGGTTGGGGATGTGAATGGGGGAATTACGGGTGCTGCAGAAGTGGTGGGTTCCCAATTAGGATTGGCGAATGCAGCAGGAAGGACATGATGGGCACGACGGGCCTGTGTTTGTCTTTTTGGTGGCAGCGGGACACTACTTGTGCTTGCCACCTCACCAGCTTGAACTGCACTTATGGGTCTCGCCACGTCACCAAGTGTTACTGCAGTGCTGGTTTGACTACGACCGGGGTGTACTAGGCCGCTGGTGCTTGCCAGTTCACCAAAACGCTACCAAAAAAACTGTTAGTGATCGCAGGGATCAGGCCTGACTCTGCGAACGCTGCAGTTATGCGTTTAGTGTTTTGTAAGTGACAGTGATCGATCGATACTGCACTTGGGTGGGCTGGGCCAGGCAGAGGGGCAAAACGCAGGTGCTAGCAGGTATCTGGGCTGATCCCGCTAACACTGCGTTTTTGGGAACCCTAAACTGCTGGGGATGCCAGTATAGATCTGATCGGATCAGATATTGATCGGTTCAGATACTATACCACTAAGGGAGGTGTACGGTGCGTGCATGAGTGTTAGCGGTACTGGCGCTAATCTGACGCTGCCTGGGGCTGGTGCTTGCCAGTTCACCAAAACGCTACCAAAAAAACTGTTAGCAATCGCAGGGATCAGGCCTGACTCTGCGAACGCTGCAGTTATGCGTTTAGTGTTTTGTAAGTGACAGTGATCGATCGATACTGCACTTGGGTGGGCTGGGCCGGGCGGAGGGGCAAAACGCAGGTGCTAGCAGGTATCTGGGCTGATCCCGCTAACACTGCGTTTTTGGGAACCCTAAACTGCTGGGGACGCTAATATAGATCTGATCGGATCAGATATTGATGCGTTCAGATACTATACCACTAAGGGGGGCGTATGCTGCGTGCGTGGGTGTTAGCGGTACTGGCGCTAATCTGACGCTGCCTGGGGCGACGCATATCACCGCTGGGCGATCATGGGGCTAAACCTTTATTCGGTAATAAACGGCGGGTGCCCTGACACTATAAAAAATAAACGAACTAACCAGCGTCAACCGTAACAGTTTTACGGTGATCAGTGGTGAAAGGGTTAACTAGGGGGCAATCAAGGGGTTAAAACATTTATTAGGTAGTATATGGGGGTCCCTGTCGCTATAAAACGCTAACGGCGAACCTAAATATTTACGTCCCTAACTAGCGTCACCAGCGACACTAATACAGCGATCAGAAAAATGATTGTTTAGTGACACTGGCGACAGGGGGTGATCAAGGGGTTAAAACTTTATTAGGGGGGTAGGGGGGTACCCTAGACCTACAGGGGGCTAACCCTAACTGCCCTAACACTTCTAACTGTCACAAATTGACACCATGCAGTAATCAGAAAAAAAAAAAAACACTGCTTGGTGTCAGTGTGACGGGGGGGAGGGGTGATTGGGGGGGATCAGGGGGGATCGGGGGTGTAAAGTATGCCTGGCATGTTCTACTGTGTGTGTGTGTATGTGTTGTGCACTCACATGTCTTCTCTCCTCTGCGCCGGAACAGAAACTGCCGAGCCGAGGAGAGATGACATCACATCCTCTGCCTCTGTGTACTACACAGAGGCAGGGGATGTTTCTCATTGGCTGGGAGCGATCGCGAGGGGAGGGCCACGATCGGATGGCCTCCCCCTCATCTCTAAACGCTCCCAGACAAAAGCCGACCGCCGCTGGCACTGGGGGGGGTCCGATCGGACCCCCCGCCCGCGGGAAGGCAATCACGTACCAGGTACGTGATTTTGCCTGCCCGTGCCATTCTGTTCACGTATATATGCGTGAGGCGGTCGGCAAGTGGTTAAAGGACCATAGAAGAAGTATTTATTGATGGGATTAACAATGGGATCAAGGAGTGTTTTGGGTTGGCCTAGCGGAGGCTCCCTCCTGGGGTGCTAATATATCAGGGGGGACTTGTTGATGTTAATATGCAAGAATACAGATTAGGAATGTAGGTATTCCAAGGGCTCAAAAGGGTGTTCAGGTGGTATATGTTAATCTAATCTAATTACACATATCTAATGGGACTTGTTGATGTTGATATGCGGGAGTGCAAATTGGGGCGGTTTATGACTGCAGCTGTTCACGGCTGGGGGTTGTTGTCTATCTGAAAGACTAAAGTATATCAAAGGCCTGAATGGAGACGGCCAATCAAATTGCTCAGCCATTCCATGTCTAGTGAATATAACATGGCGTTCAGTCTATAGTTTAGTATAGTCTTGTCTGTGTATGACTATGAAGGCGCAGATCTAGGAACATGGAACTCTAAATTATATTTCCTCTGTCTGATTTTTTGTCATCTGTGGACTTTGGACCTTGTTCTGTGTTGGAAGTCAATAAAGTGCATCTCTCTGGAAGAATTGGGTTGCTGCGGAAGAGTACTTACATCATCATTATAATAACTACTAATTAATTACCCACTATATACACTATATCACTACAGGGAGGTAAATATTTAGGTTCGCCGTCAGTGCTTTATAGCGTCAGGGACCCCCATATACTACCTAATAAAAGGTTTTAACCCCCTGATTGCCCCCTAGTTAACCCTTTTACCAGTGATCACCAGATAACTGTTACGGGTGACGCTGGTTAGTTAGTTTATTTTTTATAGTGTCAGGGCACCGGCCGTTTATTACCTATTAAAGGTTTAACCCCCTGATCACCCGCGGGTGATACAAGTTAGGTTTTAGGGTCAGATAGGGTCTGCGTCGCCCCAGGCAGCATCAGGTTAGTGCCAGTACCGCTAACACCCACGCACGCAGCATACACCTCCATTAGTGGTATAGTGTCTGAACGGATCAATATCTGATCTGATCAGATTTATACTAGCGTCCCCAGCAGTTTAGGGTTCCCAAAAACGCAGTGTTAGCGGGATCAGCCCAGATACCTGCTAGCACCTGCGTTTTTCCCCTCCGCCCGGCCCAGCCCAGCCCACCCAAGTGCAGTATCGATCGATCACTGTCATTTACAAAACACTAAACACATAACTGCAGCGTTCGCAGAGTCATGCCTGATCCCTGCAATCGCTAACAGCTTTTTTGGTAGCGTTTGAATCAGTCGCTAACAGTCAGGAGCTTTTTTACCTGTGAGTCTCACTACTGTACAACTAAATTTAGAGCCCAAAATGGCAAATCAAAGGTACAGTAGTGAAGAGGCCTACACGTTTCTGAGCATGACAGATAGTGAAGAGCAAGTCACTCATCTGTCAGATTCAGGCTCAGAATACGATCCTGTAGACGACAGCGGCTCCATGACAGATAGCTCTGACGACGGAGTTGTGGTCCCTGCCAAGGTCAGGTGTACCCGACGTCAATCTTCTTCTGCTGTTGTTGAGGTGCAGGAACCGCAGGTCCCTCATATGGAGCAGAGCAGTACTAGCGCCGGTTTTCCTTCTGGTGAACTGGCAAGCACCAGCGGCCTAGTACACCCCGGTCGTAGTCAAACCAGCACTGCAGTAACACTTGGTGACGTGGCGAGTCCCATAAGTGCAGTTCAAGCTGGTGAGGTGGCAAGCACAAGTAGTGTCCTGCTGCCACCAAGAAGACAAACACAGGCCCGTTGTGCCCATAGTGCCCTTCCTGCTGCATTCGCCAATCCTAATTGGGAACCCATCACTTTTGCAGCACCCGTACTTCCTCCATTCACATCCCCAACCAAATGCAGTCAGCTGCATTAGAGGCATTTTCTTTATGTTCTCCTGAGTACCCCTACCCAACGAGCCCCCCAAAAAAGATGTTGTGTCTGCAGCAAGCGCGGATATAGGTGTGACACCCGCTATTATTGTCCCTCCTGTCCTGACAATCCTGGTCTTTGCATTGGTGAATACACTAGTTGAGTATTAGGGTAAGGTACAGCATTGCACAGACTAGGCACACTTTCACAGGGTCTCCCAAGATGCCATCGCATTTTGAGAGACCCGAACCTGGAACCGGTTACGGTTATAAAAGTTACAGTTACAAAAAAAAGTGTAAAAAAAAAAGTAAAAAAAATATATAAAATAAAAAAAACAAAAATAGTTGTCGTTTTATTGTTCTCTCTCTCTCTATTCTCTCTCTATTCTGCTCTTTTTTACTGTATTCTATTCTGCAATGTTTTATTGTTATTATGTTTTATCATGTTTGCTTTTCAGGTATGCAATTTTTTATACTTTACTGTTTACTGTGTTTTATTGTTAACCATTTTTTTGTTTTCAGGTACGTCATTCAGCTGCAGCGCGGATTTATTTATCTTGACAGCAACAGCGTTTGCTCCCACGATACATAAAGCCATAAATCCAGCGCTGTCGGAGGTGATATATGCCGAAGCATGGGGGCAGCAGGGGCGGAGGAGCGATCTGCTGCTAACTTTTGGGGCGGATGCCCCCATGCTTCGGCATATATAAATGGTGCATGTATGCCCATCATTAGAAGTGGGTGGATGAAGGGAGGTATTCTAATGGTGGGCATACCCACCTATCAATCTTTTTTCATTCAGCCCACAGGCTGCATAAAAAATAGATTACGATATATGCCCAACAAGGACTAGCAACGTACTGGTATGTTGCTGGACTTTGAGTGGTTATACCAGAATGATGCCTGCAGGTTTAGGTATCATCTTGGTATCATTCTTTTCAGCCAGCAGTCAGCTTTCATGTAAAAGCAATCCTAGTGGCTAATTAGCCTCTAGACTGCTTTTACAAGCAGTGGGAGGAAATGTCCCCCCCCCCCCCACCGTCTTCCATGTTTTTCTCTGGCCTTCCTGTCCCAACAGGGAACCTGAGAATGCAGCCGGTGATTCGGCCAGCTGACCATAGAGCTGATCAGAGACCAGAATGGCTCCAATCATTTCTATGGCCTAAGAAACCGGAAGCTACAAGCATTTCATGACTTAGATTTCGCCGGATGTAAACAGCGCCATTGGGAAATTGGGGAAGCATTTTATCACGCTGATCTTGGTGAGATCTAGGGTCTAAAAGACCCCAATTTTTTTTTAAAAGAGTACCTGTCACTACCTATTGCTATCATAGGGGATATTTACATTCCCTGACATAACAATAAAAATTATTTTTAAAAAAATGAAAAGAACAGTTTAAAAATAAGATGAAAAAAGCAAAAATAAATAAATAAATAAATAAATAAAAAAGCACCCCTATCCCCCCTGCTCTCGCGCAAAGGCGAATGCAAGCGTTGGTCTGGTGTCAAATGTAAACAGCAATTGCACCATGCATGTGAGGTATCACCGTGAAGGTCAGATCGAAGGCAGTAATTTTAGCAGTAGACATCCCCTAAAGTGGTAACCTGTAAAGGCTTTTAAAGACTTTTAAAAATGTATGTAGTTTGTCGCCACTGCACGTTTGTGCGCAATTTTAAAGCATGTCGTGTTTGGTATCCATGTACTCGGCCTAAGATCATCTTTTTTAACCATCAAACATTTGGGCAATATAGTGTGTTTTAGTGTGAAATTAAAAAAGTGTGTTTTTTCCCCAAAAAATGCGTTTGAAAAATTGCTGCGCAAATACTGTGTGAAAAAAAAAATGAAACACCACCATTTTAATCTGTAGGGCCTTTGCTTTAAAAAAATATATAATGTTTGGGGGTTCAAAGTAATTTTCTTGCAAAAATTTGTTTTTTTTCATGTAAACAAATAGGGGGTTATTTACTAAAGGAAAATCCACTTTGCACTGCAAGTGCACTTGAAAGTGCACTGAAAGTGCACTTGGAAGTAAAGTCGCTGATCTGAGGGGGACATGCAAGGAAAATAAAAAAACAGCATTTTAGCTTGCACATGATTGGATGATAAAATCAGCAAAGCTTCCACTCATTTCAGATCTACCCCTAAGATTTAGAGCGACTGCACTTCCAAGTGCACTTTCAGTGCACTTTCAAGTGCACTTGTAGTACAAAGTGGATTTACCTTTCGTAAATAACCCCCATAGTGTCAGAAAGGGCTTTGTCTTCAAGTGGTTAGAAGAGTGGGTGATGTGTGACATAAGCTTCTAAATGTTGTGCATAAAATGCCAGGACAGTTCAAACCCCCCCCCCCCCCCCCCAAATGACCCAATTTTGGAAAGTAGACACCCCAAGCTATTTGCTGAGAGGCATGTCGAGTCCATGAAATATTTTATATTGTGACACAAGTTGCGGGAATAAGACAATTTTTTTTTTTTTTTTTGCACAAAGTTGTCACTAAATTATATATTGCTCAAACATGCCATGGGCATATGTGGAATTACACCCCAAAATACATTCTGTTGCTTCTCCTGAGTACGGGGATACCACATGTGTGAGACTTTTTGGGAGCCTAGCCGCGTACGGGACCTGACAACCAAGCACCACCTTCAGGCTTTCTATGGGTGTAAATTTTGGATTTCACTCCTCACTGCCTATCACGGTTTCGGAGGCCATGGAATGCCCAGATGGCACAAACCCCCACAAATGACCCAATTTTGGAAAGTAGACACCCCAAGCTATTTCCTGAGAGGTATGGTGAGTATTTTGCAGACCTCGCTTTTTGTCACAAAGTTTTGAAAAAATACATTTTTCTTTTCTTTCTTCATTTTCAAAAACAAATGAGAGCTGAAAAATACTCACCGTGCCTCTCAGCAAATAGCTTGGGGTGTCTACTTTCCAAAATGGGGTCATTTGGGGGGGTTTGTGCCATCTTGGCATTTTATGGCCTTCGAAACTGTGATAGGTAGTGAGGAGTGAAATCAAAAATTTACGCCCTTAGAAATCCTGAAGGCGGTGATTGGTTTTTGGGGCCCCGTACGCAGTTAGGCTCCCAAAAAGTCCCACACATGTGGTATCCCCATACTCAGGAGAAGCAGCAGAATGTATTTTGGGGTGTAATTCCACAAATGCCCATGGCATGTTTGAGCAATACATCTATTAGTGACAACTTTGTGCAAAAAAAAAGTTTATTTTCCCGCAACTTGTGGCAAAATATAAAATATTCCATGGACTCAACATGCCTCTCAGCAAATAGCTTGGGGTGTCTACTTTCTAAAATGGGGTCATTCGGGGGGGTTGAACTGTCCTGGCATTTTATGGCCTTCAAAACTGCGATAGGTAGTGAGGAGTGAAATCAAAAATTTACGCCCTTAGAACTCCTGAAGGCGGTGCTTGGTTTTTGGGGCCCCGTACACGGCTAGGCTCCCAAAAAGTCCCACATATGTGGTATCCCCGTACTCAGGAGAATCAGCAGAATGTATTTTGGGGTACAATTCCACATATGCCCATGGCATATGTGGAGCAATATATCATTTAGTGACAACTTTTTGTAATTTTTTTTTTTTTGTCATTATTTAATCACTAATCACAAAAAAAATAATATTCAATGGGCTCAACATGCCTCTCAGCAATTTCCTTGGGGTGTCTACTTTCCAAAATGGGGTAATTTGGGGGGGGGGTTTGTACTGGCCTGACATTTTAGCACCTCAAGAAATGAGATAGGCCGTCATAAACTAAAAGCTGTGTAAATTCCAGAAATAGTACCCTAGTTTGTAGACGTTATAACTTTTGCGCAAACCAATAAATATATGCTTATTGACATTTTTTTACCAAAGACATGTGGCTGAATACATTTTGGACTAAATGTATGACTAAAATTGAGTTTATTGGATTTTTTTTTATAACAAAAAGTAGAAAATATCTTTTTTTTTCAAAATTTTTGGACTTTTTCCGTTTATAGTGCAAAAAATAAAAACCGCAGAGGTGATCAAATACCATCAAAAGAAAGCTCTATTTGTGAGAACAAAAGGATGCAAATTTAATTTGGGTACAGCATTGTATGACCGCGCAATTAGCAGTTAAAGCGACGCAGTGCCAAATTGTAAAAAGTGCTCTGGTCAGGAAGGGGATAAAACCTTCCGGGGCTGAAGTAGTTAATGCATAGAATGCATTAAGATAAAAAACCTTCTGCTTTTACAACCACTTTAAGCCAGGTGTAGTACAAAAAAATACAGGGCGTATGCATTTCGGCATGTAATTTTAACCATAGCCAATTACAGTGACAGGTGGTGTTTCATTTTTTTGGGGCAAACAAACCCAGAGCCCAGATGATAATTAAAGCGGGGTTCCACCCAAATTTTGAACAATATCTGTATGTATTCTCTTCCTTGCCTAGATGCTGACATGCCGTTTAAAAAAATTTATATCGCCGTAATTACCTTTTATTTTTCTATTCTTCTTTGCACTTCCTGGTTCTCCTCCCATGGGAGTAGGCGTGTTGCTAGCCTCGCCCAGACTCCTGGGAGCTAGTCTCAGGCTTCCCAGGATGCCACTGAGCATGTGCGGGAACGAGCGGTGAATGCTGGGAGCACAGCATTCACCACATCTAGGAAATAAATGCTTGTGGGCTTCAAATGCCCACAATGAAGATGGAAACCGCCTGCAGTGAATAATATAAGTTATTATTTCCGACGAAATCTGACACAAGCGGACATATTACACACAATATGTGAGTATGTAATGCTGAGAAGAAAAGTTTGTGAATGAACTCTAAAGAAAAAAAACGGTAGATAGGTGGACCCCCGCTTTAAGGTAGAGACGCCACAGGTGCTCCCTCACGGCGGACACGGGGGGCAAAACTTCATCATCCCATTGCACGTGCATCTACAACCCAGGAATGTGGACAATGGGGCCGCAGTAAGTACAGAGGGGGGCAACCGCAGGTTGATGCCTGGGGAATGCCCCCATTCACAGGGGGATGGGTGTCTGCCATGGGGTGAGAACCACCCAATCTTGAAAGTCTCAGGCGCTGGTCTTCTTAAAGCGATAGTGGCCTATAAAACAAAAATGTGACATTAAAGAAAATAGTAAAACATAAAGAATGAAAAATTACAAAATACAGTGAGTTAGTTGGTTAACAAAAAGAGCCCATATTCAAATAACAAACAAGGTATATAACCTAATATTCTGATTAATATACAATTGTCATACAAAAAAGGGAGGGAAAGGGAAAAAAGGAAAAAGAGGGGGAAGGGGGAAGGGAAGGAGAAAGGAGAGTTGGGAGGTAAAGCAATGCATTTATGGAAAGATTACCCAATACAGGCAACATTGGCTCACATTGCTAAGGCCAACTTACTAAATGGTGGCATAGTTAAATGTTCAAAGGAAATGTTTGTACGTCAATACCTCATTATTGCTCGAGGGGATGTTGGCGTTGAGCCGCTCGATCTATAGGGTCTCTTTCTGTAGGATCGTGCGGTCCCAATTGCGCCCCCCCCCCCTCGGGGTCCTCAGGGACCACCTCGAGTACCATAAATTTAACATCAGGTTGGAACCTATGGTGTATTCCAATATTGTGTCCCACCGTGGTGAGTTTGCCATTAGTGGAATAGTAAAGATGATTGCCAATGCGTTTGCACAATTCCCTAATAGATTTTCCGACATGGAATGCATTGCAAATGCAGGACATCAAATAAATAACCCCCCTTGTGCTGCAGTCGGCAAATGTGCGGGGGGGAAACTCGGAACATTCGGAAGGGTGAACATGGTGCCCTCCTTGATCCAAGGCCAACGAGGACAGTGTCCACATCGAAAGGTGCCACTGGGTCCAGCCAGTCGCCGTTGGCTCAGATTGATAATGGCTGCTGGTCAATCCATCTCTGAGTGATGTAGCTCTGAGGAAGACCAATTCTGGGGTATTACTACTGTAGCAACCTCTAGTGTGCTAGGAGTGATAGTATAGTTTTGTAAGAGTAGGTCAATTTCCAGGGTGTGTTTTGACCTGGGTTGGGAGTGGCTCAGGGTAGTGCTGGGTGACTCACAGGTAGCATCACCACGACCTTCCACTTCCACTTCCACTTTCCAGAATGTTCTGGTGTTTTCTGGAAAGAGAGGTGGAGAGGGGAGGTGGAGCTGCCTTTGGTGTTCTGAGGAGCCCTGACCAATCCCCAATCTGGATTGGCAGGGGGTAGGCCTCCTTAAATACCCAGGGTCAGCCCAGGTGGGGAGGAGTTGATCGTGTGAAAGATGGAGATGGAGTGTTAGGCTGTCGGGCCTTTGAGGCAGCTCCCCAGTCTGGGGGGGTTGACTTTGGGCCTGGGCTCGGGTCCGGATGGGACCCTCTTACAACCCACAGGTGTGTCCTGACCAGGAGGCACAGGAGGAGCAAGAGAGGACAGCGGGAGAACACTGCCAGGCGAATCTCCAGGAGTTCCACAGAGGCAGCCAAGAGGGCTGGTGAGTGTTCACACAGTCGGGAGGACTGGGAGGCACGCCTGAGAGGTCTGAGATGCAGCAGTCTGGGATGGGTGCAGAGCCAGTCTGGAGAATTGTGGTGGCATGGGCAGTGGAAAGGGGCAGCTGCAGCCAGGAGGGCTGGCAGTGCCTGAAGAGGTAGTGCTGGGAGTAGTAGCCACAGGGACAGCTATCACTGGAACTTTCTGTTTTTGCTACACCATAGGGGCCCACGGTCCCTGCCTGCAAAGGGCATCTGCTTTGGGCCTGGCTGAGCCAGTGTCAGGCCTACAGTGCTAGTTGACCTGGGAAATGCAAGCGCAAGTCATGTGTGGAGGGTTGATAGTCTGCAAGCAAGGAAGTGCATGAGGAGAAGAGATTGTATATACCGTGGTATATATAGTTGGTCCCAAATTTTGGTTGTCGATTACCGGGGCATCTCATAAGTTTCCTATCCCCATCCAAGTTAAATTCCCCTCAATAAAATACAAAAAAAACAAGTGCAAGGACTGCTTTCATTTGTCTGGATACTTGAAAAGTGTGTGCCTGGCTGGGCAGGGTGACAGATGGACTACTACACTCAGCAGCCCCTCAAATAGAGCTTTTTTTTGGTGGTATTTGATCACCTCTGCAGTTTCTATTTTTGCACTATAAACAAAAAAAGACTAGCAATTTTGAAAAAAAAAAGCAATATTTTTTACTTTCTGCTATAAAACACCAAATAAAAAAAAAAAAAACTTAAAAATCTAATTTTTTCATAAATTTCAGCCAATATGTATTCTGCTGCATATTTCTGGTAAAGAAAAATCCCAATACCGTATATACTCGAGTATAAGTCGAGATTTTCAGCCCTTTTTTTGGGCTGAAAGTGCCCCCCTCGACTTATACTCGAGTCACCGCTGTCTGTCTGCATGATCAGCGTGTCATGCAGACAGACGGCGGCCAGCGTGTGATATTACCATTTGGCAGCCATTCACTGTTCAAAAGCCGTGCCTCCTCCTCGTCTGTGATAGGCAGAAAGCTCCATTTCCCAGCAGTCAGTGTACAGCCTATCACGGACATTCTCTCATCCTCGTCCGTGGTATGAGGATGAGAGAATGTCCGTGATAGGCTGACCGCTGACTGGTGGGAAATGGAGTGTTCTGCCGATCACGGACAAGGAGGAGGCGCAGCTTTTGAACAGTAGAATGGCCGCTGAATGGTAATATCACAGGCTGATCGGTGCAGAGCGGCACACGGAGGATGCAGATCGCCACAGGAACGCATGCACAGGACACAGGTAGGTGACACATGCACACATACACAGGGACACATGCACACATAAACAGGGACACATGCACACATACACAGGGACGCATGCACAGGACACAGGTAGGTGACACATACACAGGGACACATGCACACATACACAGGCACACATGCACAGGACACAGGGAGGTATACAGCTGCAGATGGGCATTGTTGACCCTCTTTTTTCACTTACAGTAGCTGCTGCATTTCTCACCCTCGTCTTGTACTCGTATCAGTAAGTTTTTTCCTAGATTTTTGTGGTAAATTAGGGCCTCGACTTATACTCGGATTGACCTATACTCAAGTATATACGGTAAGCGTATATTGATTGGTTTGCACAAAAGTTATAGCGTCTACAAACTATGGGATATATTTATGGAACTTTTATCTTTTTTTTACTAGTAAAGGCAGCGATCAGTGATTTTTAGCATGACTGCAACATTGCAGCTGACAAAGGCGTGCAATAGTGTGTTGCCTGCTGTGGGTTTACGATAAAGATCTGTGCTGATCTGGTTGTCTGGGACAAAAAATTATTGTAAGGTCTAGAAAAGGAATAAGTAAGTCAATGAAGTTGAGCAATAGATCTACTGGGCCTGTCCAGATCATAGATCATGGCCCATCATAGATAAATAGGTCATCAATGAACCTATGCCAACAAAGGAAATGGCTCATAAAGACTGTATATCTCCTTTCAGCAAATACCATCCTCTCCCACATACTTAACTATAAATTTGCATAGCAGGGCGCACATGAAGTGCCCATGGCTACACCTTGGGCTTGAAGGTAGATCTGGTCCATGAAAATAAAGTAATTTTTTGTCAAAATAAAATGTAATAGTTTTAGGATAAACTCACTCAAGGGTCACATACTTTGGTCTTGCTCCATTAGAAAGGATCCAGCCATCCGGATGCCCTGCTTATGGGGGATACTAGAGTACAACCCCTCTATATCGATAGCCATGAGCAGGGCACCCGGAGGGACATGTATCCCCTCAATGTGCTTTAGAAGGCCTATTGTGTCACGGATGTATGATGGCAAACTCAGGACATGGGGCATCTAACTTGTGTTCACATTTTTGGCCAATGAATCCTGAAAAAATTGGTCTTCCTGGAAGTTAGTTGATGTCCTTATGTGTCTTAGGAAGGGTGTAAAAAGGGGGCATTCGTGGGAATATTACATTGAGGTAGTCTAGAGTGTCCTTGTCAATCAACCCTTCCCAATACGCACCCGCACAAAGGCCATAGAATTCTACAATGAATCTGTCTACTAGCGCTGTGTCTCTGCAGTGTGTGTATCATCTCCAGCTACAGGCCTCACAATCCAGTCTGTGTCTCTGCAGTGTGTGTATCATCTCCAGCTACAGGCCTCACAATCCAGTCTGTGTCTCTGCAGTGTGTGTATCATCTCCAGCTACAGGCCTCACAATCCAGTCTGTGTCTCTGCAGTGTGTGCATCATCTCCAGCTACAGATGGCGGCGCGGTTAGACACAGCGGCTACTCCGGGTCCAAAAGATGCAGCTTTTATGTCTTTTAATGTTGTTGTCTCTTTGTCTTCAAATAGTCTTTTAGCTCAGCATTTAATACAATAATTCCTCAGCAACTTATCACTAAATTGATCTCGCTAGGCCTCAGCCTGCCCCTCTGTAATTGGATCCTGGACTTTTTAACCGGAAGACCTCAGTCAGTCCGTGTTGGCTGCAGCACGTCGAGCACTACCACACTGAGCACGGGTGCCCCACAGGGATGTGTGCTCAGCCCGCTGCTCTACACACTGCTGACCCACGACTGTACTGCCAAGTTCAGCTCCAACCATATCATCAAGTTTGCGGATGACACAACTGTGGTGGGTCTCATCAGCAACAATGATGTAACACTCTACAGAGAGGAAGTGGAACAACTGGTTAAATGGTGTAGTACAAACAACCTGTTCCTTAATGTAAGCAAAACAAAGGAGGTTGTGATGGATTCCAGGAGAAATTCTGCTGATCACTCCCCACTGACCATTGACAGCTTGACTGTGGAGAGAGTAAGCAGTATTAAATTCCTGGGAGTGCACATCTCAGAAGATCTTACCTGGACAACCAACATCACGTCACTAGTCAAGAAGGCACAACAGCACCTATATTTTCTCCGCCGCCTTAAAAAAGCCAGCCCCCCCCCCCCCACCCATTCTTACTACATTTTATAGGGGAACCATTGAAAGTGTGCTGACCAGCTGCATCACTGTCTGGTATGGGAACTGCAGTTCCGCTGACCGCAAGACCCTGCAGCGGCTAGTGAAGACGGCTCTAAAGATTATTGGTGTCTCTCTCCCCTCCATCCTGGACATTTTTCATACATGATGCTCCAGAAAAGCTACCAGTATCGTGAGGGATCCTACTCATCCCTCCCATTGTCTCTTTCAGCTCTTGCCATCAGGTAGAAGGTACAGGAGTATCAAAACCAGGACTTTCAGACTGTTCAACAGTTTTTTCCCCCAGGCTGTGAGAGCCTTCAACTCCAATCCTCTTTGAAACCTCTTCTTTTCCTATATATTGTGATCAGGAACGTCTCACGTCCCCTCCTTTTTACTCTTGAATATGCACTAGACACTTTTATAAACACTTGCTGCTACAAAGACTTTTGGAAACATATAGTATATGTACAATTATGTAGTTCCCAGATGTGTATTCCTCACTGTGTTTTTATTCTTTGTACATCTAGTTATAATTATGTTTAATTTGTATGTAGCACCGTAGCCCTGAGGTATGATATTTCGTTCTACTGTATGTTCTTATGTGTAGTGGAATGACAATAAAGCTTGACTTGACTTACTTGACTTGGTGCTATTGGTGTGTATCACACTCGATTTTTAAGCACATGGTCTGATATTGTAACTGTGACATAAGAACGATGTTCCCGCCCTTGTGGGACGGTTTGATAATGTGCGTTTCTGTAGTTTAGCTAAAGCTCATGTTTGACCCGGTGTCAGGTTAGAGGGCAAGCCCTGCCACTGTTGTTTTAATGCCTTAATGGATGGATGTAAAAATGCCCAGATAGCTGGGCAAGTCATAAGATCTGGGAAATTACGAGATTTTAATTTGAAAGGTTTTTTACTCCCCCAGAATTCTGTAGCGTGGGGGGGGAGAAGAGTGGATAGGGAACTATTTGGGTCGGCTTCCTGAATCGAGGACACATCCTCGTCAGAAGCACCTTCATCATACAATACCATAAGGTCCAGAGGGCTCTGAATTCTTGCATGGTAAAGTGTTTTGTATGTTCCGTCAATTCCGTCAAATTAATTTGAATGTTAAAGTGGTTGTAAACCCCTTTTTAGAATAAGGCTTACCTATAGGTACTGTAAATATCTCCTAAACGTGCGCCATTTAGGAGATATTTACTTTGTAGCGCGCCAATGATGTCATTGGCACATGCACTGTGAAGTTTCCCTCTGTGCTGTTTCTTCCAGAGCGAGTGCCGTGACATTATGCAGCTTCGGCCAGTCACACAGCCGGAGTCTGCGGCCCCAGGAGGAAGAGGGGCGAAGATCGATGCAGCCTGCAGCGGGGACAGCACGGGCTTTGTTTGCAGTGCCACATAATGGGCTAGTATGTGATGCATACTAGCCCATTATGCTTTTACTTTGCAGGGTTTGCAGGGAACAAATGAGGAAGTAAAACCCATCAGGATTTACTTCCTCTTTAAATTCCAAGCAAAAAAGATATAAATCTTTAATGGTCTCAAAGACGTTAGGGGCTCCGACGTGCAGAATCCCAGACCCAGATGGAGGATAGTTTCCTCATCTGTGGATAGGGGAAGTGAGGTGAGGTTAATGATGTTTAATTGTGTGGGTTCATGGGATTTGGGGGGGGGGGTTTTTACAACAAATGTTTCAAGATTCCCTTGTTTTTTGGGATTGGTGCGGTTGTATCATTTTGTCCTTTGGTGATTGTTGTAGTGGAACCTAAAATTTTGGGAATAACTATGCCCACATTTGTATAATGTGGGCATAGTGGTACCCCTGCTGTGGGCCTGAACCCCCTGTGGGGTAACTCCACTCTGTGTTTGGTGTGATTTCTGTGCTCTAGTTTATTTTTTACCCTTCTTATTGTCTGCCGAGGGGTGCCCACCACCAGTGAGTGACCTCTTACGTGAGAAACTAGATGAGTACTAATTAGTAGGCCGTGGGGTTGCCTGTAAAGAGAAAGAGTAAGACAGAAGAATCAGATTCTGTCATATCTGCATTAGTTGGATGTCGAAGAGGGATCCATGTTTTCATGGTGGACCCTTTTTGGCGAGATTTTTGCCCATCCATTTATAGGCATATCCTTCAGAGAAGGCGAGTTCGTCGTTAGAGAATGTACCGTATTCTGTTTTTTTTGTTATGATCTCTCTATTGAATATGGGCGAATCTAGAAGGTGTTTAAATTGTGTATGAAGGTGATCAATCTAGCAAAGTTGACATATAAATAGTATATTAAGAAACAAGTTGTGACATTAGTTGTATGCTGCATTTAGTGAGTCTGCTTTCCCATATTTTTTTTTAAATCAGGAAGGGGGTCTTTTATGGTGGGATAGACCTGAACCCTTAACCCTACTGGGAAAATCTCCTTAATGTACTGCTGGAGGTACGGGATCTGCCATTGTAAGTGTGATTTGCATTTCAACAGATTAAACATCTTATCCAAAAATATCCTTATATCATCAAATTTTTGGGCCATGAGTCAGCTTGCCTGTATATTGGACATAAAGTCTATGCAAGCTATACCGAGAACATCCATTAAATTATCTTAATGATCTAATATTTAGGGTCCTAAGTGCGAAAAAACAAAATAAGTGGTCAATCAAAATGGTAAAAAAGGGAGGCAAATAATCAAATGACATGGGTGAACGAGAGGAGCAAAAATGCCCCTCCAGAAACAACCCTTGACAACAGAACGGGTGTTTTTACCACCCCATTAACATTGAGCAGCATGTAAGCCTCTATGCATGTACATATTTAGAAGATTATAGGGATACCATCATCCTAAATTGGATAAAAGGGAAGAGTAACTAGGGGTGACCCCTGCAAAACCCCCAGTAGGAAGAACAATGGACTATCTTGGTACCCAATTATTAAACAAAAAATATTAAAAATGTATAAATTGTATTTGTACAAAATTAAAAAGACATAGAAGCACAATGTATAGTAAAACAGCAATTTATGATATCCTGTCTTTTAAACTTTACAAATGCAGCAAATTTGAAATTGGATGAAAGGTTTAGCCCTGGGAAACACTTTTTGAAAGATAAATAGTGCATTTTAAATTCAACTATATAGATCAGACCAAAATGAGGGACAAATGAGGAGGAAAGAGGGACAGAGAGACTTTGTTCCAAATCAGGGACAGTCCCTCGAAATCAGAGACAGTTGGGAGCTATGCTCTTACCAAGGTCTCAGGTATGCTAAGAATGGGCTCCCCAGGAGCACAGCAGCCACATTGCAAAGAGCTCTGTGGCTGTATTTAAACCCCCAGCCTGGTTAATCCACAGCTGCCAGCAATTGTTGGCGTGTGACATCATTGGATCAACCTGCAGTTAAAATACATTGCTCTAGACTTGACATTTTAAGACTATTGATCTATTCAAAAAAGTCAATGAACCTCAATTGTGCCTATTCAGAAATAGAGAAAGTTCTTACCAAAGTCTCAGGTAAGATAAAGATGGGCTCCCCAGGAGTACAGCAGCCACATTGCAAAAAGCTCTGTAGCTGTATTTAAACCCCCAACCCGATGGATCCACAGCTGGCAGCAAATGCTGGTGTGTGACATCATTGGATCCACCTCCTCATGCGCGTGCGCAACAAAAATGTTTGCACACGCACAGCTATCTGAGAACCCCAAGCTGGAGATTGGTTGCTAGGACCGCCTAGCAACCAATCACTGAGGCAGCTCCCACCCTCCATCCAGCATTATGCTCCCCCCGCTCTCCGCCGCTCTGCAGTTAAAGCGGAGGTCCACCCAAAAAAAAAACATAAAAACGCTCCCTTAAATACATTAAAAAACATTTGCAAAAAAAAATGTTTGTTACTTACCAGAAATGCCTGTTACTAGGCAGATCGTCCTAATCTGCCACTTCCTATTCCGCAGTGATCTTCAGTCCTCTCCTTCTGGGAAATTTGGGCGCGGTGTCTTCTGGGACCTGTGTGTGTTACAGAAGGCAGCCACACATTCAGAAATCGCCGGGGGACTTGCGCATGCGCAGCAGGAAACCGGCAGTAAGGCCGCAAGGCTCCACTGCCTGTTTCCCTTAGTGAGGATGGTGGCGCCGGCACACGATGCGAGGGACGGATCGGCCTCAGGGGGCCGACATCGCGGGCGCCCTGGACAGGTAAGTGTCCTTATTAAAAGTCAGCAGCTACAGTGTTTGTAGCTGCTGACTTTTAAAAAATAATTTTACGGCTGGAGCACCACTTTAACATGAGAGCAGCGGAGGCTGAGGGGAGGCAGAGCCACATTCACAATCCACCTGTCGGCTCCCCACTGTCGACCAGTTGATTGTGATCGATGGCTTGCCAACCCCCGATGTACAGTATATTCTCTCTGACAAAATATAGAAAATATATACAAAATCATGGTCAGGGCACTATCTGTGTGAAATGTGCATGTTCTCCATATGCTTGCGTGGGTTTCCTCCGGGTACTCCAGTTTCCTTCCAGAATCCAAAGACATGTTTGTAGGTTAATTGACTAATGTCTAAATCTGGCCTTGGCATGATATTCTGATATTCCAATGAGCGCACCCAAAATCACCTCACTAGCTTCCCCAACAGCAGATAAAATGCTTTGAGTCCCCAGAGAGAAATATGGATCAATTAATCATTAAATTGACATCAAATGTTTAACCTTTATTAGCAGCTCATTCCATCATTAAATTAGTCATTCTGACTATAATATTCAATAATTCCATCCCATTGTTGTATCACACTTAGCAAGTACTCATGATCTAGGAACATTCCAGGGACAGGGTAACTAAAGTGAGAAACAAGAGCAAGAACAGGATATAAGTTACAGGAAAGTAGGATCACACAGACAGGCACCTTAGCAACAGCATACTGAATGCTATGACAAGCAACTATAGTAAGGATGCTGGCGTGACAATAGGTAGGTCCCATGACCATGAGAATGGGGGGGGGGAATCACGCTAACACCGTGCCACCTTAATTTTTTTCGAAAACAGGCAGTTTCATAACAGAAATGGTCTAAGTCTCATGTCTGCAGTGGGCAGCAAGTAGACACTGACACTGTGCACTGAAAAAAAATCATTCGTTTTCGTTTCATTCGTTTTTTTTGGGAAATTCTAAAATTCGGAATTTTGAAAAATCGAAAATTCGGAAATTCTAAAATTCTAAAATCCAAAAATTCGGTAATTCTGAAGTTCAAAACTTCTGAAAATTCGGAAATTCGAAAATCCGAAAATGTGAAAATCCAAAAATAAGAAAGGAAAGTCCGAAAATGTGTATATTTCCGAATTAACGAATTTGTCTACATTCATAAAAAAACTAATTGAGAACTAAACGAATTGTACATGTCTAGCAGCAAGAGAAGGTGACACATTTGAAAATTCAGAGCCTAGCTTAACCACCTCAGCCCCAGAAGCTTTTACCCCCCTCATGACCAGGCCATTTTTTTCTATTTGGCACTGCCCTTCTTTAACTGGTAATTGCGCAGTGATACAACGCTGTACCCAAACTGAATCTATATACTTTTTTTTCGCACAAATAGAGGTTTCATTCGGTGGCATTAGATTGTCAATGGGTTTTTTAGTTTTTATTAAATTATCGAAAAAAGACCAAAAATTTGGAAACAAAAAAAGTTGTTACTACTTTGATATAAAACATATCCAATTAAAAAAAATAAAAAAATTCCTTCATAAATTTAGGCCAAAATGTAATCTGCTACATGTCTTTGGTAAAAGGAAAATACCAATACAATAGGTGTATATTGATTGTTTTGCTTGAAGGTTATAGAGTCTACAAACTATAATATATACTGATAAATAAACTTTCGGATAAATTCGTATTTGTTACGTTCACTAACAGCCAAATTTTAAAGGATATTCCAATACCTATTTTTTAATAGTTAGTAATAGTTACGCTATTATTAGTTAGTTATTATTTCAGATTTTCGAATTTTCATGTTTTTTCAGATTTTCGTTCTTTTGAATTTTTGGATTTTCATTCTTATTTTTGGATTTCCGAATTTCCGAATTTTTGGATTTTCGAATTTTCGAATGTCCGAATTTTCGGATTTTCTCATTTCTGAATTTCTGAATTTTCGAATTTCCGAATATTCTGAAAAATTCGGAAATTCGAAAATTTGGATATTTCCGATTTAACAAATTTGTCTAAATTTGTTAAAAGAACGAATTCAGAACTAAGTGAATTGCACATGTCTAGCAGCAAGAGAAGGTGACACATTTGAAAATTCAGAGCCTAGCTTAACCACCTCAGCTCCAGAAGGTTTTACCCCCCTCATGACTAGCCCATTTTTTTCTATTTGGCACTGCCCTACTTTAACTGGTAATTGCGCAGTCATGCAACGCTGTACCCTTAGATCATAGTGTCTAATCACAGAAGGTGTTAGCATGGGACACGCATGCTCATGCCTTAAACCCAATAGAGGCCAGCGATGTATAGGTACCTGTATGGGCCGCCCTTCCGCAGTACATTACGGGTGGGTAGTCAGGAAGAGGTTAAAGCATATTCGGTGGAATGCATGTCAACTTAGAAGAAATACAGCAGTATCGCAAATAGTATTTAGCTCAGATTCTGGAAAAATATCCTAATGAGAACAATTTAGTGACTAAACATCTGTAAGTCTGGTTTTTGAGCTAAAACTCAACTCTCAACTCTGGTTCATTCCATAACTTCTGTGGTAATAGATTTACATTCATAAAAAGTGCTTACACTAATGTATGGGAAGGTACCAGTCAGTTAGACACCAAACACACTCATATTACAATGTCCAGAAAGCTAATGAAACATATTCATCCTTCTAAGAGAGACATACAAATCCAAATGTCATTTTTGTTTAGTAATATGTTGGTTGTCAGATTGTGAAACCTTGTCAGATGAAAATATAAATATATTTACAATAGCTGGAATTAAGGCCATACATTATGTAATTTTCTTTCCTTGAACCATGGGTTGAAGGAAGGAAAGCGGTTTTATTCGCCCATCTCCCACGGAGCTACTGTGTTGTGACAGCAGGAGGTTTCCCAGCCATCAGAATACAATGATCACTGCTGGTAGTTATAGCCACAGGTTCAATTTTTCTAAAGCCAGCAATTGGTTTTCTGTAACAGTGATCTCGGCAGTCGTTTTTAACACTGGCCCAATCACTTTTACCTCCGCCGTCATTCCTTGGCTCTCCCATTCCACACAGGCGCCCGAGACCATGGTAAGTGGTTGGCTCAGCTGCCACAGAGGATGTAACGACACCCCGAGTATGAAAGGGGTTGAAGCAGTTTTAGACATTCCATTTCCAAACACAAAGGCAGCTACCGAACCCACCAATCAGCCGAACAAGAACCCCATACGAATAATTCTTCCCCCCAAGTATGAGACAAGGCTCTGTACGGAGGGTCAAACAGGAATCAAACTCTTTATTAGAACCAAAATTACAAGTCTTTATATACAGTTAAAGAGGAGGTTCCTACCTCCTGCTCATATTACTCTAACAATACACCTTTAACCAGAAACCTAATTAACATGAGCTAATTTACTAAATCATTTACCCAGACTAGGTGACTCAGAGACATGACCTTTAGGACAGACTTGCCGTCTTTTAGTTCAGAAGACACAATCAACATTATCATAAGTATAACACAGGACACCTGCACACAATAGCAGAAGCTAATTACAATTAACAATACAAACAGAGATCTCCTCCCCTCCTCAGCCTAGTAGGCAACAAACTATAGTATGAGTAGACTTCCCGGCTCCTACCCAGTTCTAGAAGCCAGTGTGATCAGCTCTCTCAACTAACATGTTGAGTTCAGAATCAAACAACCCAAGAATAGTCTTTACATATATTCTTGAGAGATATTGTTAATGAATATTACTGTCCCATTTGAAGTAATCAAATCATATTCTCAGGGTTCATTCTTTTCTTGGTCACTCTGTGCCCAACAGTGACTCCCGTCACAGAGGAGAACATCTATTTCCAGATGTCCTCTGTGATCGGGGAACAGATGTTATACAGTAGCATCACCTGCAGGGGATTAGTAAGGGTTTAGCAGGACTGGTTCAGTTTTCTGAAAGTGAGCAGGTCCATGGTGTCTGGGAAAAAGCAGATTTGTTTTCTGTAAAAAGAAACCACTTGTTGCGCTGTTTGCTGTGGCCGAAAAAACAACATAAATGTGTCTGGTGGAGAGTGGGGATGGTGTTCTAGACAAAAAATGGTTACTTGACACTAGAGCTGCACAATTAATCGTCAAGAATCGTTATCACAATCTTGACTAAAGTGTTTCACAATTCTTTCTATGCAAAGAATTCTCTCTGCTCTTCTGAAGCCACAGCCATCAGAAGAGAAAAACCGAGCAGTCTGCCAAGAATCAAAACCTTCTTTATCAGTTGAACTTAAGTATAAACATTGTAACAATTTGTCAATGGAATAGACTTTGTGTGTAAGTAAAAAAAAGTTTAACCACTTAAACGCTAAACCTTTTTCTGATATTTGTTGGTTTCAAGTTAAAATAATTTTTTTTTGCTAGAAAATTACTTGGAACCCCCAAACATTATATATATATTTAGTAGACACCCCAGAGAATAAAATGGTGAATGTTACAATATTTTATGTCACACTGTATTTGCGCAGCGGTCTTTCAAATGCAATTCTTTTGGAAAAAATTACTTTAATGAAAAAAAACTAACTAACCAGTAGAGTTAGCCCATTTTTTTTGTCTAATGTGAAAGATTTTACGTCGCGAGAATCGTGAGAGAATCGTGATCTTTTTATACTAAGCAAAAAAATTGTCATTCTCATTTTGGCCAGAATCGTGCAGTTCTTCTTGACACTGTGGTGTTGCACAAGCTGATTCCACTAGCTAGAATTAGAGCAGCTATAAAGCCAGCAGATTTGCAAACCTGGCATTAAAATTCTTTATATAGGGGTTATTAGGGATAATTTTCTTCATCCACTCCAGCAGCTGCAGAAGAAACAGCTGCCCTGACAATAATGCTGCCATGATTGCGGGGTGGGGATAGGAGACTTACAGGAAGGTTTAAACCTATGCTTGGCCCTTCTCAGTTTAACCCGATGCTGACCCACTTCCACACTTGATGTGCCATAAGGTAAACTTCTCAAACCAGGAGAGAAGTGGAAAGTCAGGAAAAAGGAGGAGGGGAGTGTGGGTCTTTTGCTGCCAACCAGGCTTTGTTGTACAAATTGCTGTGTCTCCTCATGCATGTTGTGCCCAAATGACCAGTAGCTTTACCATCACCGCAGGCAAAGGCTTGGAACCACAATACTGTTGTCAGCAGCAGATGGGGATAACAGAGGCCTATACCATAAGGCAGTGCAAACCAATGGAATAGAGTGGATTCTCCCTGCAATCCTCTGCAAGCTGCCCCTGGACAAAATCCTCCCTTGTAGATGTTCTGCATCTCCCTCACTTTCCTCCTCTCCAATCTCTGGCACAGAAGTGCAGCAGTGGAATATAGACCAATATCAGGGCAATTTTAAAATGCCATTTTAGGCCCAAAGCTACTAGAGACAAAGGTGGGCATTTTAATACATAAATGAAGAGATTGCAGATGATGCAGCAGTGAAAAATAGACAATCAGCAGGACATTTTAATGAGGGATAATAAGCCTAACTGGTGTATGGCTAACTTTGATTGATGGGGATTGGGTTATGCTTTGAATATACCAAGTAATACGTGGTGTTTTAAGTGTGTGCATTTCTTCCAATTAGTTTTATTTTTTTCTGTAAAAAGATGAAGCTGCAAACAAAAGTCAGCTCCAAGAACAAATGGTCAGTAACATGTGAATGCTGTACTTTGCACATTTGAACACCCCAACATTTAAAAAAAAAGCCATGTCAACATAAAATTAAAAACAAAAAACCACCATTAACAAAAAAAAGCAAAGGGGTTGATTGTCCAAAAAGCCAGTGATCAGAATTAAAGTACGGTTTCCTTTCTAACTGGCTCTGATTCTGTCCATATGCAGTTTGACAGATTATCCTATTCTTTCCCTGCTACAGCCTCTAGTACACTGATACTGTTGTAGGGCTGCTCCCTGTTTCACACCTCCCACTTATAGAGAGGGGGCTGACACAGAACAAAGTGAAGAAAATTTAATCAGCACACCAAGGATTCCTTGAAAGGGTCCAAAGCTTTATTTTGTGGTCAGATGATAAACATACAGCAAAGTTTCAGAGCAACGCAGGGTCCCTTCGTCGGGCAAGGTTACTTGCCTGACGAAGGGGCCCTGCCAGGCTCCGAAAACGTTGCTGTATGTTTATCATGTGACCACAAAATAAAGCTTTGGACCCTTTTGAGGAATCCTTGGTGTGCTGATGACATTTTCTTCACTTTGATTATCCACGGATTCCAGCCTATGGCCATTATAGCACCCACCATCACTGAACAGCCCGTTTTCTTGAATGTACGTGTGGGGAACATTGCGTTTGGATTTGACACAGAATGAAGAGACTATTATTAACCACTTCCCGCCTGCCGGCCGTCATGTGTGCTCCTTGACTTTGAGCGGGGATATCTGAATGATGCCTGCAGCTACAGATGGTCCCAGGAGTCTCTATGATCGTTCGGAGGCCGTGCGCGATGTTATAACATCACGCCAGGCCTCTGCATTCGAAAAAGCTGCGCCGCCTCGGCTGGGAAGCTGAGATCGTTTTTTGGATTCCAGGCTTCCCAGCCTAGAGGTAAGATGTGGGGTCTTATTGACCCCATAACTCACTGAGAAGAGGACCTTTCATGCTTATTCCTTTTACAATGGATGTTTACATTCCTTGTAATAGGAATAAAAGTGATCAAAAAAAAAATTGTAAAAAAAAGGGGGCAAACAAAAAATTTAAACTGCCCCTGTCCTTGCGTGCAAACGCATACGTTCTAATCACAATGTGAGGTATCGCTGCGAACGTTAGAGCGAGAGCAATAATTATAGCCCTAGGCTTCCTCTGTAGCTCAAAACATGTAACCAGTAAAAAAATTTAATGCATCACCTATGCAGGATTTTTTTGGGGAGCAATTTGAAGCGTGACATGTTAGGTATCTTTTTACTCGACATAACATGATCTTTCACATTATGCAAAAAAATTGGGCTAACTTTACTGTTTTTGTTTTTTTTTTAAAGCATGAAACTGTGCGAAATAAAAAGTTGCAATGACTGCCATTTTATTCTCTAGGGTGTCTGCTAAAAAAACATATATAATGTTTTGGGGTTCTATGTAATTTTCTAGCAAAAAAATTATGATTTTTACACGTAGGAGAGAAATGTCAGAATTGGCCTGGGTGGGAAGTGGTTAAACATTTTAAGGCAGCTCGCCAAATTTCAAAAGCCCTCACAATTCATTATTCTTACCATCAATAAAGGGCGAGCAAATGCCCTCATTATTGTCAGAAAAGCACAAACAGTTGGGATTTGATGGAAACCCATACTCAACCTGAATCCGAAAACCATCCCTAAACATGAATTTCTGACTTGTATTTATCACGTGTATGGCCTCACAAGTGGTAATTACAACTTGGAAAATTTGTTTATGAATGGTAAAGGGACAGGAAGTGGGTAAAGGGCAATTTCAGTCACTCCACTGATTTTTGTTTTTACCCCCACTTAGCTGTTATGAATCAATGTCTTGGAGTCAGATATTCACCTACCCAGCAGATCCAGCATTCCTGCTGCAATCCGCTCATCAAGTGCAGCAGCCTGGGTCTTGCGCCGCCATCTTGGTCTTTCTAGGAAACCAGCTACCTCTCCCGGTTTCAGGCATATATATATGATATCTGCCCACCCACTGCTGTGAGTCCTACTACTTCAGCCTCCCATGATATGTGGCATGGAATCCCAAGAGGCTAAGGTAGCAGGGGCAGGTCATTATTACCTAGGTGAGAATGGCAGCGGATGGACAGTTTAAAGTTAAATGATAATAAAAAAGAAGATAAAAAAAGATTCAATTTAAATTGTGGAGGGTAGCAGCAGTGCACAGAGCCTTTATTCATCTTGGGGGTGAAGGTCCTCTTTAAGGCATCCGAGCCAACAGTTTTACAAGGATAATGTGGTATGGTTTCTCTTGAAACAAGTCCACTAGTAAAAGAATTTCCTCTTTCATTTTGAAAGTCAACAAAAAGCTAGAAAAAGAACCAGTACTGTTTTTACAGAGTGCAAAGTTTTATCTAATTCCATGGAGTGCAGAATGTAATCTAATTATAAAACAAACTGGTTAAGTTTAGTCTTAAAAAAGTCATTTATTTTAGTGCACAGTTAAGGGTGAAGCGACTTAGTCCTAAAATTGTCATTTCAAGAGCCCAATGCTGCAAAATATAGTCCGTCAATTACTGGCTTTTAATTTTCTAGTCCAGTGTGGACCTTTAGATCTCAGCATGTGCTGTCGTTTTCCTAGCTAGAGTATATTGTATAGTGAGAATTCATTCCAGCTGAAAAGATCTGATGATACAAACTTCCCCTATCATTTATATAAACTGTTCATGACTCATCAATACAACCCAGTAGTGATACAATGTGATTCCGGTAATGTGTCTTTGTCCCTGTGTGTCAGCTTACAATGTACCCCTGTGATGGTTTCTCCAAGTATCAACTCTCTGAGTTATTCTGAAAATAAGTGTCAGGACACGCTCAGTAAAAGGAATTTGGTTTCATGGCGAGGCTGTACTTCTAAAATGCTGGTAATCATCCCTGTGTGACAACTATTCCTGTCATTTTGGATAGGTGTCATCTTTTTGCACTTATTTAATTTGCGTCTCTAACGTGATAACATATATCATTGAGATTTCACCTTCACAACTTGTATTTTGAAGGAATATTAGAAAAAACATATATTCCATGGGCATAGTAGAGCTGTTATTTTAAAATAAAGTACTACCCTCCCTGACCCCAACTTTGAAATGTGCACTGCATTTTTATTTTCTTTCCATCTCTTGCAATTACACAATGCAGACAGAAGTCCAACACTCACAAACAAAAATAGCTAGCGCTCACATAACTGACTTTAATCTCCAGTCTGCAACATGCATAATATAATATATTTTGCTGCTGTCTACCATGCGTGTAAATCATTTAGTTTGCTTTCAGTTCATGTCATTAAAAGCAAGTGAAGTATTTTCTGTGTTTTTTTAGAGATACAGTATGTGGGGTAGAGATCAGCTAGCTGTAAATTAGATTTTTCATGTTTGGCAACATTTTAAAACATTTTTGGTTTGTTTAGATCATTGTCAAGGGTGGAGTGGTGATGTAGAGTTCCCCTTTATCAGGTGGGCAGAGCTTGCGTAGAAAAAAAGAGGCAGAGAAAGCCTGTTGACACAGAAGAGTAGAGAAAGTAGTTGTGAGGTCTTCTTGTGCTCTCCCCTATGGGAAAGGGGCTGTGGATAACTTAACCCCTTCACGCCTAAGGGTAAAACAAATCTAAATGCCTAAGCCCAATTTTGCAAATTTGACATGTTAATAAAACCATACATATCATCACAACTACTTTGTGCATCCAGGTGGATTATACTTTGTTTTTTATTAACAAATTGGGCTTTCATTTGGTGGTAAATGGTAATAGATATCTCCTGATTTTTTTTTTATTATCAATGGAAAACTGGCCCAAAATAGCAAAAAAAATCACGTTTTCAATTTAACTGTATATTTCTAGCTACTATCAAAATCTACCACCAAAGGACAAGCCAAAATAAATTCTCCTGCTCCTAACAATCATAGCGATACCACATATGTGTATGTTAGTTGTTTTGTGTACCAGTAGTACAGCCTAGAATCCATAGTGCACATTTTGTTTTGTTTTTTTAATCCTACCTAAAACATATTGACACTGACACTAACTTATACTAATTTTAAAAAAAATCCTGTCCCAAAAAAATTTTGACCCTGACATTTGACTTTGACCTTTGACTCTGACCTTGACCCAAAACACTAATCCTGGCACTGACCTAGATCAAACCTTGATCTAGGTATTTTTTTTTATTTTGTAATATTAAAAATTGGAGAGCACTAGGAGAGCCAGAGAGCACAGGGGGCCTGGAGAAAACAGGGGGGGTCGGAGAGCACATGGGGGGCTGGAGAGCACTGAGGCGTTGGGACCATGGGGGGCTGGAGAGCACAAGCGGGGGCAGAGAACACGGGATGTGATGAGCACGGGGGGGGCGGAGAGCAAAGAGGGGCTAGAGAGCACAGAGGGGCTGGAGAGCACAGAGGGGCCGAAGAGCACAGAGGGGCCAAAGAGCACAGAGGGGCTGGAGAGTACAGAGGGGCCAGAGGGCACAAAGGGGCCAGAGAGCACAGAGGTGCCGGAGAGCACAGAGGGGCTGGAGAGCACAGGGGGCTCAAGAGCACTAGGGGTGCCGGAGAGCACAGGGGGTGAAGAGCACTGGGTGGAGAGCACTAGGGGGGCCGGAGAGCACAGGGAGCTTTTTAAGCACTGGGGGGTCAGAGAGCACTGGCGGGGTGGGGATCACGGGGGGGCTGGAGAGCACGGGGGCCGGAGAGCAAAGAGGAGCTTGAGAGCATGGGGGGCTGGAGAGCACTGGGGGGCCAGGGAGTACAGGGGGGCCGATGAGCACAGGGGGGCCTAAGAGCACAGAGGGGCTGGAGAGTACAGGGGGGCCGAGGAGCACAGGGAGGCTGATGAGCACAGGGGAGCATGAGAGCTTGGGGGGCTGGAGATCACAGGGGGGCGGAGAGTACGGGGGGCTGATGAGCACAGAGGGGCTGTAGAGCACGGGGGCTGGAGAGTACAGGGGGGGGGTGATGAGCACAGGGGAGCCTGAGAGCATGGGGTCTGGAAAGCACTGAGGCGCTGGAGTGTACTGGGTGGCAGGTGAGCACTGGGGGGGGCTGGAGAGCAGTGGGGGAGCCTGAAAGCACGGGGGCACCTGAGAGCATGGTGGGAGCCTGAGAGCACTAGGGGGCAGTAGAAAGAAGCTGGATAGGAGGAGTGGCTGCATACACAGTAGAGGAATCCATGTCTTTATTTTTGAGAATAGGAAGCAGGCATTCAGAGGCTGTAGGAGAAAAAAAAAGAGATGGATTCTTCTACTGTGTATCCAGGCACACGCATGGGGAGCTGCAATCATTTTCCCTCCTGTCCGGCATCTCGTGTAGATCCCCTCCCTCTTCATGGACACATGTAACATGACCTGTAGTCTCCACCCCCGGCCCGACGCCGAACTGAAATGGCCAGCTAAGCCACGGAGAGGCTGGGTGAGCGGCGGGGACTCAAAGAGCAGCTCGGCTGCCTTGGCTCCATAAGGACATGCGGCCTGGTGGCCCCAGCCCACCGGGCAAGTGCCCGTGTGCCCCATGGCCAGTCCGGGCCTGGGGGATCCCTCCGGCATTGCTATGGTGTTCTTCCTGTGGGGAGCTTCTAGTGGCTAGGGCCACCAGCAGTAATCACAAAACAAAAATGGATCAATGGATCGAATTGGGTACAACCAGCCTGCCATACATGAACTGAATCTTGGGCGGTCCCTGTTGAACCGGCCGAGATTTAATCCACCTATGGCCGGCTTTAGCCTCAGTTAGGCAATGGACTTGAGTTTTGTGAATTTGTTGTAGCCCAGAATGTGAGATGGAAAGAGGCTACAGCTCTATGAAAACTTGGATGAGGATGTGTGACTGGAGAAACGTTGCTGCAAGTCTGCAGCACACTCAATGTGCGCATCTTTTGTACCAGGAAGCACGTTCGCTCCTGAGATGCTGTGCATGAGCACCCAATGACTGTCCTGTCCTGGAAATAAGCCAGGACATAGGTTTGTAAACACTGGAAGTATTTTGATCAGAATTCTTGGGTGACAGAAAAGGCCTACAGGTAGGGCATATGTATTAAAACAGAACTAAACTTTCCCAATCAGTATTAACTATTTTAATCCTTATGCTGCTGGCATTAGTAAATAGATAGGATAATATATTTACTTGATTTAAACTTTTTTGTACATTTCTTGAGTTGTTTCTTGGCTCCTGGCCTAGGCCATAATAATGCCATACATCCTAGCAGTCCTCATGGGCATTTTTTTCTTTCATCTGCAGTGGAGGAGGGGATTTTTCAGCTAAGCACACCCTCCTGTCTGAATGCCTGAGCTAAGTGCAGATGGATTCCAAGAATGGATTCCAAATGCTACATGATTCATCTATCCTTACTCAAGATGGCCGTTACTGGAAATGCTAGGAGGGTGTTTTTCAAATTGATTTCTAAGTAAAATAAAGCATGGAGAAATTGGATGGATGGGTGAGTTTCTTTTGAATACAAAAAATGAATGAAATAGAGATTTCAGTTTGTTGCGCTTTGATACAGTAAGTTCCACTTTAATCATATCCCACCTGGCCTATTGTAATAATATGGCGGGGCAGATGCTCTGTTATCCCTGATGGAGGTCATATGATGTCCTCCCACTTGCGCGCCTTGTGTGCGCCCTAGGGAGTGTGCAGTGGAGCAATCAGAGATCAGACCAAATAGAACATAGATCGTTGTACCAGGTCGCTGTGCACAGCCCTGCTACCATGTCATCGCTGTGACCAATCACAGCAATCACATGTCTGTTATTAACAAACATGGGCTTTCATTCATAGCCATTGTGTAGCATTGTGATCTCTGTGATTGATCACAGTGATCACATTGTACAGGGTAATCACAGCTGACCTGTACCATGTGATAGCTGTGGCCAATCACAGCTATCACAATAGTACACAATGACACATGAATGGATGACATTCACAAAGTAAAATGATTGCTTATACAGTGAACATCACTGTAATAAGCAATCATAGTGTAAAAGATATCCTGATCAACTCCCCGAAGCAATACAGTGTCATTTTTTTTTTTACATGCTGTCACCAGTCAGTGTCCCTGATCACCACAACACCAGTCATATCGTGATACGGTACTGCTCTGGTGACATTATGTAAAAAAAAATTGTGAAAAATAAAACAAATTGTATTTTATTTCTTAATTTTACAAAAAAATTTAACAAAAGATTACAACTTCAAAAAACTCACAATGCCTCTTGCTAAATATCTTTGACTGTCTACTTTACAAAGAGAGGCTATTTTGGAAGGTATTTGTAATGTCCTGGCATTTTAGGGCTTCAAGATATGAGAAAGCTCCTCAATACATCAGGACTGATCAATTTTTAAATATTTATACCATAATTTGTAGTTTTTTATAGACTAAATAATATACACTGATTTGGGTTATTTTTTACCAAATAAATGTAGCAGAATAGGTTTTGGCCCAAATTTATGAAGAAAGATTATTTCCTAAATTTTATAACAGAAACTAAGAACATTTTTTCTTTTTTTTTTTCTTTTGTATAACAAAAAACTAAGTGGTAAAAAAATACCACCAAAAGAAAGCTCTATCTGTCTAAAACATGTGATACATAACTGAGTACTTGTCATTCAAATTGTGAAAGCTGAAAAATGGCCTGAGCAGGAAGGGGGTGAAAGTGTCCAATACTGAAGTGGTCACGTCACTGGGTTATTTAATGTGACTTTAACATTAAATAGTCCTATACCTGTAACCAGCCCCAGCTAAATAAATGGGGCCCAGAGGTTTCTTTAATTACTATAGATCACAGTGCCCCAAAGTAAACAGTGTCCTTTCTGTCCCCAGGCCCCTGTTGATGAATTGGAAGAGCAAACCTGATTGGCTATAGAGCCTTAGGGCTCATTCACACATGCTGTGCCCTCTAAAGAGTGATCCAAATTCTGATCGATCTTCAGAGATCATTTGACAGGTAGTGAAAATGCAGTTCAACCACACGTCTTTACCATCACCTACCCAGTGGCAAAACTACCAGGGCCTCAAGGGTCAAACTTGCGCTCGGGCCATGGAGTTCTGCCACTGTGGGGAGGCCCTAAAAGCCCTGAATGTGGCTTCAAGGTTGCTGGCTGCAGTTGTGAGCAGAGAGTGTCTATTAAACTCTCTATCACACTGCCCAGACCCAGCACTAACAGCCCGCCCCATCTCCTCGCACAGACGGGAGAGGAGAGAGAGAACAGGATCTGCTCCTCCAAACCCCACCCCTCTCCTCCTGTGTGTGCCCTGCCCACATTTCAATCCCCAGCAGCGCTGTGCTTCACAAATGGAATGAGTGGGTGGGAAAGCCCAACAGCCAGCAACTAGATTGTGGAAGAACTGTGCAGACTGCACGAGCCTCCATCCATGGTGAGTGAAGTCTCCCCCTCCCTCCCTTCTCTCGCCAGCCTCTGAGCACACTAATGTAAGGGAGAGCTCTGTGAACTGCAATCTAAAGGGGGACTCTGATGTAAGTGGGTGATTTGGTGAGCAGAGACCCACTTACATCAGGTTTCCCAGAGCACCCCTTACATCAGCGTTCCCCTTTACATTACGGTCCACATAGCTCCCTGTTAGGACCATTTCAAATGGGCAGACTCCGCCAAGCAGATCCGCCTGCTCTGTCCACTGATCCCCGCTAAGCAGGTGGATGACAGGTTAGTGTCCGCTCAGCTTGTGCAGAACAGACACAGCTCGCTGTTCTCTAGGGGGCAGTTGAAGTTAAAGGAATGACTGTAACTTTACATCTGACTGTTATCCCATCCACTAGATGAATGGTGAACAGGTCCCCGCCTTATGCGTTTTTAGAGGGGTTGGATCAGATGTAGGTGGGTGTAAACAGACACATGTCTATTTACGTCCGTGTCCCAATAGAGAACAATGGGTTGTCAGATTGGTGCCCCTGTGTGAAAGGGCCCTTACAGTGTAAGTGGAAATTCTTCAGACTCTGAAGGAACAATGATGTAAGTGGGGGCTCTGGTTACAAGGGACCCCCTTATATCAGATTTACCCTTTACACCAGAGTCTGCAGTGTTCCCCCTTACACCAGAGTTCTCACTGTTCTTCCTTTTCTTTTTTTTTAAATTCTGTTTATTAGTTTTTAAGACATATCATACAACATTTGGACGTGCCAGGTAGGACACTGTCCATGTTAGGTCAACATGACCTTATTCCTATCTAACAAAGACCTACTATCTAAAATACACCCCACCCCCCCTCCAAACTCCCCCATCCCTCCCCCCACGAACCACAGCTCGACAAAAGAACAGGATCTACAGTTTTCCATCCAAAAAAAACAATGAGATATGCTTGCGTACATGTTAATATAGCAATAATCTCAGCAGATGCGCCCCTAGCTATATACCTTATATTACATAAATCCACCAGAAAACGCATCATGTCTAGTTATATTATCCTTATTTAGTACCCACGTCCACTACCCCACCATGTTGCTGGAGTTAAACCACGATTGCCACACCCTATCAAATTTTTTCATACAACCTCTGGCCTCATATGTTGCTTTGTAATAAGGTAGCATGGAGTTCACTTGGCCTTTCCAGGAGGAGATACTCGGTGCCTCTGGCCTTTTCCAAGCCAACAAAATAGCTTTTCTACCATAGAAGAGCAGTACATTTAGCATCGTGCGCATGGCCCGTGTGGGTACTACCTCGTCCGCCAGTCCAAGCAGACAAACCCTGACAGTCAGTGGGATCGGCACTGATATTAATTCAGCAATACATGTTGTGATATCAATCCAAAATTTTTGAATATGGGGGCAATACCAGAAAATGTGGTCGGCATCTGCAGGTGAGTGAGAGCATCTCCAACACTCTGCTGAGGCTGTAGGGAAGATCTTTTTCAGTCTAGCTGGTGTATAATAGCTCCTATGCAAAAACGTGAACTGGATCAACCTATCCCTTGCAGACACCAGATGTTTAAATGGTTGGGTCCATAAATCGTCCCAATCTTCCCCCTGTACATCCGGGGCCTCCACCTCCCACCTCTCCCTGCATCTGGTGATCGCCAGTGGAGTTACCTTAAACAATTCTTTATATGTGCTCGAGAGAGGCTTAACCAGATTCTCATCTGTTAACAACGTTTCAAGAGACGAGGGCAGGGACTCCACCCTCATCTCTCGAAACTGCACCTGAAAGGCGTGTCGAACCTGCAGAAACCTAAACAGATACGAATTGGGAAGATAATGTCTTGACTGTAGTTGGGAAAAGGTCAATAGCTCTCCACAAGATGTTATATCTTTTAATGTCTTGATTCCTTTAACAGCCCAGATCATAGGATCTGGCAAGTTGTAGAATTGGGGTAGAGCCGGGTTCATCCAAATAGGGGTTGAAGGTGACACCCCCCCAAAACTAGGGCACGCCAGTTTCACTGCTGTCTCCCAGGCCTTAATAGTGTCTTTCATTGTTAGTGTTAGAGGCAGCTCTGACCTGGTACCTCTAAACAAGGCAAACCGCAGACTGTCATATGACCCCAAGTGAGCCGCCTCCAAAACTGTAGCCGCATCTCCATCTTCAGCTATCAACCACCTATGAGCGAAAACCATCTACCACGCTATATAATATTTTTGCCAATCAGGCAGTGCCAATCCCCCTTGATCCCCTGGTTCCTGCAGTACTTTGAGTCCTATTCTTGGAGCTCTAGGAGCCCAGATAAAAGACGAGATGATGCTGTCTAACTTCCGAAAATATTATCTCGGAATCCAGACAGGTGCATGTCTTAGGAAGTATAAGATAACAGGGAGAAATTTCATTTTTAGCAAACTGATGCAACCTATTAGGGATAATGGGAGTTTTGTCCATGTTTGGACTTTTTGCTCACTGTTCTTCCTTAAAGCGATTGTAAAGGTAAAAAAGTTTTTATAAAAAAAAATAACAAACATGTCTATACTTACCAATTCCATTGCACAGAGCGTCCGTAAACCTCCTCTTCCCAGGTCCCTCACTAGCGTTTCTGGCCCCTCCTCTCTGTCCAGTGCCCCCATGGGAAGCCACTTCCCATAGGGGCACTCGTGTGTGCTGACTCCCAAGCCCCACTGCTGTGTTCATTGACACAGACAGCGGCACTTGGCCCCCGTCACTGGCTTTGTTTGACAGCACTGGGAGCAATGGCTCCCAGTGCCCCAGCAAAGACAGCGAGACCCAGAAGTGAGGGGAGAGAAAGGCTGCAGACATGCACAGCGCTGGATCAAATAAGGGCTCAGTTAAGTAAAAGAGGGGTGAGGAGGGACGCTGACGCCTAAACATTTTTTACCTTAATGCAATGAATGCATTAAGGTAAAAAATGTTCAAGCTTTAGAACCACTTTAAATCAAAATCAAAATCCCCAGAGTTCTCCCTTCCATCAGATTCTGCAGAGTCCTCCCTTACAGTCTAAGGGAACTCCCTTACAGTCTAAGGGAACTCTGCGTAAAATAAGGTACAGTAAATATGTTGCGCCACCTCTTGTACCTAATATAAATTAATTAAGAATACATATATTGTGCAATAAACATTGTGCTACAAATAAACACATTTATAAATTTTATTCTCCATGTGCCTAAAGATATCTCATGCATTTGCACATAAATGTTTCCAATATTATTCTCAGTGTTCTAAAAAGTGCCCATTATGAAAATGTTTTGAACAAATAAATATGCAGTTCTGTGAATCCTTCACACAGTGCTCAATGTATCCTCCATAAATTATTAAATTAATCCCCCCACCTTTGTGCCTACACACTCACCTCCACAGATGGACCTGTGTAGATGCAGGTCTAAAGCACCTTCCTCTTTATGGGATCAATCCTTCCCCTTTAAGGGATCAATCCTGCTCACTCTCTGTCACTGGTATCAACAACACTCCTCCTCATACGTTAAGAGATAGTAGAATTTGGCACATAGATCCTTACACAAAAATTCAAGATTTAAAGGGAAATTTTGTGGATTCAGGTGTAAATGGGAAACGCTTTGTCTTCAGATGTAAAGGGGAACTCTGTGGATTCAGATGTAAAGAGGGAACTCCGATGTAAGAGGGGACTCATGATTAATTCCATACAATTAAAAATTGTTATTTAATCACAAAATATGTATAGTGCATAATACAAAAAAAAAAATTGCTGTGCGTCACTAAAGTCTTCAGGTTTGGCTTGAAGAAAAGGTGGCAAGGGGTCTTCTGGATCAGTGGGAAGGGCCCCAGGACCAGAAGTCAGGTGGGCCCTTCATGGTTTCTTACTACAGGGCCCTGATGAATCTACTTATGCCTGTGCCCCAAACACAAGTGTAAATGTTGCCTTATTGAATGTGGCAATGTAAATAATAATGTGGAAGATGCTGTAGCCCCTTAGCAACCACTCAGCAGGCTACACTATGTACATTACCTACTCCTGAGCCCGACACTCTGTACACTTTGCACTCCTGACCCCTACACTCTGTAACGTTACCCACTCCTGACTCCTACACTCCATATATTACATACTTTTGAATCCTGCACTCTGTATATTTTGCTCTGCTGACCCTGTCCCTGAGCTATGCACATTACCCATTCTTGAACCCCGCATACTGTACATCACACACTCCTGACTCCTGACAATCCCCGGCAACAATAGATCGCCCAGCAGCCATCAACCATAGACCCCCCCCCACAACAGGACATTACCCCAGCATCAAATGGATCCCCCAGCAGCCACCAACAATAGAACTCCCCCCCAACAATAGACCCTCCCCAGCAATGAAGGATCCCCCACCAGCAAGAACAGACCTCCCCAGCAAGAATAGATCCCCATTTGGACCATCCAGCAACAATAGATCCCCCAGCAGCCACAAACAATAGACCCCCCCCCTCAATAGTAGAACCACCTCCCCAGCAAACAGATTCCCCCACCAGCATGAACAGAACCCCCCTGAGCAACAATAGATCCCCCACCATAAAGAACACTTCCACCAGCAACAATACATTCCCCAGCAACAATAGACCCTCCCCCATACAACAGTGGATCACCCCAGTAACAATTGACCCCTACCCCAGAAATGATAGATCCCCCAGCAGGCAGCCAGCAACAAGTGATCCTCCATCAGCCAGCAACAATAGACCCCCCCAACAGTAGACCCCCCAGCAACAAAAGACATACCTCCCAACATTTGGAGATGGGAATGAGCGACACCTACTAACAAACATATGCAGGCATAGGACACACACCCTGCCACAACCCCTTAAAGGAGAATTAACCAAAAAAAAAGGTTAATTAAATCCACAAGGTTTTTTTTTTACCACTACTATTCCTTTATATTGGCTTTTAAAATTTACAAATGCAGCCATTTAACCAATTTGGATGAAAGGTTTAGCACTGGAAAACACTTTGCGAAAGATAAAAAATGCATTTTATATACAACTATATAGATCTGACCAAAATGAGAGACAAATGAGGAGGAAAGAGGGACAGAGGGACATTGCTCCAAATCAGGGACAGTCCCTCGAAATCAGGGACATTTGTGAGTTATGCAAAAGATACCATAGTACCAAGAGTAGACCCCCTCCAGCAACAACTACCTCTCCCCTGCAACAGAAGACCCCCCCCCCCCCCAAGGACTATAAATCTCTCACCAGAAACAATAGAGCCCCCAGCAACACTACACCTGCCCAGCAACAATAGACCCTCCAGCAGCTAGCATCAATAAACGCCCCAGCACACCCCAGCATCCCTTGCCAGTACAGTGCAGGAAGTGCCAGAACTGGGTACCATCACATTTACACTGAAAAAAAAGGGCTCTGTATACACACATATGACATTTAAAATGCATTTATTACTAATACAATTCAGTCAGGCTGCATGCACACTAATAAATGTGGACATCTTTCTGTTTTTTAACTGAACTAGTTTGCTGTAGCAAGAATGGAAACACCCTGTGCTGGCAGCACACTGGATTTCAAAATAAAATCCAGGGACATATTATGTTTTTTTTTGTTTTTTGTTTTTTTATTGGCAAATTGTAAACTATTTTATAAGCATATTTTCCTCAAATAATATATTCAGTGTAAGTGGTATGTGTTTATGGCATGATTGTTTGATATATACATTATTTCTCACATTTTGTCAATGAGATAAAAAAAACAAAAGATACTTCTTACCACCGTCCAGATCACTGTGTACATAACAGGCCTCCTCTCAGACCACTGTTCAGAGCACTGTGTAGCCCCCCCAGTCTGCACAATTCCCCACCAGTCTGCACAATCCTCCCCCCCCCCCCAGTCTGCAAAATCCCATCCCAGTCTGCACAATCCCCCCTGCCCAGTCAGCACAATCCCCCCCCATCAGCACAACCCCCCAGTCTGCAAAATTCCCCCTGTCCAGTCTGCACAATCCCCCCCCCCCCAGTCTGCATAATCCCCCCCAGTTAGCAAAATCCCCCCCCGTTTGCACAATCCCCCACCCAGTCTGCACAATTCCCCCCCCCCCCCCCCCAGTCAGCACAATCCCCCCTGTCAGAAACTGTGAATCAGACTGAGACAGACGTAGAGTTAGACCACACTTGTTTAATAATAAAAGTAAAAAGAACAAACGTAGTCAAAACATAGCCAAAGTTCAGTAACCGGAATGGACAGTCAGCCAAGCCAGAAGTCAGGGATCAAAGTAGTGGAATAGCAAGCAGGATCTGGAGCCAGAAGGGATGTCAGCAAAGCCAGTCTTTAAACAGGAATGCAGGAGATAGTTTCTTGTGATGTGACCAAGGCAAAGACAGAGCTCCTCTGGACTGGACGGCTTAAGTAGGCAGGACTGACAAGCAGAATCATCAACAGCTGAGTAACTGTGGTGAGAGATGGGAGCTGGCAATTAGCCGACAGCTGAGTGGCCAGCTCAGAGGAGGAAGGGCTGAGCCCAGCCCTGACACCCCCAGTCAGCACAGGGGGGAAGAAGGAAATGAGAAGGGAAGGAGACAAAGCAAAGAGGTCTGGTGAGAGAGGAGAGCTGTTTATGGAGCGGATGGCTCACTCATCAATTATGCCTCTCCTCTCATGCTGGTTTTCACAGGTAGGCTGAGCACAGTGGGATGGGCAACAGGCGATACAGCTCCACTCCCGGCGGCCGGCCAGAGCTAAAATGCGGGAGTGCCTGAGACTGAGCAGCTGAAAAAAGCGCCATGGCTGCTCCAGCGCCAATCCAGGGACAAAACCGGGGACATATTTGGTCCGGGGAGAGTATCCCCAATCCGGGGACTGTCCCCGGAAAACGGGGACGTCTGATCAGCCTACCCTAAACACAGAATGCAGCGATCTGGGTCTCCAGGGGTCTGAGATGTCTGTTATACAGTGCCTGACTGCATTACAGTAATAGAAAGGCTTTAATTGAGCTTAAATTATTTACTGAAACAATAGTTAAGCGTACCTATTGTATTCATTTTTTTAGTGCTCGACCACGTGTGAGAAAAATGCTCACTCACCAACTACAAGCGACCACTAAAGGTCTCAATCGATCTTCAAATGGCCATAGTTCTGTATCACTCTTCAGATAGACTCGGATGGAATGAATCCACAGTTGTTCATACACTCCAAAACAAGTGCTCTCTCATGGATAAAGAAACCCCAAAAAAATACAATCATGGTGTTTTTATTAAAAGTGAGAAAGTAAAACAGAAGTACATTGCAGTTACATTCACAAGGTGCTTTAAGAAGCACCAACACAAACAGCCTTATGAAAATACAGCCCGCCTCTCATTAAGCTGGCATGTGTTCCAGAAAACCGGAAGTGACGTGGGGCATCTGTTTGTACAGCACTGACAGTGAGGGTATAAAGGAAATACTTCATTTGGTCCAGCTAGGCCCAAATTAACTATTTAAAGTCACTGTAAACATGGAGTTAAGCTTTAGCCTTCCACTGTGCTATAGCCCCATCCAGACTATAGGAAAAGCCATCAGGGGATTGACTGCTGAGCCAGAGAACCATGTGGACACCAGGTTTGAGAGTGAGACCCAGAGCATTACTGACTATCTCTCACCTGGTTAGACCAGAGTTGGACAGAGTAGGGGAGATATATCACCATCAAGAGGATATCTGCAACGTCGGAGTGGTGAGAGGCTTTGGCCACCATTATTTGTTTCATACCTGTTTGCTGTCACAGAAATTTGCTACCTCCAGTAAACTTTTGCCTAAAGGGGACTGCATACGCTGGGCTGTATATGACATACAACTGACATCCGCAATATTTATGCTATATTTTACTAATGCTTGTTGCTCAGTAGTCACTATTAATAAAGCTCTTCTTCAAGGCAGGCTGTGTGCAGAAAAGCATATGTCATGTAGGGTTGCCACCTGTCTGGTTTTGACCTGGACAGAAGGGATGGGCGAACGGTTCGGCCAGAGCATAAGTTCAGGCAGAACTTTCGCTGTTTGGACGTTTGGCGAACATCTAAACAAATGGGTCATTCAACCGTTTGTTCGCCCCCCCCCCCCCCGAACCGACAACAATGCATTGTGGCGCTGAACAATGCATTGCAAGCACTGATTGGCTGAAGCAGTGAAAGCTTCAGCCAATCAGGGCACAGAGTACTGTCAGAGTCATGGTTGGACACTGTCATCATGACTTTATCCAATCATGGTTCATTTCCGCCCCACAGTATAAAAGTATTCTTTCAATGGCAGCTATTTTCAGTGTGATTTCGGCATGGAGAGAGATAGAACAGGGCTCTGTGTAGTGCTATAAGTTAGTTAGTGTGCTATACTGTGCTATTTTGCTTCAATTGTCAGTGTAGAATATTAGTTTAGTGTCAGTCTAGGGAAAGTGTGAGTGTAGTGAGGAGGACCACCATTCAGCTTTGCATAGTGTTCAGCTAGAGTAGGGACAGCTCAGATAGTTTCACTGTAGTGTAGTGAGACTGTGTCATTCATACAAACATCAGGGTAGAGTAGGGACAGCTCAGATAGTTGTAGTGTAGTGAGACCGTCAGTAATCTTTACATTAGTGTATAGCTAGAGTAGGGACAGTTCAGATAGCGTCAGTGTAGTGACGGTTGAACACTGTCTATTTGATTGCATTGCTGCCAGTTTAAGGCCATATAGTTCTGTGTGCGTTACTGCCAGTTTAACGCCATATCGTTCTGTGTCTGTTACTGCCAGTTTAACGCCATATAGTTCTGTGTGCGTTACTGCCAGTTTAACGCCATATAGTTCTGTGTGCGTTACTGCCAGTTTAACGTCATATAGTTCTGTGTGTATTACTGCCAGTTTAACGCCATATAGTTTTGTGTGCGCTACTGCCAGTTTAATGCCATATAGTTCTGTGTGCGTTACTGCTAGTTTAACGCCATATAGTTTTGTGTGCGCTACTGCCAGTTTAACGTCATATAGTTTTGCGCGTTACTGCAAGTTTAACGCCATTTACTTCAGTGTGCGTTACTGCCAGTTTAACGCCATATAGTTTTGTGCGTTACTGCAAGTTTAACGCCATTTACTTCTGTGTGCGTTACTGTCAGTTTAACGCTATATAGTTCTGTATGCATTACTGCAAGTTTAACACCATTTACTTCTGTGTGCGTTACTGCAAGTTTAACACCATTTACTTCTGTGTGCGTTACTGCCAGTTTAACGCCATATAGTTTTGTGTGCGTTACTGTCAGTTTATCGCCATATAGTTTTGCGCATTACTGCCAGTTTAACACCATATAGTTCTGTGTGCGTTACCGCCAGTTTAATGCCATATATTTCTGTGTGCATTACTGCCAGTTTAACGCCATATAGTTCTGTGTGTATTACTGCCAGTTTAACGCCATATATTTTTGTGTGCGTTACTGCCAGTTTAACGCCATATAGTTCTGTGTGCGTTTCTGCCAGTTTAACACCATAAAGTTCTGTGTGCATTACTGCCAGTTTAACGCCATATAGTTCTGTGTGTTATTGCAAGTTTAGCGCCATTTACTTCTGTGTGCGTTACTGCCAGTTTACTGCCATATAGTTTTGTGTGCGTTACTGACAGTTTAACATCATTTACTTCTGTGTGCGTTATTGCCAGTTCAACGCCATATAGTTCTGTGTGCATTACTGCAAGTTTAACTCCATTTACTTCTGTGTGCCTTACTGCCAGTTTAACGCCATATAGTTTTGTGCAGTACTGCCACTTTAACGCTATATAGTTCTGTGTGCATTACTGCTAGTTTAACGCCTATAGTTCTGTGTGCGTTACTGCCAGTTTATCACCATATAGTTCTGTATGTGTTACTGCCAGTTTAACGCCATATAGTTTTGTCCGTTACTGCAAGTTTAACACCATTTACTTCTGTGTGCGTTACTGCCAGTTTAACGCCATATAGTTTTGTGCATTACTGGAAGTTTAACACCATATAGTTTTGTGTGCATTACTGCCAGTTCAACGCCATATAGTTGTGTACGTTACTGAAAGTTTAACGCCATTTACTTCTGTGGGCGTTACTGTCAGTTTAACGCCATATATTTCTGTATGTGTTACTGCAAGTTTAACGCCATTTACTTCTTTGTGCATTACTGCAAGTTTAACACCACTTACTTCTGTGTGCGTTACTGCAAGTCTAATGCCATATAGTTCTATGCGTCACTGTATGGTTGGCGCAATTATATTGCAGTATATTATAGTGTATCCGTGGAGTGTGTCTGTGTAGTGTGAGTTCTCAAATTAAAGTGCACCAAACACCACTTTACTTTGATTAAAGTGCATCTACGTACAGATTTTCACTTCTTCTTTACATTTGCTTATAAGCACCGCCCCCTCCCAATAATGTCTGGTAGGAAAACAAGGAGAGGCATACATTCCCTTGGCACTGTAAGGGGGACAGCAACAAATGTGTCCACAGGCAAAGGTGGACGTGGTGGTCAGTCCTCAGGCAGGGCATAATTTCCTCTGTTTAGTAAGTTTGCCTGTGCTATCTAGCCACAGCATGCAGAGGAGGTGGTGGACTGGCTTACTAAACCTTCCTCATCCTCCTCATACTCTATCATGCAAGCAGAGACAAGTGTGCGATCCCCTGCAGTTGCCAGAGTGGATAATGTAAAGAGTGATCAGCACAACTTATTAACAGCTGTGTATATCTTAAAATGAATGTGTAAATATTGCTCTGTAAATATCGCTTAGCAAACAAATAACTATGTGCAACTTCAACAAACAATGATATACTAGTGATCCTGTATGAGTAAATATGCGTAAACGCGTGCAATAACAAATCCTATATATCAGGTTAATAATTGCTATTCTCAGTATATGAGTAATGAAATAATCAATTCCATATAATCAGATGGTAATAACGATATAATAGTCCATTAACTCTGAAATAAAGGTGCAAGAGTGCAAAAAGTGCTTATGTGCAACAAAGAATCAAAAAAGTGTATATACAGTCAGGTCCATAAATATTGGGACATCGACACAATTCTGATCTTTTTTGCTCTATATACCACCACAATGGATTTGAAATGAAACAAACAAGATGTGCTTTAACTGCAGACTTTAAGCTTTAATTTGAGGGTTTTTCCTTCCAAATCATGTGAACGGTGTAGGAATTACAACAGTTTGTATATGTGCCTCCCACTTTTTAAGGGACCAAATGTAATGGGACAGATTAACAATCATCCATCAAACTTTCACTTTTTAATACTTGGTTGCAAATCCTTTGCAGTCAATTACAGCCTGAAGTCTGGAATGCATAGACATCACCAGACGCTGGGTTTCATCCCTGGTGATGCTCTGCCAGGCCTCTACTGCAACTATCTTTAGTTCCTGCTTGTTCTTGGGGCATTTTCCCTTCAGTTTTGTCTTCACCAAGTGAAATACATGCTCAATCGGATTCAGGTCAGGTGATTGACTTGGCCATTGCATAATATTCCACTTCTTTCCCTTAAAAAACTCTTTGGTTGCTTTCGCAGTATGCTTCGGGTCATTGTCCATCTGCACTGTGAAGCGCCGTCCAATGAGTTCTGATGCATTCTGCTGAATATGAGCAGATAATATTGCCCGAAACACTTCAGAATTCATCCTGCTGCTTTTGTCAGCAGTCACATCATCAATAAATACAAGAGAACCAGTTCCATTGGCAGCCATACATGCCCACACCATGACACTACCACCACCATGCTTCACTGATGAGGTGGTATGCTTTGGATCATAAGCAATTCCTTTCCTTCTCCATACTCTTCTCTTCCCGTTACTCTGGTACAAGTTGATCTTAGTCTCATCTGTCCATAGGATGTTGTTCCAGAACTGTGAAGGCTTTTTTAGATGTTGTTTGGCAAACTCTAATCTGGCCTTCCTGTTTTTGAGGCTCACCGATGGTTTACATCTTGTGGTGAACCCTCTGTATTCACTCTGGTGAAGTCTTCTCTCGATTGTTGACTTTGACACACATACACCTACCTCCTGGAGAGTGTTCTTGATCTGGCCAACTGTTGTGAAGGGTGTTTTCTTCACCAGGGAAAGAATTCTTCGGTCATCCACCACAGTTGTTTTCCGTGGTCTTACGGGTCTTTTGGTGTTGCTGAGCTCACCGGTGTGTTCTTTCTTTTTAAGGATGTTCCAAACAGTTGATTTGGCCACACCTAATGTTTTTGCTATCTCTTTGATGGGGTTGTTTTGTTTTTTCAGCCTAATGATGGCTTGCTTCACTGATAATGACAGATCTTTAGATCTCATATTGAGAGTTGACAGCAATAGATTCCAAATGCAAATAGCACACTTGAAATGAACTCTGGACCTTTTATCTGCTCCTTGTAAATGGGATAATGAGGGAATAACACACACCTGGCCATGGAACAGCTGAGCAGCCAATTGTCCTATTACTTTTGGTCCCTTAAAAAGTGGGAGGCACAAATACAAACTGTTGTAATTCCTACACCGTTCACCTGATTTGGATGTAAATACCCTCAAATTAAAGCTGAAAGTCTGAAGTTAAAGCACATCTTCTTTGTTTCATTTCAAATCTATTGTGGTGGTGTACAGAGGCAAAAAGATTAGAATTGTGTCGATGTCTCAATATTTATGGACCTAACTGTAAATATACGTAAACGCGGTGCAATAACAAATCCTATATATAAGGTGAATGATAGGCTATTCTCAGTGTATGAATAATGAGTTAATCAATGCCATATAATCAGATGATAATGATAGTCCATTTGCTCTGAAATATAAAAGTATATAAATATACGTAAACGCAGTGCAATAACAAATCCTATATACAGTCAGGTCGATAAATATTTGGGAATCTCTGCAGGACTTCGAGGCTGCCTAGCTTTGAGGGTGTTTAATCATTTCATCTGGAAGAATGTTTTTGGTATAGGTTTCATGGGCACAATTAACACCCAAAGACCAATTTTTCAGCACCTGTTTGACAGGTGCATATCATTGCAATTTTTTTTTGCCTTCATCAGGAGCACCTCTATAGGGTTATGGTGGAAAGGCGTCCCCGACACCCAAAGACCAATTTTTCTGCACATGTTTGACAGGTGCATTATATTGCAATTTTTTACAGCAAGACCAATTCTTGCTTTCATCAAGAGTACCTCTATAGGGTTAGGGTGGGAAGGTGCCACTGACACCCATAGACCAATTTTTCTGCACCTGTTTGACAGGTGCATATCATTGCAATTTTTTACAGCAAGGCCAATTTTTGCTTTCATCAAGATTACCACTATAGGGTTACGGTGGAAAGGCGCCACCGACACCCAAAGACCAATTTTTACACACCTGTTACTTCTATCCAAAGTTAAAGTGACACCAGAATGTATCCAAAAAAACTCTAATCTTGTTCCCAGTGCGCTACATTGTGAGCTCATCATACACACTGGCTCCCCAGCTGTTGCTGAGCAAAATATAGGTAGCTTGCAGGGAAAATTTTTCATTTTTATGCTTTCACTTTAAAAATAAAAAAATCACTGCTCATTTAAAAATGACGTTTTTTACAATTTTTTTTTTTTTATTGATACATGTCCCTCAGGGCAGGACCCGGACCCCTATAGCCATTGTATGCCCAATTACTTGCATATAAGCCTTCAAAATGGGCACTTTTGATTTTTGAAATTCGGGTCCCATTAACTTTAATGGGGTTCGTTATTCGGGTCCGAACTTTCGCGGTGTTCGAAAGTTCTGGTGCGAACCGAACAGTCCGGTTTTTGTATCATGTGCCTAGGTTTCTGACTGCCAGACACCCGGACACATTATTCTGACAGCATACTTCCTGGTGAGATGTCCCCAGTGCCTGTCAGCAATGTGTCTTCCGCTCATCTCTGTCCCCAGTCCAGACTCCAGTGATCACACACTGCCCACACTTCTCTCTCTACTACTACTGCCTTCTGTCCCCTCACTGATCGGCAGAGTTTACATATCATAGCTTTAGGTGGCCAAAAACGGCAGGCATCTCTCAGGACAGACCACCAGCAGCTAAAGGACCCCTCTTTTCCCTTTCTGTGTGTCTCCTGGGCTGATGGGATTGTCCGACTTCATAGGACCCAGCAGAAGGAGCAGCTAGTGCAGTAATCAGCCTCAGTACAGGCTGTGTAGTGTGAAGTGGAAGGAAAATTATAAACGATACAAATAAATATGTGAAAAGTGTGGGGGGCGTTTGTATACAGCCCCTCTGAAGCAATACTTTGTAGAACCGCCTTTCACTGCAATTACAGCTCCAAGTCTTTTTCATCTAGAGAGTGACATTTTTGCCCCTACTTCTTTGCAAAATAGCTCAAGCTCTGTCAGATTGGATGAAGGGCATCTGTGAACAGTAATTTTCAAGTCCTGCCACAGATTCTCAATTGAATTTAGGTCTGGACTTTGGGTCATTCTAACATATGAATATGCTTTGATCTAAACCATTCCATTGTAGCTCTGGCTGTATGTTTAGGGTCGTTGGCCTGCTGGAAGGTGAACCCTCACCCCAGTCTCAAGTCTTTTGCAGACTGCAACAGGTTTTCTTCTAAGATTGCCCTGTATTTGGCACCATCCATCTTCCCATTACCTCTGACCAGCTTCCCTGTCCCTGCTGAAGAAAAGCATCCCCACAACATGATGCTGCCACCACCATGTTTCATGGTGGGGATGGTGTGTTCAGGGTGATGTGCAGTGTTAGTTTTCCGCCACACATAGCATTTTGTTTTTATTCCAAAAAGGTCAATTTTGGTCTCATTTGACTAGAGCACCTTCTTCAACATGTTTGCTGAGTCCCCCACATGGCTTCTTGTAAGCTGCAAATGGGACTTCTTATGGCTTTCTTTCAACAATGGTTTTCTTCTTGCCACTCTTCCATAAAGGCCAGATTTGTGGAGTGCATGACTAATAGTTGTCCTGTGGACAGATTCTCCCACCTGAGCTGTGAAGCTCTGCAGCTCATCCAGAGTTACCATGGACCTCTTGGCTGCTTTTGTGATGAATGTTCTCCTTGCCCGGCCTGTCAGTTTAGGTAGACGGCCATGTCTCTGTGAGATGTTCAAAGCTTGGGATATTTTTTTATAACCCAACCCTGATTTAAACTTCTCCACAACTTTATCCCTGACCTGTCTGGTTTGTTCCTTGGCCTTCATGATGCTGTTTGTTCACTAAGGTTCTCTAACAAACCTCTGAGGGATTCACAGAACAGCTGTATTTATACTGAGATTAGATTACACACAGGTGGACTCTATTTACTAAGTAAGTGACTTCTGAAGGCAAATTGGTTCTACTAGATTTTAGTTAGGCATATCAGAGTGAAGGGGCTGAATACAAATGCATGCCACACTTTTCACATATTTATTTCTAAAAAATGTTGAAAACCATTTATCATATCCTTCCGCTTCACAATTATGTGCCACTTTGTGTTGGTCTATCACATAAAATCTGAATAAGTTGCATTTATGTTTTTGGTGTAACATGACAAAATGTGGAAAATTTCATGGGGAATTAATACTTTTTCAATGCAACGTATTAAACTTATGATCTACCAAAACCTCCAGATCCTTCTCCACTATGGATCCCCCCACATAGCCAGGAAGGGATCACATGGCCCCTATAATCGGTTCATAGTGATCTCCGCCCAGGACATAGACAGGAAGGGATCACATGGGCCTTATGGTAGGTTCATAGTGATCTCCGACCAGGACATAGCCATGCAGGGATCACATGGCCCCATAGTAGGTTCATGGTAATCTACAACCAGGACATACCGGGGAAGGGATCACATGGCCCTATGATAGGTTCATAGTGATCTCCAACCAGGACATAGACAGAAAGGGATCACATGTCTCCTATAGTAGGTTCATAGTGATCTCCAACCAGGACATAGCCAGGAGGGGAGCACATGGCCCCTTTGGTTACAGCATTTGTTCACACCTGGCTAAAACTTTTGCACAGTACTGTAGAGGGAACATTGTATATACAGATATGATGGGAAGAGGGGGTAACACTTACCAGGTGAGGCAGCTATCTTGTGAGATTGCATTGGCCAGGAATCAAACAAGGGTCAACTGCTTGGAAAGCAGCTATGCTCACCACTGCACCACCAACGCGAGGTAGCATGACTTGGGAGTGTGGGAGGAAACCAGAGTACCCGGAGGAAACCCATGCAAACATAGGGAGAACATGCAAACTCCATGCAGATAGTGTCCTGGTCGCGATTTGAACCATGGAACCCAGTGATGAAAGGCTAACCACTAAGCCTCTGTGCTGCCCATCTGCAGCCTCTGTTCTCTAAGGCCTGCCCCCCCCCCCCCCCGCTGAGCGGGGTAAATCAGTCATGTACACTCAAAACACTTAGGTGAAGCAGTCATCTTGGGCGCACTGAATGAAGCCTTTTAACCTACCAGCGTGTCTTTGGGCGGTAGGAGGAAACCCACACAAGCACAGGAAGAACATGCAGACTCCATGCAGACAGTGTCCTGGTCAGGATATGAACCAAACACCCCAGTTCTGCAAGGCAGAAGTGCTAACTACTAAGCCTCTGTGCTGCCTGATCTTAAAGCAGAACTTCATCTATAAAGGGAAGTTCCGCTTTTCCTCCTCTTCCTCCTTTGGCTTTAAATTTCCTAAAGGACCTGGAGATACAAGTCCATGTTGTAAAGTTATGAATCTTTCATATTCTGTCCTGTAGGCGAGACTCTGAATGGTTCTCATTCCATCCACCCTACCCATTGAGCTGTCCATATTTCCCCTTGGGTTACGATATTCTTAAGTGACCTAGATCCTTTTTGTAAAGTGACCTGGAGCTGCAGAGTCCTTCAGCTGTTGTAGGCCTCAGTGGTCACTTCGCCAATATTGGTGATGTCCTTCATGTGGAATAGGACAAATACATGTCCTCTGGTCTGTATAGTGTCTCTACTCCATGGATAGGCTCTGCCTTATATAAGAGGACATGAGCTAGCCATGGGTGTAACCTAAAATGTAGACAGGCAGGAACAGGACAACTCACTTGAATGTGGAAGCCTGGCTCTTCATAGATGGTAGAGAGTCCATTCCCTGTATGGTGGATTGGGCAACAAGGATGCCCTAATAGTCCATCATCATTGTCTATGATTGTCTGTGGAGCTGCTACCAGCTCCACCTACCGTGCCTAGGTGTGCTGGCTGGCCTCTGCTCTTTTTTATGGGTGTCGGAATGGTGACCACTTGAATAGGGCACCAGCTCTACTTATTTGACACTCACCAAAAAGGTATTTCCACTTTTGCAGCCAGATTGGGATAACACCTACTTTTTATCTATTACATGTTCTCATTCACAGAGTAAAATATTGTAATATTTGCTGCTCACCTTTTAAAGATGGAATCACGTGCGAAAAAATGACAAAAAAACATGGCCCCTACAAGTCTGAAACTAGAACCCCAGCCAAGCATGCAGCTTGGCGGGCCAGGAAGGGGAGGGGGTGAGCGTGCATCTCCTCCACTCCTGAACCATACCAGGCCACATGCCCTCGACATGGGGAGTGGACTTTGCAAAGGGGAACCCCCCTCCTCCCTGACAAGGCACCTCCCCATGTAGAGGGCATGTGGCCTGGTATGGGCGAGGAAAGGAGGGCGGTGCCTGCTCACCCCTCCCCCCCCTTTCCTGGCCTGCCAGAATGTGTCCTTAGAGGGGGTCTGGATTTGGGGTGGCCATGTTTTTTTTTCATGGGGTCTCACCTTTAATGGTGAGCAGCAATTTTTACAATTTTCTTCAAGCTATGCTATGTGAATGGGAACACGTAACAAATATAAAGTAGGTGTAAAAATTGTGGCTGAAAAATTGGAAATACCTTTTAGGTGAGCTCAGTAGATGAAGCGTTGGTGCAGAGACCTGTCCTCAAGATAGCTGAGATGGCAGATGCCAATAGGTCATGGATGTTTCTTCAAGCCGCACCTGGTCCCTGGGAGGGCTGATGGGAAGATCATCTGTTTACTGAAGTGGCAGTTGCAACCAGTGTGGGGACCTGTGTCAGTACAGCTGTACCTGGTCCTCCGGAGGGCTAATGGGAAGACCATCTGTTTTTCTTGGATAGGCAGCCACCACCAGCGTGGGGACCTGTGTTGGTACAGAGGAACTGGGTTCCTGGGAGGGCTGGTGGGAAGACTCTTCGGTTGCTGGAGTGGCAGTCGCCACCAGTGTAGCAACCTGTGTTGTTACACTCATATCGGGCCCCTGGGAGGACTGATTAGAAGACCCTTCTACTGCAGTGGTTGCTGCCACCAGTGTGGGGACCTCTGTTGGTACAGCTGTACCTTGTCCCTGGGAGGGCTTATGGGATGACCCTCCTGTTGTTGGAGTGGCATCCGCCACCACTGTGGAGACCTGTATTGGTACATCTGTACCTGGTTCCTTGGTGGGCATGTCAGGCTTTCCGTTGAGTCTTCTTCTAGGAACAGCCAATTGTGTTGTTTGCACTGATAGGTTTTCAGTTGGTGATCCAGAAACTCCAAAAAAAGAAAATGGAAGCTGCCACCACAGTAGGAACCTATTGCACTAATGACAGTCTCCTTACCCTTATTAATTCCACAATCCCTCCCTTTCTTCACCCTTTTCTTCCCCTTCCCCCCTTTCCTTCCCTTTCTTTCCCCTCGCCTTCCCCTCCTCCCCTTTTTTTCTTTCTTTTCCCCCTTTCCTCTCCCATCCCCCTCCCTTTTTTGTTCCTCCCCTTCCCCTCTCCCATCCCCTCCCCCCCCTCTTTCCCCCAATGGCCGCCCCCTTTCTCCCCCTCGGCTGTTTTCACTCCATTCCCATTCCTTTTTCCCTTCCCCTCTTTCATTTCTTCTCACCTTCTCTCCTTTTTCTTTTTTCTTTTTTCCTTTCCTCCCCTGTCCTTAATCCTAATGGAGCCCTATATATTACTCATCCATTACCTTATACATTTCCACTACTTTAGATATACTCTCCGCTATCAAATCCCCCATGTCCGCCACAAGGGAAATTATTTGGTGGTTTGGGACCTTTTTGGCTTTGGGCTTGTAGGTAAGCAACCTCCCTTTGTTATTATCATTGCTGTTTTGTTAATATCATATGCTTGCTAAACTGTATGTTATAAATAAATTACCTGTCTTTTTAGATTATTCCTCCTGATGAAGCGGCATTAAGAACGTGCAACTAGTAGAGAATCTTTAATCTATGAGAATAATTCCATTACCAGATACTCCTCTTTGGGAAAAACCTATGAGTAATTGTATACTGTAAGGTTTAATTTCCCCTTTTATTGAATTATTTAATTGTTAATTTGTATGTTTTTTATATGTAATATATGAGAATTTTTACTGAAGTTGATTGTTTGCCTATCACTACTGGGATAGTCCACAAGTCCATCCTCTTGGTTTGCGTGTGTGAGAGGACAGCCTCAGCAATTGTTCGCACCCTCTTTCCTCCCCTTATTTTCTATACAAATATTGGATGATGGTACTTTTTATACTGAAATTTTTTAAATTTTATATCTGAAGCTATACCCAAAACCCTATTATACAGTAGGAACCTATGTTGGTAAAGCCGTACCTGGTCCCTGGGAGGGTTCTTGTTTGTCCAACTACATTGATAGTTGGTGATTCAGAAGCTTCAGAAAGGGAAATAGAGGGCTGATGGGAAGACCCTCCAGTTACTGAAGTGGCAGCCTTACCACCTGGTCCCTGGGAGGGTTCCTCAGACTTTTTGTTGAGTCTTCTTCTAGGAACAGCCAATTGTCTTGTTTGTCCAACTACATTGTTAGTTGGAAGCTGCAGAAGCTTATTATGAAGCTGCAAAAAGGGAAATAGAGGGTTGATGAGAAGACCCTTTGGTACCAGTGTAGGAACCTCTGTTGGTACAGCTGTACCTGGTCCCTGGGAGGGTTCCTCAGGCTTTCCACTGAGTCTTCTTGTAGGAACAGCCATTCGTCTAATTTTTTGCAGATTCATTCACAGTTTGTGATTTATAAGCTGCAGAAAGGGAAATAGAGGGCTGATGGCAAGACCCTTCGGTTACTGGAGTGGCAGCCGCCACCAGTGTAGGAAACTGTGTTGGTACAGCCGTACCTGGTCCCTGGAAGGGTTCCTCAGACTTTTTGTACAGTCTTCTTCTAGGATCAGTCATTTGTCTTGTTTGTCCAACTACGTTGATAGTTGGTGATTATGAAGCTGCTGAAAGGGAAATAGAGGGCTGATGGGAAGACCCTCCGGTTACTGGAGTGGCAGCCGCCACCACTGTTGGGACCTGTAATGGTACATCCGTACCTGGTTCCTTGGTGGGCACGTCAGGCTTTCTGTTGAGTCTTCTTGTAGGAACAGCCAATTGTCTTGTTTGGCCATCTACATTGATAGTTCGCTTATTATGAAGCTGCAGAAAGGGAAATAGAGGGCTGATGGGAAGACCCTCAAGTTACTGGAGCGGCAGCCGCCACCAGTGTAGGAACCTGTGTTGGTACAGCTGTACCTGGTACCTGGGAGGGTTCCTCAGGCTTTCCACTGAGTCTTCTTGTAGGAACAGCCATTCCTCTAATTTTTGCAGATTCTTTACAGTTTGTGATTTTGAAGCTGCAGAAAAGGAAAATAGAGGGCTGATGGGAAGACCCTCCAGTTACTGTAGTGGCAGCCACCACCAGTGTAGGAACCTGTGTTGGTACAGCCATACCTGGTCCCTGGGAGGTTTCCTCAGACTTTTTGTTAAGTCTTCTTCTAGGAACAGCCAATTGTCTTGTTTGTCCAACTACATTGATAGTTGGTGATTATGAAGCTTCTGAAAGGGAAATAGAGGGCTGATGGGAAGACCCTCCGGTTACTGTAGGAGCCTGTCTTGGTACAGCCATACCTGGTCCCTGGGAGGTTTCCTCAGGCTTTTTGTTGAGTCTTCTTCTAGGAACAGCCAATTGTCTCATTTGTCCAACTACATTGATAGTTTGTGATTATGAAGCTGCAGAAAGGAAAATACAGGGCTCATGGGAAGACCCTCTAGTTACAGGGGTGGCAGCCACCATTAGTGTACGAACCTGTGTTGGGACAGTCGTACCTGATCCCTGAGAGGGTTCCTCAGACTTTTTGTTGAGTCTTCTTCAAGTAAAAGCCAATTGTCTTGTTTGTCCAACTACATTGATAGTTGGTGATCCAGAAGCTTCAGAAAGGGAAATAGAGGGCTGATGGGAAGACCCTCAAGTTACTGGAGTCGCAGCCGCCACAAGTGTAGGAACCTGTGTTGGTACAGCCGTACCTGGTCCCTGAGAGGGTTCATCAGCTTTTTGTTGAGTCTTCTTCTAGGAACAGCCAATTGTCTTGTTTGACCAAATACATTGATAGTTGGTGATTCAGAAGCTGCAGAAAGGGAAATAGAGGGCGGATGGGAAGACCCTCTGGTTTCTGGAGTGGCAGCCACCACCAGTGTAGGAACCTGTGTTGGTACAGCCGTATCTGGTCCCTGGGAGGGTTCCTTAGACTTTTTGTACAATCTACTTCTAGGAACAGCCAATTGTCTTGTTTGTCCAACTACATTGATAGTTGGTGATTATGAAGCTGCAGAAAGGGAAATAGAGGGCTGATGGGAAGACCCTCCGGTTACTGGAGTGGCAGCCACCACCTGTGTAGGAACCTGTGCTGGTACAGCCATACCTGGTCTCTGGGAGGTTTCCTCAGACTTTATGTTCAGTCTTCTTCTAGGAACAGACAATTGTCTTGTTTGTCTCAGTACATTGATAGTTGGTGATTGAGAAGCTGCAGAAAGGAAAATAGAGGGCTGATGGGAATACCCTCCGCTTACCGGAGTGGCAGCCTCCACCAGTGTAGGAACCTGTGTTGGTACGGCCATACCTGGTCCCTGGGAGGATTCCTCAGACTTTTTGTTGAGTCTTCTTCTAGGAACAGCCAATTGCCTTATTTGTCCATATACATTGATAGTTGTTGATTCAGAAGCTTCAGAAAGGGAAATAGAGGGCTCATGAGAAGACTCTACGGTTACTGGAGTGGCATCCACCACCAGTGTAGGAGACTGTGTTGGTACAGCCACACCTGGTCCCTGGGAGAGTTCCTCAGACTTTTTGTACAGTCTTCTTCTAGGAACAGCTGTAAACCTTATTTCTCCAACTACATTGATAGTTGGTGATTCAGAAGCTTCAGAAAGGGAAATAGAGGGCTGATGGGAAGACCCTCGAGTTACTGGAGTGGCAGCTGCCACCAGTGTAGGAAACAGTGTTGGTACAGCCGTACCTGGTCCCTGGGAGGGTTCATCAGAATTTTTGTTGAGTCTTCTTCTTCTAGGAACAGCCAATTATCTTGTTTGTCCAACTACATTGATAGTTGGTGATTGAGAAGCTGCAGAAAGGAAAATAGAGGGCTGATGGGAATACCCTCCGGTTACCGGAGTGGCAGCCGCCACCAGTGTAGGAACATTCAGACTTTTTGTACAGTCTTCTTCTAGGAACAGCTGTATGTCTTGTTTCTCCAACTACATTGGTAGTTGGTGATTCAGAAGCTGCAGAAAGGGAAATAGAGGGCTGATGGGAAGACCCTCCGGTTACTGGAGTGGCAGCCGCCACCAATGTAGAGACCTGTGTTGGTACAGCCGTACCTGGTCCCTGGAAAGGGTTCCTCAGGCTTTCCGCTAAGTCTTACTAACTCACTAAGGATGAGCCAAACACCCCCCTGCACCAGAACTTGCGAACAGGCAAAAAATTTGTTTGAACACGTGAACACCGTTAAAGTTTATGGGACACGAACATGAATAATCAAAAGTGCTAATTTTAAAGGCTTATATGCAAGTTATTGTCATAAAAAGTGTTTGGCCCAGGGGACATGGATCAATGCAAAAAAAGTTTTAAAAACGGCCGTTTTTTTCGGGAGCAGTGATTTTAGTAATGCTTAAAGTGAAACAATAAAAGTGTAATATTCCTTTAAATTTCGTACCTGGGCGGTGTCTATAGTATGCCTGTAAAGGGGCGCATGTTTCCCGTGTTTAGAAAAGTCTGACAGCAAAATGGCATTTCAAAGGAAAAAAAGTCATTTAAAACTACTCGCGGCTATTAATGAATTGCCGGTCCGACAATACACATAAAAGTTAATTGATAAAAACGGCATGGGAATTCCCCACAGGGGAACCCCGAACCAAAATTTTAAAAAAAAATGACGTGGGGGTCCCCCTAAATTCCATACCAGGCCCTTCAGGTCTGGTATGGATATTAAGAGGAACCCCGGCCAAAATGTAAAAAAAAATGGCGTGGGGTCCCCCTCAAAATCTTTACCAGACCCTTCAGGTCTGGTATGGATTTTAAGGGGAACCCCGCGCCAAAATTTTTTAAAAAATGGCGTGGGGTCCCCCCAAAAATCCATACCAGACCCTTATACAAGCATGCAACCTGGAAGGCCGCAGGAAAAGAGGGGGGACGAGAGAGCGCCCCCCCTCCAGAACCATACCAGGCCACATGCCCTCAACATTGGGAGGGTGCTTTGGGGTAGCCCCCCAAAACACCTTGTCCCCATGTTGATGGGGACAAGGGCCTCATCCTCACAACCCTTGCCCGGTGGTTGTGGGGGTCTGTGGGCAGGGGGCTTATCAGAATCTGGAAGCCCCCTTTAACAAGGGGACCCCCAGAGTACCCCTACCATTTCACAAAAAAACTGTAAAAAATGTTAAAAATGACAAGAGGCAGTTTTTGACAATTCCTTTATTTAAATGCTTCTTCTTTTTTCTATCTTCTTTCTTCTATATTCTATCTTCTATCTTCCTTTGGTTTCTTCCTCCATCTTCTTCTTCTTCTGGTTCTTCTGGTTCTTCCTCCGGTGTTCTCGTCCGGCATCTTCCTCCACGGCGTCTTCTTCCCTTCTTCTCCTCGGGCCGCTCCGCATACATGATGGCATGATGGGAGGCTCCCGCTGTGTGACGCTTCTCCTCTTCTGACGGTTCTTAAATAAAGGGGGGCGGGGCCACTTCCCTGTGGCATTCCCCGTGACGTCTGAGGGGGGCGGGGTCACCCGTTACATTACCCCGCCCCTTCTGACGTCACAGGGAATGCCACAGGGAAATCCCCGTCAAGTCCTCGTGTGTCAGAGGGGGGGTCACCAGGTGGCCCCACCCCCCCGTTATTTAAGAACCGTCAGAAGAGGAGAAGCATCACACAGCGGGAGCCTCCCATCATGCCATCATGTATGCGGAGCAGCCCGAGGAGAAGAAGGGAAGAAGATGCTGGACGAGAACACCGGAGGAAGAACCAGAAGAACCAGAAGAAGAAGATGGAGGAAGAACCCGAAGGAAGATAGAAGATAGAAGAAAGAAGAAGCATTTAAATAAAGGAATTGTCAAAAACTGTCTCTTGTCATTTTTGACACTTTTTTTGTGAAATGGTAGGGGTACTTTTGTACCCCCTTACCATTTCACACAGGGGGGAGGGCCGGGATCTGGGGGTCCCCTTGTTAAAGGAGGCTTCCAGATTCCGATAAGCCCCCCACCCGCAGACCCCCACAACCACGGGGCAAGGGTTGTGTGGATGAGGCCCTTGTCCCCATCAACATGGGGACAAGGTGTTTTGGGGGGCTACCCCAAAGCACCCTCCCAATGTTGAGGGCATGTGGCCTGGTACGGTTCAGGAGGGGGGGCGCTCTCTCATCCCCCCTCTTTTCCTGTGGCCTGCCAGGTTGCGTGCTCGGATAAGGGTCTCGTATGGATTTTTAGGGGGACCCCACGCCATTTTTTTTTAAATTTTGGCGCGGGGTTCCCCTTAAATTCCATACCAGACCTGAAGGGTCTGGTATAGATTTTGAGGGGGACCCACGCCTTTTTTTTTCAAATTTTGGCCGGGGTTCCCCTTAATATCCATACCAGACCTGAAGGGCCTGGTATGGAATTTAGGGGGACCCTCCATGTCATTTTTTTTTTTTAATTTTGGTTCGGAGTTCCCCTGTGGGGAATTCCCATGCCGTTTTTATCGATTAACTTTTATGTGTATTGTCAGACCAGCAATTCATTAATAGCCGCGAGTAGTTTTAAATGACTTTTTTTCCTTTGAAATGTCATTTTGCTGTCAGACTGTTCTAAACACGGGAAACATGCGCCCCTTTACAGGCATACTATAGACACCCCCAGGTATGAAATTTAAAGGAATATTACACTTTTATTGTTTTACTTATTAAAATCACTGCTCCCGAAAAAACGACCGCTTTTAAAACTTTTTTTGCATTGATCCATGTCCCCTGGAGCAGAACCCAGGTCCCCAAACACTTTTTATGACAATACCATGCATATAAGCCTTTAAAATTAGCACTTTTGATTTCTCCCATAGACTTTTAAAGGGTGTTCCGCGGCTTTCGAATTTGCCGCGAACACCCCAAATTGTTTGCCGTTCGGCGAACTGGCGAACAGCCGATGTTCGAGTCGAACATGAGTTCGACTCGAACTCGAAGCTCATCCCTACTTATAACACTCTATCCCCACACATTAAACTTGGACTATGCAGAAAAGATACTGTGGCACTCCTGTTGGTGAAAAAAGCTGGTGGTATTGCTCTCTGGAAGATAATCTTTCAAGAGAGTGATGACATAGTGGACTCCGGTTATGATGGTTTGACTTGAAGATCTTCTCCCTCATGTTCACTAGCAAATCATCCTTTGATGCCTCCTCCGCATCTCCTAGTTTAAAATGTCTTCACTCTCAAAAAAGCTGTACCCCTCCCATTTAAGTGCAATCCATCACTGCTATAAAGATGGTAACCAACTGAAAAGTCAGTCCAGTTCGCCATAAAGCCAAACTCCTCCTCCCTGCACCAGTTCCTCAGCCACTTGTTAAGCTCCCTAAGCTCCTGCTGCCTCTCTGGTGTGGCTCGTGTTACAGGCAGTATTTCTGAAAATTCTGCCTTGGAGGTCTTTTTCTTCAATATAGCCCCTAAGTCCCTAAAATGATTTTTAGGGCACCCCATCTTCCTCTAACTTTGTCTTTAGTACCAATATGTATCATGACAGATGGGTTCTCCCCAGCCCCATCCAACAATCTGTCCCAAACACGAGCACCCGGTAAACAACATACTGTTTGGTAATAACAGTCTTTGTGACAGATTTCCCTCTCTGTCTTTCTAATAATTGAGTCCCTTACCACCAGTATATTCCTATTCTTTCCTGTATCTTTGCCCCCATCTTCACTGGAGAAGATGTTCCCAAGGTTCCTCTGGCATTTTGGTGTAGCTCTGTTCCACTTTGCTGTGACCTGTATTTTGGATGACACCTTATTGAATAAAGGCAAATATTTTTGGAGTACAGCTGTCCAGAATTTCTTTGATGTCTAACTGCCATAGCATTGCCAGCACCTGGACTTCTAGACTGAAAGAGATGCCTTTTACCTTGATCTGACCCACCTGGAGCGGTCATACTCTCTCTCTACATATTCCTATTCTTTCCTGTAACTTTGCCCCATCTTCACTGGAGAAGATGTTCCCAAGGTTCCTCTGGCATTTTGGTGGTGTCTCTTCTTGAACGTCACATTCTCGTGGAGTCACAATGTGAATGCCACACTTTGGTGGAGTAACAATGTGAATGTCGCTTTTTGTGTAGTCTCGACGTGAACGTCACATTCTGGGTGAGTCTCAGCGCGAGAGTCACATTCTGGTGGAGCGTCAACCTGAATTTCTTCCAGCATTTGGGTCATCTTCTCTCCCAATAGAGTGGCACCCTGCCCATTTAAGTGCAGTCCATCCCTGCAATAGAGCCAGTAATTGACTGAAATGTCAGTCCAGTTCTCCAAGAACCCAAACCCCTCCTCCCTGCACCAGTTCGTCAGCCATTTGTTAAGTACCATAAGCTTCTGCTGTACCCTCTGGTTTGGCTCAAGGTACAGGCAGTATTTCTGAAAATATTGCCTTGGGGAATCTTTTCTTCAATATAGCCCCTAAGTCCGTTAATTCATTTTGTAGGGCACTCCATCTTTCTTGAACATTGTCATTGGTACCGATATATACCATGACAGCTGGGTCCACTCCAGCCCCATCCAACAATCTGTCCATGCAATCTGCATTGTTCAGAACCCAAGCGCCCTTAAACAACATACTGTTTGGTGATAATGGAATTTGTGAGAGATTGCTCTCTGTATCCTTCCAATAACTGAATCCCCTACCACTAGTATCTGCCTATCCTTTCTTGTAACCTTGCACCCATCTTCACTGGAGATGTTTCCCTGGCATTTTGGGGGAGTATCAACATGAACATCACATTCTGGTGGATTCTCCGTGTGAACGTCACATGCTGGTGGAGTCTCCATGTGAACATCTCATGCTAGTGGAGTCTATATTTGAATGTCACATGCTGGTGAAGTCTCCATGTGCACGTCATATGCTGAAGATGTGAACGTCACATGCTGGTAAAGTCTCAATGTGAACTACACATTCTGATGAATTCTCCATGTGAACTTCACATGCTGGTGGATTCTCCATGTGAACGTCACATGCTGGTGGAGACTCCATGTGAACGTCACATGCTGGTGAAGGCTTCAATGTGAACGTCACATGCTGGTGAAGTCTAAGTTTGAATTTCACATGCTGGTAAAGTCTCCCTATATACGTCACATGCTGTTGAAGTCTCCATATGAACGTCACATGCTGGTGGAGTCTCCATGTGAACTTCCCATACTGGTGGAATCTCCGTGTGAATGTCACATGCTGGTTGAGTTCTTGTATGAACTTCACATACTGGTGGAATCTCGGTGTGAACATCACATGCTGGTGGAGTCCTTGTGTGAATGTCACTTGCTGGTGGAATCTCCATGTGAACGTCACATACTGGTGGAGTCTCAGTGTAAATGTCTCATGCTGGTGGAGTTTCCATGTAAATGTCACATGCTGGTGGACTCTCCGTGTGAATGTCACATGCTAGTGGAGGCTCTGTGTGATTGTCACATGCTGGTGGAATCTCCGTGTAAAAGGCACATGCGGGTGGAGTCCCCGTGTGAACACTACATGCTGGTGAAGTCTCCGTGTGAACGCCACATGCTGGTGAAGTCTCTGTGTAAATGTCACACACTGGTGGAGTCTCCACGTGAATGTCACATGCTGGCGGAGTCTCCGTGTGAATGTCACATTCTGGTGGAGTCTCAATGTAACTTTTACATTCTGTCTCGCTCATTGAGGCAGACCTGCCTTGTGAGCTGTGTCTGCCATAAATGCTGCGTACATCTGCAATAAAAAAGAAGAATCAGATTTAGCACCTTCACCTACATTTCATATATGTTTATACAACATCAAATTATAGAGAGAAAAGTTAAAAATTCCAGTTCCAGGGACAATAAATAAACCCGACATGACAGGGACACAGGAATGACTAATGGTGGCCTTCATATAAAAATTCTGGTTGCCTGGCAGTTATGCCAAGTTGCCAACCCACTAAAATAAATTGAGTCAGAAAGGGGACTGATTGTTCACTTTCAGGTGCAGTGGAGTAATCTGCTGTGCTTCTGTTTCTTATTATTAAACTCCCGGCCTCTTTTATTGTAATCCCTCGAACTGTTTTGGTGGATTGATATAGAAGAGGCCGGGACCAGAAACCGCTGCATTGCAGATTACCCCGCCGCACCCCAAAGTGAAGAAATAGTCCCCTGCACGTTTTGGCTCGATTGCTCGATTGCCATTCTATTCTGTCATGTGACAATCATGACAAGATCTTGCCATGTTTGGGGTGCCATTAAGAATAACGCAATCTGAATGCTTGCTGCATGTTTTCCCATGATTTGGAATCGGAGGCTGAATCACAGCACCTCTGCCAGCCATTGCAAATCACCAAGTGTGAGCGGCGTCTAAGGCAGAATTTCAGGCAAGTGGCTAAAAACACGGATAAAAAAGATACTGTATGTGGGAACTGCTTTACAGCACAGCCCTGCAGCTTACTGAGGCCTCATTTGTTCAACAGGGGGAAGGGGGGAAGGGGGGCAGGGGCATAAATGATCTATTTAATGCTTTTGGGGTGCAGACGAAGTGATCTTCTGTACTACAGTTCCCAATAATTAAATTTAAGTTCTGGCCTCTTCTATATCAAGCAATCAGGGACAGGCTGGGAATGTAGTTGTTGGGGAATGCAGTGCTGCAGATTACACCAACTGCACCTATTAGATTGCTACTTGTATCTGTTCTTTAGCTCCACAGAGGGCCGTACAAGCCAAGAGGACCCCCCCGCCACCAACAAACCTGTCCACGGAATTGGCAGGATACCTACAGGTATCAGCAACGGAGAAGAGGAGTCTGCAGAGCCAATCCTACAGGTAGGTAGGATTCACCTGGACAGTCCCGATTTGGAATTATGTGTTTGGGTTTCAGTCTGCCTGGAACCCGAAAACATTATTCAGACTGGGCTGTGGCTCCCAAAGTAACTGCGATAGTCACACCAAAAATTTGTTGCCATTCAGGAGCTGCGGGCTGCAGTCTGGGGGCGGGTTCGGCATTAATGGGGCACTGGGGTGGTTGATTATGTCAGCAGGATCAGTTGAGCCACATCCACTGTTTGCCGCAGCGTGCTGCATTACCACTCTCCTTGGGACACCCAAAGATATCCCAGGTCTTTTATAATCCTATAGTGTATATTATGAAAAAAAAATGTGCCCTGTGCCGCTAAAGTGTTTGGGTTTAGCTTGAAGAAAAGGTGGCAACCCTGATGTCATGGTAGAGTTTCATATTTTACAATTCATTGTGCTGAGGACCCTTGCTTTCTCACAGCATGGCAGTTGCACTCATTATTGTCCTCTGGGTACCCAAGACTGAACCCCCCCAGAAAAAACATTTATCTATGCCACTGTCTTTACCTCCAGAAAACTTTAGCCTGTGGTACAGCAAAAACAAATGGGAAGGGCTTCCAAAATATGCTGGTGACCGCCAGGATGCAAAGGGGGGAGATAGCAAGTTTGGGTGTGTTGTAAGGGGGGTAGGGTGATTGGGGGGATCGTCACTTCCTCCATGTTCCCCTCCTCTTTAGGCACCAAGCAGGGGTCACAAGAGAGGCCTATCCCGGGGTGGGTTCTTCTGGGCTATGTTAGACACTTTGTACAGGGTCACTGCCTTACACATGATTCACCCATGTACTATACACCACTGGTGCATTTAGGAGGGACATGCAGTGCTCTTGCCCCCTCCACATGTCCAGCGTATCAAAGCTACCTCAATCCCAGTAATGGTATTGATCCCCGTTGTGCACCTAGCACTAACTCCATGCATGCACTCACTTACCTCTTCCTCTTATGTACCTGTGCAGAGGTTGGGGACCTCTGCAGTGCTTATCTGCTCCCTTTGGACCTGCTCACACAGAAAGCACAGACAACAACTCCTCCTGCTAGAAGCTGTCCCACCTGCCACATGAACACGCTTACGACAGGCTGCTAGATAAACCCTTGTTACCCTTGGGAACCACTGCATCTTCACACTGTATTAACTCTGGTACTATTATATTCATACTCCAATGTGCTTAGTTGACCCAAGCTGTAGACTATGTGTGCCAATTATTTCCATTACACCCCTTTCGTAACTTCATACTATACAAAGTCAAAGTTTCAAAAGCTTTACTTAAAGTGATTGTAAAGTCTCATTTTTTTCTATAAAAATAATAAGCATGTTATACTTTCCTGCTCTGTTGCAGTGGTTTTGCACAGGGCAGCCCAGATCCTCCTCTTCTTGGGTCCCTCTTTGGCAGCCCTGGCCCCTCCCTCCTATTGCGTGCCCCCACAGCAAGCAGCTTGCTATGGGGGCACCCAAGCCGAGTCACAGCTCCCTGTGTCCATTCGGACAGAGAGCTCCGGTTCGGCCCTGCCTCCTCTCTCTCCTGATTGGCTAACTGACTTTGATTGACAGCAGTGAGAACCAATGGTGCCGCTGCTGTATCTCAGCCATTCAGGAGGGAGAGTCCCGGATGGACAATGCACTTGTGGACATCGCTGGATAGAAATGGGGCTCAGGTAAATATTAGGGGGTGCTGGGGTGGCTGCTGCACACATAAGGCTTTTTATCTTAAAACATAGAATGCATTAAAGGGGTTGTAAAGGTAAAAAAAATTTCACCTTAATGCATTCTATGCATTAAGGTGAAAAAACTACTAACAATACCGCCGCCCCCAGCCCCCCCATTTTACTTACCTGACCCCTCGAAAGTCGGCTGCTCGTTCCCGACATCCATTCCGCTGCTCAGCCTGGCCGCTGATTGGCTACAGTGGATGGATTGGAAGCAGCGCAGCCATTGGCTCGCGCTGCTGTCAATCACATCCAATGACGCGGCGCGCTGGGAGGCGGGGCCGAGTGATACAGCGAGGGGCTATAGCCGCCGGCTGTATCACGGGAGCGCGCCCGCAATAACTAACCACCATGAGAGGGAGCTCGCATTGAGGTGGTTAGTTCTTGCGGGGAGGAGCTGAAACAGCCGCCGAGGGACCCCAGAAAAGCAGGTTCGGGGCCACTTTAATTTTGGTTCGGAGTTCCCCTGTGGGGAATTCCCATGCCGTTTTTATCGATTAACTTTTATGTGTATTTTCAGACCAGCAATTCATTAATAGCCGCGAGTAGTTTTAAATGACTTTTTTTCCTTTGAAATGTCATTTTGCTGTCAGACTGTTCTAAACACGGGAAACATGCGCCCCTTTACAGGCATACTATAGACACCCCCAGGTATGAAATTTAAAGGAATATTACACTTTTATTGTTTTACTTATTAAAATCACTGCTCCCGAAAAAACGACCACTTTTAAAACTTTTTTTGCATTGATCCATGTCCCCTGGAGCAGAACCCAGGTCCCCAAACACTTTTTATGACAATACCATGCATATAAGCCTTTAAAATTAGCACTTTTGATTTCTCCCATAGACTTTTAAAGGGTGTTCCGCGGCTTTCGAATTTGCCGCGAACACCCCAAATTGTTTGCCGTTCGGCGAACTGGCGAACAGCCGATGTTCGAGTCGAACATGAGTTCGACTCGAACTCGAAGCTCATCCCTACTTATAACACTCTATCCCCACACATTAAACTTGGACTATGCAGAAAAGATACTGTGGCACTCCTGTTGGTGAAAAAAGCTGGTGGTATTGCTCTCTGGAAGATAATCTTTCAAGAGAGTGATGACATAGTGGACTCCGGTTATGATGGTTTGACTTGAAGATCTTCTCCCTCATGTTCACTAGCAAATCATCCTTTGATGCCTCCTCCGCATCTCCTAGTTTAAAATGTCTTCACTCTCAAAAAAGCTGTACCCCTCCCATTTAAGTGCAATCCATCACTGCTATAAAGATGGTAACCAACTGAAAAGTCAGTCCAGTTCGCCATAAAGCCAAACTCCTCCTCCCTGCACCAGTTCCTCAGCCACTTGTTAAGCTCCCTAAGCTCCTGCTGCCTCTCTGGTGTGGCTCGTGTTACAGGCAGTATTTCTGAAAATTCTGCCTTGGAGGTCTTTTTCTTCAATATAGCCCCTAAGTCCCTAAAATGATTTTTAGGGCACCCCATCTTCCTCTAACTTTGTCTTTAGTACCAATATGTATCATGACAGATGGGTTCTCCCCAGCCCCATCCAACAATCTGTCCCAAACACGAGCACCCGGTAAACAACATACTGTTTGGTAATAACAGTCTTTGTGACAGATTTCCCTCTCTGTCTTTCTAATAATTGAGTCCCTTACCACCAGTATATTCCTATTCTTTCCTGTAACTTTGCCCCCATCTTCACTGGAGAAGATGTTCCCAAGGTTCCTCTGGCATTTTGGTGTAGCTCTGTTCCACTTTGCTGTGACCTGTATTTTGGATGACACCTTATTGAATAAAGGCAAATATTTTTGGAGTACAGCTGTCCAGAATTTCTTTGATGTCTAACTGCCATAGCATTGCCAGCACCTGGACTTCTAGACTGAAAGAGATGCCTTTTACCTTGATCTGACCCACCTGGAGCGGTCATACTCTCTCTCTACATATTCCTATTCTTTCCTGTAACTTTGCCCCATCTTCACTGGAGAAGATGTTCCCAAGGTTCCTCTGGCATTTTGGTGGAGTCTCTTCTTGAACGTCACATTCTCGTGGAGTCACAATGTGAATGCCACACTTTGGTGGAGTAACAATGTGAATGTCGCTTTTTGTGTAGTCTCGACGTGAACGTCACATTCTGGGTGAGTCTCAGTGCGAGAGTCACATTCTGGTGGAGCGTCAACCTGAATTTCTTCCAGCATTTGGGTCATCTTCTCTCCCAATAGAGTGGCACCCTGCCCATTTAAGTGCAGTCCATCCCTGCAATAGAGCCAGTAATTGACTGAAATGTCAGTCCAGTTCTCCAAGAACCCAAACCCCTCCTCCCTGCACCAGTTCGTCAGCCGTTTGTTAAGTACCATAAGCTTCTGCTGTACCCTCTGGTTTGGCTCAAGGTACAGGCAGTATTTCTGAAAATATTGCCTTGGGGAATCTTTTCTTCAATATAGCCCCTAAGTCCGTTAATTCATTTTGTAGGGCACTCCATCTTTCTTGAACATTGTCATTGGTACCGATATATACCATGACAGCTGGGTCCACTCCAGCCCCATCCAACAATCTGTCCATGCAATCTGCATTGTTCAGAACCCAAGTGCCCTTAAACAACATACTGTTTGGTGATAATGGAATTTGTGAGAGATTGCTCTCTGTATCCTTCCAATAACTGAATCCCCTACCACTAGTATCTGCCTATCCTTTCTTGTAACCTTGCACCCATCTTCACTGGAGATGTTTCCCTGGCATTTTGGGGGAGTATCAACATGAACATCACATTCTGGTGGATTCTCCATGTGAACATCTCATGCTAGTGGAGTCTATATTTGAATGTCACATGCTGGTGAAGTCTCCATGTGCACGTCATATGCTGAAGATGTGAACGTCACATGCTGGTAAAGTCTCAATGTGAACTACACATTCTGATGAATTCTCCATGTGAACTTCACATGCTGGTGGATTCTCCATGTGACCGTCACATGCTGGTGGAGACTCCATGTGAACGTCACATGCTGGTGAAGGCTTCAATGTGAACGTCACATGCTGGTGAAGTCTAAGTTTGAATTTCACATGCTGGTAAAGTCTCCCTATATACGTCACATGCTGTTGAAGTCTCCATATGAATGTCACATGCTGGTGGAGTCTCCATGTGAACTTCCCATACTGGTGGAATCTCCGTGTGAATGTCACATGCTGGTTGAGTTCTTGTATGAACTTCACATACTGGTGGAATCTCGGTGTGAACATCACTTGCTGGTGGAGTCCTTGTGTGAATGTCACTTGCTGGTGGAATCTCCATGTGAACGTCACATACTGGTGGAGTCTCAGTGTAAATGTCTCATGCTGGTGGAGTTTCCATGTGAATGTCACATGCTGGTGGACTCTCCGTGTGAATGTCACATGCTAGTGGAGGCTCTGTGTGATTGTCACATGCTGGTGGAATCTCCGTGTAAAAGGCACATGCGGGTGGAGTCTCCGTGTGAACACTACATGCTGGTGAAGTCTCCGTGTGAATGCCACATGCTGGTGAAGTCTCTGTGCAAATGTCACACACTGGTGGAGTCTCCACGTGAATGTCACATGCTGGCGGAGTCTCCGTGTGAATGTCACATTCTGGTGGAGTCTCAATGTAACTTTTACATTCTGTCTCGCTCATTGAGGCAGACCTGCCTTGTGAGCTGTGTCTGCCATAAATGCTGCGTACATCTGCAATAAAAAAGAAGAATCAGATTTAGCACCTTCACCTACATTTCATATATGTTTATACAACATCAAATTATAGAGAGAAAAGTTAAAAATTCCAGTTCCAGGGACAATAAATAAACCCGACATGACAGGGACACAGGAATGACTAATGGTGGCCTTCATATAAAAATTCTGGTTGCCTGGCAGTTATGCCAAGTTGCCAACCCACTAAAATAAATTGAGTCAGAAAGGGGACTGATTGTTCACTTTCAGGTGCAGTGGAGTAATCTGCTGTGCTTCTGTTTCTTATTATTAAACTCCCGGCCTCTTTTATTGTAATCCCTCGAACTGTTTTGGTGGATTGATATAGAAGAGGCCGGGACCAGAAACCGCTGCATTGCAGATTACCCCGCCGCACCCCAAAGTGAAGAAATAGTCCCCTGCACGTTTTGGCTCGATTGCTCGATTGCCATTCTATTCTGTCATGTGACAATCATGACAAGATCTTGCCATGTTTGGGGTGCCATTAAGAATAACGCAATCTGAATGCTTGCTGCATGTTTTCCCATGATTTGGAATCGGAGGCTGAATCACAGCACCTCTGCCAGCCATTGCAAATCACCAAGTGTGAGCGGCGTCTAAGGCAGAATTTCAGGCAAGTGGCTAAAAACGGATAAAAAAGATACTGTATGTGGGAACTGCTTTACAGCACAGCCCTGCAGCTTACTGAGGCCTCATTTGTTCAACAGGGGGAAGGGGGGAAGGGGGGCAGGGGCATAAATGATCTATTTAATGCTTTTGGGGTGCAGACGAAGTGATCTTCTGTACTACAGTTCCCAATAATTAAATTTAAGTTCTGGCCTCTTCTATATCAAGCAATCAGGGACAGGCTGGGAATGTAGTTGTTGGGGAATGCAGTGCTGCAGATTACACCAACTGCACCTATTAGATTGCTACTTGTATCTGTTCTTTAGCTCCACAGAGGGCCGTACAAGCCAAGAGGACCCCCCCGCCACCAACAAACCTGTCCACGGAATTGGCAGGATACCTACAGGTATCAGCAACGGAGAAGAGGAGTCTGCAGAGCCAATCCTACAGGTAGGTAGGATTCACCTGGACAGTCCCGATTTGGAATTATGTGTTTGGGTTTCAGTCTGCCTGGAACCCGAAAACATTATTCAGACTGGGCTGTGGCTCCCAAAGTAACTGCGATAGTCACACCAAAAATTTGTTGCCATTCAGGAGCTGCGGGCTGCAGTCTGGGGGCGGGTTCGGCATTAATGGGGCACTGGGGTGGTTGATTATGTCAGCAGGATCAGTTGAGCCACATCCACTGTTTGCCGCAGCGTGCTGCATTACCACTCTCCTTGGGACACCCAAAGATATCCCAGGTCTTTTATAATCCTATAGTGTATATTATGAAAAAAAAAATGTGCCCTGTGCCGCTAAAGTGTTTGGGTTTGGCTTGAAGAAAAGGTGGCAACCCTAATGTCATGGTAGAGTTTCATATTTTACAATTCATTGTGCTGAGGACCCTTGCTTTCTCACAGCATGGCAGTTGCACTCATTATTGTCCTCTGGGTACCCAAGACTGAACCCCCCCAGAAAAAACATTTATCTATGCCACTGTCTTTACCTCCAGAAAACTTTAGCCTGTGGTACAGCAAAAACAAATGGGAAGGGCTTCCCAAATATGCTGGTGACCGCCAGGATGCAAAGGGGGAGATAGCAAGTTTGGGTGTGTTGTAAGGGGGGTAGGGTGATTGGGGGGATCGTCACTTCCTCCATGTTCCCCTCCTCTTTAGGCACCAAGCAGGGGTCACAAGAGAGGCCTATCCCGGGGTGGGTTCTTCTGGGCTATGTTAGACACTTTGTACAGGGTCACTGCCTTACACATGATTCACCCATGTACTATACACCACTGGTGCATTTAGGAGGGACATGCAGTGCTCTTGCCCCCTCCACATGTCCAGCGTATCAAAGCTACCTCAATCCCAGTAATGGTATTGATCCCCGTTGTGCACCTAGCACTAACTCCATGCATGCACTCACTTACCTCTTCCTCTTATGTACCTGTGCAGAGGTTGGGGACCTCTGCAGTGCTTATCTGCTCCCTTTGGACCTGCTCACACAGAAAGCACAGACAACAACTCCTCCTGCTAGAAGCTGTCCCACCTGCCACATGAACACGCTTACGACAGGCTGCTAGATAAACCCTTGTTACCCTTGGGAACCACTGCATCTTCACACTGTATTAACTCTGGTACTATTATATTCATACTCCAATGTGCTTAGTTGACCCAAGCTGTAGACTATGTGTGCCAATTATTTCCATTACACCCCTTTCGTAACTTCATACTATACAAAGTCAAAGTTTCAAAAGCTTTACTTAAAGTGATTGTAAAGTCTCATTTTTTTCTATAAAAATAATAAGCATGTTATACTTTCCTGCTCTGTTGCAGTGGTTTTGCACAGGGCAGCCCAGATCCTCCTCTTCTTGGGTCCCTCTTTGGCAGCCCTGGCCCCTCCCTCCTATTGCGTGCCCCCACAGCAAGCAGCTTGCTATGGGGGCACCCAAGCCGAGTCACAGCTCCCTGTGTCCATTCGGACAGAGAGCTCCGGTTCGGCCCTGCCTCCTCTCTCTCCTGATTGGCTAACTGACTTTGATTGACAGCAGTGAGAACCAATGGTGCCGCTGCTGTATCTCAGCCATTCAGGAGGGAGAGTCCCGGATGGACAATGCACTTGTGGACATCGCTGGATAGAAATGGGGCTCAGGTAAATATTAGGGGGTGCTGGGGTGGCTGCTGCACACATAAGGCTTTTTATCTTAAAACATAGAATGCATTAAAGGGGTTGTAAAGGTAAAAAAAATTTCACCTTAATGCATTCTATGCATTAAGGTGAAAAAACTACTAACAATACCGCCGCCCCCAGCCCCCCCATTTTACTTACCTGACCCCTCGAAAGTCGGCTGCTCGTTCCCGACATCCATTCCGCTGCTCAGCCTGGCCGCTGATTGGCTACAGTGGATGGATTGGAAGCAGCGCAGCCATTGGCTCGCGCTGCTGTCAATCACATCCAATGACGCGGCGCGCTGGGAGGCGGGGCCGAGTGATACAGCGAGGGGCTATAGCCGCCGGCTGTATCACGGGAGCGCGCCCGCAATAACTAACCACCATGAGAGGGAGCTCGCATTGAGGTGGTTAGTTCTTGCGGGGAGGAGCTGAAACAGCCACCGAGGGACCCCAGAAAAGCAGGTTCGGGGCCACTTTAATTTTGGTTCGGAGTTCCCCTGTGGGGAATTCCCATGCCGTTTTTATCGATTAACTTTTATGTGTATTTTCAGACCAGCAATTCATTAATAGCCGCGAGTAGTTTTAAATGACTTTTTTTCCTTTGAAATGTCATTTTGCTGTCAGACTGTTCTAAACACGGGAAACATGCGCCCCTTTACAGGCATACTATAGACACCCCCAGGTATGAAATTTAAAGGAATATTACACTTTTATTGTTTTACTTATTAAAATCACTGCTCCCGAAAAAACGACCACTTTTAAAACTTTTTTTGCATTGATCCATGTCCCCTGGAGCAGAACCCAGGTCCCCAAACACTTTTTATGACAATACCATGCATATAAGCCTTTAAAATTAGCACTTTTGATTTCTCCCATAGACTTTTAAAGGGTGTTCCGCGGCTTTCGAATTTGCCGCGAACACCCCAAATTGTTTGCCGTTCGGCGAACTGGCGAACAGCCGATGTTCGAGTCGAACATGAGTTCGACTCGAACTCGAAGCTCATCCCTACTTATAACACTTTATCCCCACACATTAAACTTGGACTATGCAGAAAAGATACTGTGGCACTCCTGTTGGTGAAAAAAGCTGGTGGTATTGCTCTCTGGAAGATAATCTTTCAAGAGAGTGATGACATAGTGGACTCCGGTTATGATGGTTTGACTTGAAGATCTTCTCCCTCATGTTCACTAGCAAATCATCCTTTGATGCCTCCTCCGCATCTCCTAGTTTAAAATGTCTTCACTCTCAAAAAAGCTGTACCCCTCCCATTTAAGTGCAATCCATCACTGCTATAAAGATGGTAACCAACTGAAAAGTCAGTCCAGTTCGCCATAAAGCCAAACTCCTCCTCCCTGCACCAGTTCTTCAGCCACTTGTTAAGCTCCCTAAGCTCCTGCTGCCTCTCTGGTGTGGCTCGTGTTACAGGCAGTATTTCTGAAAATTCTGCCTTGGAGGTCTTTTTCTTCAATATAGCCCCTAAGTCCCTAAAATGATTTTTAGGGCACCCCATCTTCCTCTAACTTTGTCTTTAGTACCAATATGTATCATGACAGATGGGTTCTCCCCAGCCCCATCCAACAATCTGTCCCAAACACGAGCACCCGGTAAACAACATACTGTTTGGTAATAACAGTCTTTGTGACAGATTTCCCTCTCTGTCTTTCTAATAATTGAGTCCCTTACCACCAGTATATTCCTATTCTTTCCTGTAACTTTGCCCCCATCTTCACTGGAGAAGATGTTCCCAAGGTTCCTCTGGCATTTTGGTGTAGCTCTGTTCCACTTTGCTGTGACCTGTATTTTGGATGACACCTTATTGAATAAAGGCAAATATTTTTGGAGTACAGCTGTCCAGAATTTCTTTGATGTCTAACTGCCATAGCATTGCCAGCACCTGGACTTCTAGACTGAAAGAGATGCCTTTTACCTTGATCTGACCCACCTGGAGCGGTCATACTCTCTCTCTACATATTCCTATTCTTTCCTGTAACTTTGCCCCATCTTCACTGGAGAAGATGTTCCCAAGGTTCCTCTGGCATTTTGGTGGAGTCTCTTCTTGAACGTCACATTCTCGTGGAGTCACAATGTGAATGCCACACTTTGGTGGAGTAACAATGTGAATGTCGCTTTTTGTGTAGTCTCGACGTGAACGTCACATTCTGGGTGAGTCTCAGCGCGAGAGTCACATTCTGGTGGAGCGTCAACCTGAATTTCTTCCAGCATTTGGGTCATCATCTCTCCCAATAGAGTGGCACCCTGCCCATTTAAGTGCAGTCCATCCCTGCAATAGAGCCAGTAATTGACTGAAATGTCAGTCCAGTTCTCCAAGAACCCAAACCCCTCCTCCCTGCACCAGTTCGTCAGCCATTTGTTAAGTACCATAAGCTTCTGCTGTACCCTCTGGTTTGGCTCAAGGTACAGGCAGTATTTCTGAAAATATTGCCTTGGGGAATCTTTTCTTCAATATAGCCCCTAAGTCCGTTAATTCATTTTGTAGGGCACTCCATCTTTCTTGAACATTGTCATTGGTACCGATATATACCATGACAGCTGGGTCCACTCCAGCCCCATCCAACAATCTGTCCATGCAATCTGCATTGTTCAGAACCCAAGCGCCCTTAAACAACATACTGTTTGGTGATAATGGAATTTGTGAGAGATTGCTCTCTGTATCCTTCCAATAACTGAATCCCCTACCACTAGTATCTGCCTATCCTTTCTTGTAACCTTGCACCCATCTTCACTGGAGATGTTTCCCTGGCATTTTGGGGGAGTATCAACATGAACATCACATTCTGGTGGATTCTCCGTGTGAACGTCACATGCTGGTGGAGTCTCCATGTGAACATCTCATGCTAGTGGAGTCTATATTTGAATGTCACATGCTGGTGAAGTCTCCATGTGCACATCATATGCTGAAGATGTGAACGTCACATGCTGGTAAAGTCTCAATGTGAACTACACATTCTGATGAATTCTCCATGTGAACTTCACATGCTGGTGGATTCTCCATGTGAACGTCACATGCTGGTGGAGACTCCATGTGAACGTCACATGCTGGTGAAGGCTTCAATGTGAACGTCACATGCTGGTGAAGTCTAAGTTTGAATTTCACATGCTGGTAAAGTCTCCCTATATACGTCACATGCTGTTGAAGTCTCCATATGAACGTCACATGCTGGTGGAGTCTCCATGTGAACTTCCCATACTGGTGGAATCTCCGTGTGAATGTCACATGCTGGTTGAGTTCTTGTATGAACTTCACATACTGGTGGAATCTCGGTGTGAACATCACATGCTGGTGGAGTCCTTGTGTGAATGTCACTTGCTGGTGGAATCTCCATGTGAACGTCACATACTGGTGGAGTCTCAGTGTAAATGTCTCATGCTGGTGGAGTTTCCATGTGAATGTCACATGCTGGTGGACTCTCCGTGTGAATGTCACATGCTAGTGGAGGCTCTGTGTGATTGTCACATGCTGGTGGAATCTCCGTGTAAAAGGCACATGCAGGTGGAGTCTCCGTGTGAACACTACATGCTGGTGAAGTCTCCGTGTGAACGCCACATGCTGGTGAAGTCTCTGTGCAAATGTCACACACTGGTGGAGTCTCCACGTGAATGTCACATGCTGGCGGAGTCTCCGTGTGAATGTCACATTCTGGTGGAGTCTCAATGTAACTTTTACATTCTGTCTCGCTCATTGAGGCAGACCTGCCTTGTGAGCTGTGTCTGCCATAAATGCTGCGTACATCTGCAATAAAAAAGAAGAATCAGATTTAGCACCTTCACCTACATTTCATATATGTTTATACAACATCAAATTATAGAGAGAAAAGTTAAAAATTCCAGTTCCAGGGACAATAAATAAACCCGACATGACAGGGACACAGGAATGACTAATGGTGGCCTTCATATAAAAATTCTGGTTGCCTGGCAGTTATGCCAAGTTGCCAACCCACTAAAATAAATTGAGTCAGAAAGGGGACTGATTGTTCACTTTCAGGTGCAGTAGAGTAATCTGCCGTGCTTCTGTTTCTTATTATTAAACTCCCGGCCTCTTTTATTGTAATCCCTCGAACTGTTTTGGTGGATTGATATAGAAGAGGCCGGGACCAGAAACCGCTGCATTGCAGATTACCCCGCCGCACCCCAAAGTGAAGAAATAGTCCCCTGCACGTTTTGGTTCGATTGCTCGATTGCCATTCTATTCTGTCATGTGACAATCATGACAAGATCTTGCCATGTTTGGGGTGCCATTAAGAATAACGCAATCTGAATGCTTGCTGCATGTTTTCCCATGATTTGGAATCGGAGGCTGAATCACAGCACCTCTGCCAGCCATTGCAAATCACCAAGTGTGAGCGGCGTCTAAGGCAGAATTTCAGGCAAGTGGCTAAAAACGGATAAAAAAGATACTGTATGTGGGAACTGCTTTACAGCACAGCCCTGCAGCTTACTGAGGCCTCATTTGTTCAACAGGGGGAAGGGGGGAAGGGGGGCAGGGGCATAAATGATCTATTTAATGCTTTTGGGGTGCAGACGAAGTGATCTTCTGTACTACAGTTCCCAATAATTAAATTTAAGTTCTGGCCTCTTCTATATCAAGCAATCAGGGACAGGCTGGGAATGTAGTTGTTGGGGAATGCAGTGCTGCAGATTACACCAACTGCACCTATTAGATTGCTACTTGTATCTGTTCTTTAGCTCCACAGAGGGCCGTACAAGCCAAGAGGACCCCCCCGCCACCAACAAACCTGTCCACGGAATTGGCAGGATACCTACAGGTATCAGCAACGGAGAAGAGGAGTCTGCAGAGCCAATCCTACAGGTAGGTAGGATTCCCCTGGACAGTCCCGATTTGGAATTATGTGTTTGGGTTTCAGTCTGCCTGGAACCCGAAAACATTATTCAGACTGGGCTGTGGCTCCCAAAGTAACTGCGATAGTCACACCAAAAATTTGTTGCCATTCAGGAGCTGCGGGCTGCAGTCTGGGGGCGGGTTCGGCATTAATGGGGCACTGGGGTGGTTGATTATGTCAGCAGGATCAGTTGAGCCACATCCACTGTTTGCCGCAGCGTGCTGCATTACCACTCTCCTTGGGACACCCAAAGATATCCCAGGTCTTTTATAATCCTATAGTGTATATTATGAAAAAAAAAAGTGCCCTGTGCCGCTAAAGTGTTTGGGTTTGGCTTGAAGAAAAGGTGGCAACCCTAATGTCATGGTAGAGTTTCATATTTTACAATTCATTGTGCTGAGGACCCTTGCTTTCTCACAGCATGGCAGTTGCACTCATTATTGTCCTCTGGGTACCCAAGACTGAACCCCCCCAGAAAAAACATTTATCTATGCCACTGTCTTTACCTCCAGAAAACTTTAGCCTGTGGTAAAGCAAAAACAAATGGGAAGGGCTTCCCAAATATGCTGGTGACCGCCAGGATGCAAAGGGGGGAGATAGCAAGTTTGGGTGTGTTGTAAGGGGGGTAGGGTGATTGGGGGGATCGTCACTTCCTCCATGTTCCCCTCCTCTTTAGGCACCAAGCAGGGGTCACAAGAGAGGCCTATCCCGGGGTGGGTTCTTCTGGGCTATGTTAGACACTTTGTACAGGGTCACTGCCTTACACATGATTCACCCATGTACTATACACCACTGGTGCATTTAGGAGGGACATGCAGTGCTCTTGCCCCCTCCACATGTCCAGCGTATCAAAGCTACCTCAATCCCAGTAATGGTATTGATCCCCGTTGTGCACCTAGCACTAACTCCATGCATGCACTCACTTACCTCTTCCTCTTATGTACCTGTGCAGAGGTTGGGGACCTCTGCAGTGCTTATCTGCTCCCTTTGGACCTGCTCACACAGAAAGCACAGACAACAACTCCTCCTGCTAGAAGCTGTCCCACCTGCCACATGAACACGCTTACGACAGGCTGCTAGATAAACCCTTGTTACCCTTGGGAACCACTGCATCTTCACACTGTATTAACTCTGGTACTATTATATTCATACTCCAATGTGCTTAGTTGACCCAAGCTGTAGACTATGTGTGCCAATTATTTCCATTACACCCCTTTCGTAACTTCATACTATACAAAGTCAAAGTTTCAAAAGCTTTACTTAAAGTGATTGTAAAGTCTCATTTTTTTCTATAAAAATAATAAGCATGTTATACTTTCCTGCTCTGTTGCAGTGGTTTTGCACAGGGCAGCCCAGATCCTCCTCTTCTTGGGTCCCTCTTTGGCAGCCCTGGCCCCTCCCTCCTATTGCGTGCCCCCACAGCAAGCAGCTTGCTATGGGGGCACCCAAGCCGAGTCACAGCTCCCTGTGTCCATTCGGACAGAGAGCTCCGGTTCGGCCCTGCCTCCTCTCTCTCCTGATTGGCTAACTGACTTTGATTGACAGCAGTGAGAACCAATGCTGCCGCTGCTGTATCTCAGCCATTCAGGAGGGAGAGTCCCGGATGGACAATGCACTTGTGGACATCGCTGGATAGAAATGGGGCTCAGGTAAATATTAGGGGGTGCTGGGGTGGCTGCTGCACACATAAGGCTTTTTATCTTAAAACATAGAATGCATTAAAGGGGTTGTAAAGGTAAAAAAATTTCACCTTAATGCATTCTATGCATTAAGGTGAAAAAACTACTAACAATACCGCCGCCCCCAGCCCCCCCATTTTACTTACCTGACCCCTCGAAAGTCGGCTGCTCGTTCCCGACATCCATTCCGCTGCTCAGCCTGGCCGCTGATTGGCTACAGTGGATGGATTGGAAGCAGCGCAGCCATTGGCTCGCGCTGCTGTCAATCACATCCAATGACGCGGCGCGCTGGGAGGCGGGGCCGAGTGATACAGCGAGGGGCTATAGCCGCCGGCTGTATCACGGGAGCGCGCCCACAATAACTAACCACCATGAGAGGGAGCTCGCATTGAGGTGGTTAGTTCTTGCGGGGAGGAGCTGAAACAGCCGCCGAGGGACCCCAGAAAAGCAAGTTCGGGGCCACTCTGTGCAGAACGAGCTGCACAGTGAAGGTAAGTATAACATGTTTGTTATTTTTAAAAAATAAAAAAAGTACCTTTACAACCCCTTTAAGATAAAAAACCTTCTGCCTTTACAACCACTTTAAAGCGTAACTCCACTTTTGTTGAGAAAAAAACATTCCCCTCTGGGTGATCTATATACATTGCAACCTTTGTTGCAGATTCCTACCTTTTGTTATTCTAAAGTAATTTCTGTATGTTCCTCTGTGCCTCAGTGATGAGTGGGTCTAATGGGAGTGGTTTCATAATTATCTATCCGGTGTGTACCTGCAGGGCTCTAATGAGGAAATCTGCTGGGCCTGCATCCCTTTAGATGTGTTCATACAGGGTGTGTCTCACCAAATATGTCATTTGTTGCAGGGGATGCCTGAAATCTGACTTGTATCTTAGGCAGATTTCTGGGAAAATTGGTGAGCCAATCACACAAGCAGGAAATGATGTTTCTGGGGAGTGGTTAGTACACACTCTGTGTACAGAACAACTCCAGGTAGCCATATTGCAATGCATTCTCAAAAAATTACAGCGGTTGCAGATTGAAAAGGAGAGGTAATTTTAAATAACATTCAATTACAATATGACTTGTGTTGCAATTGTATATGCTATATTATTTTTTCTTGGTTTGCTATTTTTTTTTCCCCACAAAAGTGGAGTTACCCATAAAATAATTTAGCATGGAGACATTCACAGGTAACAGTTCAACAAAAGTGCAGTCTTTTCCTAAGTCCCTAGTCCCTAACTCAGGCTTGTGGCTACTCCAGCGTACGTGTATAGGACGAAAGTCCATACTTGGTAGAATTTTCAAGGAGAACTGCAAATCCCAGCAGTCTCCCCTAATAGCGTGAATTCCAATCATGGCATGGCACCGGCGACCCAGATTCTGGCAATGATGACAAGCAGCACATCTCTCTAGCTCTGAGCCCCAGACCCCTGCCCCCCTGATGCGGACTCCCTGTTCCTTTTATAACACATGGAACCAGTGGGACAGAACCAGAAAAGCCCACCAAAACAAAACCTAGGAACTTAAAGTGATTGTAAAGTCTGTTTTTTTTTCTATAACAATAACAAACATGTTATACTTACCTGCTCTGTGCAGTGGATTTGCACAGAGCAGCCCAGATCCTCCTGTTCTCAGGTCCTTTTCTGGGCTCCTGGCCCCTCCCTCCTGTCAAGTGCCCTCACAGCAAGTAGCTTGCTATGGGGGCATCAGAGCCGAGTCACAGCTCCCTGTGTCCATTCAGACACCGAGTCAAAGCCCCGGCCCCGCTCCCTCTCTCTCCTGATTGACTGGCTGACTTTGATTGACAGCAGCGGAAGCCAATGGCGCCGCTGCTGTGTCTCAGCCAATCAGGAGAGAGAATCTCGGACTGCCAAGACACGCGTTGACATCGCTGGACTGAGATGGGGCTCAAGTAAGTATTAGGGGGGCTGGGGTGGGCTGCTGCACACAGAAGACTTTTTGTCTTAATGCATAGAATGCATGAAGATAAAAAAAATTCTGACTTTACAACCCCTTTAATTAACCATACCCTTCCCAACCGGGCAGCAATAACCTCTACCTGCCTACAAACGAGATGTTTATGTCCTGTGCTCTTTTCACAACAACATCCTAGTGGAAATCCACAGTAGACACAGTCCAGTCCAAAAGCCTGAATGCATACATTATTACAGTAGGTTCATGGGAAGTGTGAATTACAGTGACCAAATGTTACAGTCCTATCTAGCAAACAGAAGGTTCCGCTACTGGTACAAAAATGTTTCAATTTACTTTTTCCATTTGGCATTTTATAATTCCTATGTCATCTATCACAGGTCCACAGAAAGACCTGTCTCCTTTCTCAAATTTCAAGAGGATATTTGCACAGCCTTATTTACCAGGGAGGCCCTCCCCCAGAAAACATTCACTCTGACATAGTTACATAGTTACATAGTTATTCAGGTTGAAAAAAAGACACAAGTCCATCCAGTTCAACCATTAAAAAAAAAAAAATTGTACAATCCAATATACCCAATACTATACCCACAGTTGATCCAGAGGAAGGCAAAAAAACCCAGCAGAGCATGCTCCAATTTGCTACAGCAGGGGAAAAAATTCCTTCCTGATCCCCCAAGAGGCTATCGGATTTTCCCTGGATCAACTTTATCTATAAATGTCAGTACCCAGTTATATTATGTACTTTCTCCAGTTCCCCGATATCCTTTTTGAGAACTGGTGCCCAAAACTGAACTGCATATTGAATGAATGAATGAATGAATGATTTGTAAAGCGCAGCAAATGCGAACTGAATCGCCTCAAGGCGCTCAGATACATTCTCTGTTGTCAGCTTGTTAGAAGAGGAAGGTCTTTAGTTTTTTCCTGAAGGCCTGGTGGTTTTCTTCCATGCGGATGTTGGTAGGAAGAGCATTCCATAGTCGGGGTCCTTGGACTGCGAATCTTCGTTCTCCCTTTGCTTTGTAGCGGTTTTGGGAATGATAAGGAGGTTTTGGTTGGCTGATGGAAGACTGCGATTCGGTGTGTAGTGTTTTATTTTCTCCCGGAGATATAGCGGAGCATTTCCTTGTATACATTTGTGGGTGAGGCAGAGGGTCTTGAATGTGATCCGATTCTTCACGGTTAGCCAGTATAGGCTCTTTAGGGATGGGGAGATGGATTCCCAGGGTTTTTTTCCTGTTAACAGTCTTGCCGCCGTGTTTTGGATGAGTTGTAAGCGCGCAAGCTGATATTGGGGAAGTCCTACGTAGAGGGAATTTGCGTAGTCGAGTCGGGAATTGATGATTGTTCCTACAACTGACGCTTTGTCCTCTTCTGGGATGAAGGGGATTAGTCTGCGTAGCTGGCGGAGGAGATGGTGGGATCCGCTCACCACTGATCCTATTTGTGCATCCATTGTCATTCCTGAGTCGAAAATGACTCCGAGGCTCTTGGCTTTGGTGCTTGGAGAGATGGTCTGTCCGAGGATGGTGGGAGGTGTCCACGGAGTCTTTGTTGTGGAATTTTTGTTAGCTTGAAGGAGAAGAAGTTCTGTTTTTGAACCGTTGAGTTTGAGGGAGCTACTTGTCATTCAGTCATCTATTAAAGTGAGGCATTTCTGTAATTGCTGATGAAGGTTTTTTTGTCCGTTGATGCGAAGGTAGAGTTGGGTGTCGTCAGCGTATGAGTGGAAGCAGAGATCGGTTTTCCTGATGATATTGAGAAGTGGGCGGATGTAGATGTTGAATAGTATTGGTGACAAGGGTGAGCCTTGAGGGACCCCACAGGAGACTGCCCGGGTTTCCGAGGTGAAGGTTCCTAGTTTCACTGTCTGGGAGCGATTCTCTAAGAAGGATGTAAACCATTTTAGAGCAGAATCTGTAGCTCCTGCAACTTCAGCGAGGCGGACAAGTAAAGTTTTGTGGTCCACTGTATCGAATGCTGCGCTGAGGTCTAACAGTACCAGGAGACTCGGTTCTCCGTCGTCTGCTGCTTCAAGGGCGTCGTCCCATATCTTCAGAAGTGCTGTTTCTGTGCCATGACCTGGGCGAAAGCCTGATTGCAGAGGGTCCAGGAGTTGGTATGAATCCAGGTGGTGTTGTAGCTGCTGTACTACTGCTTTCTCTATAATCTTGGAGATGGTGTTGAGGCTGGTTATTGGTCTGCGGCAGTTAGGGTCCTTGGGGTCGAGATTGGGTTTCTTTAGCAGGGGTTTGACGATGCCTTGCTTGAGGGAGGTTGGCACAAGCCCTTCTTTGAATGATTGATTTATGAGATGTGTTAGGGTACCGGCCAAGATGTCGGCACATTCTTTAATAGTTTAGTGGGAATGATGTCGTTCGGTGATGTGCTGTCTCGAAGGCTTCTGATGATGTTTTTAGTCATGTCCGTGGTGATTGGGGACAGAAAGAAATTTGGCGGTTGAGTGAAGTTCGTAACGCTATCCTCTTTTTGCTTTGGTTGAGTGAGGTTGGTTGTTATTTTTTGATGGATTGATTTTCGAATGAAGTCGATTTTGTCGATGAAGAAGTCTGATAACTCATTGCAGAATTCTTGAGTATCGTTTGATGGGGGCTCTAAGCAGGTCGGGTTCATTGACTGAGCAACTATTTTGAAAAGTTCACGTGGGCGGTTTAAGGCGGATGAGATGGTGTTTGAGAAATGTTCTTTTTTGGCTTTGAAGATTGCCTTGTGGTATTTCACAGTGTGTGTTTTGTAGTTAGCATGGTTTTCCTTGGTGGGATTTCTTCTCCATGTTCTCTCAGCTCTTCTGCGTTCTTGCTCGAGTAGGGTGAGAGTACCATTAAACCAACTGGAGTTTTTTTTGCGGATAAGTGTTCTGCGTTTTGGTGCCACGGAGTCTGCTGTTTGTAGTAATGTATTGTTTAGGAAGTTGAGTGTTTGTTCGGTTGAGAGATTTCAGTTTAGCAAAAGAATTTTGCTTGATAATGTAGTTTTGAAGAGATCGGAGTGAAGTTTCTTCTTAGATCTATTCCAGTGAGTTGCTGTTGCGTGTTTCTGTTTTTGGAGGATGCCGTTAGTGGTGATTATAAATTTAATAGCATGGTGGTCCGTCCATGGTAGTGGAGTGTTGTCAAGTACTTTGATGTCCATATTCTGTTTGAAGATGAGATCTAAAGTGTGTCCTGACCCATGGGTGGGAGAATTTATCAGTTGTTGAAGGCCAAGTTCTTCCATTTGGTTGACGCAGGCGGTTGCGATGGCGTCTTGGGCAGAATTTGCCCACAGGTTAAAATCACCAAGTACCAGAAGGTTTTTGGTTTTCAAGGTGTGTATTGAGAAGAATTCAGTGAGCGGCGTAAGGAGATTGGTCTTTGGTCCTGGTGGTCTGTAGCATAGTAGTATGTGAATGGTGTCCTGAGGTGTTGTTTGAAGATGCAGTGAGAGTGTTTCCATGAAAGGCACTGGGTTTTGTAAATTTGGTTTGGTGAACCCAAGATGTGATTTGAAAATCACTGCTAGGCCTCCTCCTTTTTTTCCGATTCTATGCTCGGTTAGGATACTGTAGTTCTCGGGCACCAGTTCAGTTAGGATGGTGTTGCAGTCAGGTGTTAGCCAGCTTTCTGTAATGAAGAAACAATCAATGTTATTTTCGATGACGAAGTCGTGGATTTCCAGCCTGTGCTTGACTGCAGATCTGGTGTTGATCAGGGCGCATGTTAGTTGTTGCGGTTGGATCGGTGTCTCCCTGCATTTCCTGGTTGATTGAGGGTTGGTCCTTAGTAATTGTTCTTTTTTTAGTCTCTTTTGAGTGGCGGTCGGTAAAGTTACGGCAGTGTTTCTCAGCCTGTGCAGGGTGTCTGCTGTGTATTTGAAGTTGCACATGATGAGGAAGACGGCGTTGCTTGTAGGAAGGGTGTTCTGATGGTGTTGATGTGGTGGTGATGAGCTTGCAGGTGGATGGAGGGGTCCGATGACTACCACTGCTACTGGAGCGGTGTGGTGACGGGCTGGAGTTGGTGCGGAGGTACTTAAGGAGGTCTGGCTAACCTACCCCCCTGTCGTTGATCCAGAGGAAGGCGAAAAAACCCTAGCTGCGAATGCCAATGGTGCAGCAGAGGAAAAAATTCCTTCCTGACCCCCCGAGGGGCGATCGGGATTCCCTGAATCAACTGCTAACGTACCCCTGTGCTTACCTGAATGGATGGTCCAGCGGACGAAGGGAGGGGGATCTGATGCTACTTACAGGTAGGTGGTGCGGTGGCTGCGTCTATGATGATTCAAGTTGAGTAGCCTCCGGTGGATAACCAGAGCCCCTGCGGTGAGGTCCAGTGGTCGCAGGATGGGCGATTTCAGGTGTGGAGTGGCCCGTGCTCTGTAGGACAATAATGGGAGGGGGTGTGGGTGGCTGGCTGCTGGAACTAGGTCGCAGCCGTGGTCTGTCCCACCGAATCTAGCGGCTAGAATGAGGTGGTTGGTCCGCGGCTGCGGTGGTGTCCCGGGGGGGCGGGGGGGAGACTTGAAGGAGGGAACCTTGGATAGCGGGTCACTCAGGGGTGATGCGGCTGGACACTAGTGGCCACAGGAGTGGGGGTGTCCTGGGATGCTGCACCGGGTCCTCAGTAGCTGCACAGTAGGTCTGAGTGTGCCAATATGGCCGCCGGCTGGGCCCGAGCCGCGGCTGGACGGTGATGGGGGTACCAAGATGGCTGCCGGCTAGGCCCAAGCCGCGGGCTGTCCTGCGATGATGCCCGGACCGTCCACAGAAGGTGGCGGGAGATCCGGTGAGGATGCTCGAGCAGGGAAGAGGGGGGGTGGCTGCCGATCGGGCGACCAGACGGTGGTAGGAGGAGTGGAGAGTGCTGCCGGCTAGCAGCCGAAGCTAGGCCGGAGCCGCAGAGTTTCCTGAGCGGCCGGCCGGCTGACTATGGCGGCGTCCGGAGTGGTGAGTGCGGATGGGAGGGGGGGGTCCCGGTGTATGGAGCGGGGGGCTGGCCGGACCGTGGAGTGGCCTGAGCGGCCGGCCGGCTAGCCGAAGGGTCCGGGTGACAGTGGTCGGTGCGGACAAGACAAGGGGGGGGGGTCCGGTGCAAGTGCAGGGGGGGCTGGCTGGAGCCGCTGAGTGTCCTGAGCGGCCGGGCAGCTGGCTATGGCGTGAGGATGTGGCGGTGAGTGAGTAGAGGGGCAGATGGGGAGGGGGGGCTGGTGAGGGGAGTCAGGGATGGTCGGGACCCAGGGATGGGAGGCCAGGTGGCCGCTGTAACAGAGCCGCTGCAACAGAGGTCTGCTCTCCACAGTGTCAGCACTCAGACTGAGATGAGGTCAGATGAGGTCTTACTAATGATTTGAACAGGGGCAAAATGATATCTCTCTCTCTGGAGTCAATACCTCTTTTAATACAAGAAAGGACTTTGCTCGCTTTGGAAACCGCAGCTTGGCATTGCATGCTATTATTGAGCTTATGATCTACCAAAACCCCCAGATCCTTCTCCACTACGGATTCCCCCAGTTGTACTCCCCCTAGCATGTATGATACATGCATATTCTTAGCCCCCAAGTGCATAACTGTACATTTCTCAACGTTAAACCTCATCTGCCACATAGTCGCCCAATTAGACAGAGCATTGAGGTCAGCTTGTAAATTGGAGACATCCTGTAAGGACGTTATTCCACTGCATAGCTTGGTGTCATCTGCAAAGGAGCAAGCTGCATGAGCCACATTTCCCAGATAATATGCCACCCACAGAAGCAAGCTGAAGATACAAACAAAAAAAAAAAAAGTAGGGTACGCAGCAGAGATGGAGTTAGATGTGACATCCCTTTTCATTGTCCCCAATTTCCCTTCCAACCGGCCTTTGCATAGGAGACTGCTTCCTACGTTATTACACTTCACTGAGATATTACTGAAGGTATGGTGAACATAATTTTAACAGCCTGCCATTTCCCTGTTTCTAATGTCTTCTGTGCTGATCATTTTTCTGCTTCCTGGACTGACCATGTCTCTGCTTGCCACCTGAACTGATCCTGGCCTGTTAAACTACCTATACCTCTGCCTTTCGCCTGAACTAACCCTGGCCTGTTTATCGATGATGCCTCTGCCTGCGGCCTGAACTGACCCTGGCCTATTTATCGACCATGTTTCCACCTGAACTGACTCCAGCCTGTTAATCACTTGACCTTTGGAAGATTTATCCCCCTTCATGACGAGGCTATTTTTTTAAATACGGCACTGCATTACTTACATTACTATTGTACTGTCGCGCGACACTAATTTTTTGCGCTATAAATAAAAAAAGACCGACAATTTTTTAGTAAAAACAATCAAAATAAGTGTATATTGATTGGTTTACTCAAAAGTTAAAGCTTGACAAACTATGGGATATATTTATGGAATTTTTAATTTTTTTTCCTACTAGTAAAGGCAGCAATTGGCAACTTATAGCAGGACTGCGATATTATCAGACACTAACTGACACTTCGCAGGAACCAGTGACACTAATACAGTGATCAGTGCGAAGAATATGCACTGTCACTGTACTAATGACACTGGCTGGGAAGGGGTTAAACATCTAGGGCAATCATAACTGTGTGCCTAGCCAGTGTTTTTGTGTACACAATGTACTCCTTTCACTAAGGGAAGATATTGATTCTAGTCTCTGGAGGATCATCCCTTACCCCCCCCCTCCGTCAGAGCTGAGATAAGTCTTGTTTACATAGGCATTTATCTCAGTTTTCTGAGATTTACTAACGATCGGCGGGTGCCGGAGGACATCAAGTCCCCGGGACCCACAGATCTGCTTCTGCTGTAAATGATCACAGCAGAATCGACCCGCCGGCGGCCAACGCTACCCCTTGAAATGTTCCACATTTTGTCATGTTACAACCAAAAATGTAAATGTATTTTGTTGGCATTTTATGTGATAGACCAACACATAGTGGAACATAACTGTGAAGTGGAAGGAAAATGATAATTGGTTTTCCAAAATTTTTACAAATAAATATCTGAAAAGTGTGGCGTGCATTTGTATTCAGCCCCCTTTACTCTGACACCACTAACTAAAATCTAGTGGAACCAATTGCCTTCAGAAGTCACCTTATTAGTAAATAGTGTCCACCTGTGTGAAATTTAGTCTCATTATAAATACAGCTGTTCTGTGAAGCCATCAGAGGTTTGTTAGAGAACCTTAGTGAACAAACAGCATCATGAAGGCCCAGGAACACACCAGACAGGTCAAGGATAAAGTTTTAGAGAAGTTTAACCACTTAACCGCTTCAGCCCCGGAAGAATTTACCCCCTTCCTGATCAGAGCACTTTTTGCGATTCGGCACTGCGTCGCTTTAACTGACAATTGCGCGGTCGTGCGACGTGGCTCTCAAACAAAGTTGACGTCCTTTTTTCCCACAAATAGAGCTTTCTTTTGGTGGTATTTGATCGCCTCTGCCCTTTTTATTTTTTGCGCTATAAACAAAATAAGAGCGACAATTTTGAAAAAAACGCATTATTTTTTACTTTTTGCCTTAATAAATATCCCCCAAAAATATATATAAAAAAACATTTTTTTTTCCTCAGTTTAGGCCGATACGTATTCTTCTACATATTTTTGGTAAAAAAAATTGCAATAAGCGTTTATTGATTGGTTTGTGCAAAAGTTATAGCGTTTACAAAATAGGGGATAGTTTTATGGCATTTTTATTAATAATTTTTTTTTACTAGTAATTGCGGCGATCAGCGATTTTTATCATGACTGCGACATTATGGCGGACACGTTGGACATTTTTGACACATTTTTGGGACCATTGTCATTTATACAGCAATCAGTGCTATAAAAATGCACTAATTCCTGTGTAAATGACACTGGCAGTGAAGGGGTTAACCACTAGGGGGTGGGGAGGGGTTAAATCAGTACTAGGGAGGTGTTTCTAACTGTAGGGGGGAGGGGCTGTGTGTGTCAGTACACTGATCTCTGCTCCGATGACAGGGAGCAGAGATTCAGTGAAACTGTCACTAGGCAGAACGGGGAGATGCTGTTTACATCAGCATCTCCCCCTTCATGCTCTCCGTGAGACGATCGCGGGTATCCCCGCGGCGATCGAGTCCGCGGGACCTGTGACCCGGCTCACGGAGCTCCCAGCCGCCGGCGCACGCGTGCCGCCGGCGGCACGCATGCAGTGACACGGCGGGGATTTCAAATGGACGTATATATACGCCCATTTGCCCAGCCGTGCCATTCTGCCGACGTACATAGTCGTGCGCCGGTCGGGAAGGGGTTAAAGACTGGAAAGATTTGCCCCTAATGACAAGGCCATTTTTTGCGATGCGGCACTGCACCGCTTTAACTGACAATTGCGCGGTCGTGCGACGTTGTACCCAAACAAAATTGATGTCCTTTTTTTCCCACAAATAGAGCTTTCTTTTGGTGGTATTTGATCACCTCTGCAGTTTTATTTTTTGCACTATAAACAAGAAAAGAGCGACAATTTTGAAAAAAAATATATATATTTTTTACTTTTTGCTATAATAAAAATCCCCCCAAAAATGTAAAAGAAAACAAATTTCTTCAACAGTTTAGGCCAATATGTATTCTTCTACATATTTTTGGTAAAAAAAAAATCGTAATAAGCGTATATTGATTGGTTTGTGCAAAAGTTATAGCGTCTACAAAATAAGGGATAGATTTATGGCATTTTTATAATTTTTTTTTTACTAGTAATGGCGGCTATCTGCGATTTTTAGCGGCAGACAGATCCAACACTTTTGACACATTTTTGGGACCGTTGACATTTATACAGCGATCAGTTCTATAAAAATGCACCGATTACTGTGTAAATGTCATTGGCAGGGAAGGGGTTAACACTAGGGGGCGATCAAGGGGTTAAATGTATTCCCTGGGAGGTGTTTCTAACTGTGGGGGATGGGACTGACTGGAGGAGGAGAGAGATCGCTGTTCCTAATCACTAGGAACAGCAGATCTGTCTCTCCTCCCCTGTCAGAACGGGGATCTGTCTGTTTACATTGACAGATCCCTGTTCTGGCTCTCTTCCTTGCGTGTGGCCGGCAGACATCCTGGCCATGTGCATTGGCTCCCCCTGCCCTGCAGCGGGCGTGCAAGCGCCTGCTATGGCTTTTAAAGGAGCCGACATACAGGTACGGCGATTCATAGGAACGTGCTGACCTGCCTCCGTATAATGACGGCGGCTGGTCTGCAAGTGGTGAAAGCAGGGTTAGGTTATAAAAAAAATCCCAAGCTTTGAACATCTCATGGATCACTGTTAAATCCATCATCCAAAATAGAAAGAGTATGGCACAACTGCAAACCTACCAAGACATAGCTGTCCACCTAAACTGACAGGCTGGGCAAGGAGAGCATTAATCAGAGAAGCAGCCAAGAGGCATATGTTAACTCTGGAGGAGCTGCAGAGGTCCACAGCTCAGGTGGGAGAATCTGTCCAAATTACAACTATTAGTCGTGCACACCACAAATCTGGCCTTTACGGAAGAGTGGCAAGAAGAAAGCCATTGCTGAAAGAAAGCCATAAGAAGTCCTGTTTGCAGTTTGCGAGAAGTCATGTGGGGGACACAGCAAACATGTGGAAGAAGGTGCTCTGGTCAGATGAAACTAAATTAAACTTTTTGGCCTAAAAGCAAAACACTTTTGGAAGAAAACTAACACTGCACATCCCCCTGAACACACCATCCCCACCGTGAAACATGGTGGTGGCAGCATCATGTTGTGGCTATGCTTTTCTTCAGCAGGGATAGGGAAGCTGGTCAGAGTTGATGGGGAGATGATGGAGCCAAATACAGGACAATCTTAGAAGAAAACCTGTTAGAGTCTGCAAAAGACTTAAGACTGAGCCAGAGGTTCACCAGCACAACAACCCTAAACATACAACCAGAGCTACAGTGGAATGGATTAGATCAAAGTATATTCATGTATTAGAATGGGCCAGTCAAAGCCCAGACCTAAATCCAATTGAGAATCTGTGGCAAGAATTGAAAATTGCTGTTCACAGACGTTCTCCATCCAATCTGACAGAGCTTGAGCTATTTTGCAAAAAAGAATGGGCAACAATTTCACTCTGCTTGTGCAAAGCTGGTAGAGACATCCAAAAAAACTTGCTGCTGTAATCGCAGTGAAAGGTGGTTCTACAAAGTATCCCAATAAAATACATTTTCGTTCTTTGTTGTAACATGACAAAATGTGGAAAATTTCAAGGGGTTAATTAACCATGTTTTTTGCCTGCCGCCTGTAGTAGTGGGATTCAAGGTAAAATGGGGGTCTCACACATGTGAGGGGCTCCAGAGTAGTGGCTCCTAGTGGAGAAAATTAAGTATTTGTTTTTTCCCAGGCTTTGCAATTCCCAGGGTCTGGAGTCCGTAAGCTTTGAAGAGCTTTGCGTGGGAAGAATCCTCTGTTTCCAGTTCTTACCTGACCAAGGCCCTGAGCTTGATGTTTCTGCCTGCTGTCTGGACCAATCCTTTGGCTATTTGCTATTTGCTGACCACATCTGACCCTGGCCTGTTAATCAACCATGCCTCTGCCTGCCTCCTGAACTGACCCTGGCCTGTTAAACAACCACGCCTCTGCCTGCCACCTGAACTGACCCTGGCCTGTTTATAAACCATGCCTCTGCCTGCTACCTGTACTGACCCTGTCCTGTTTTTGGTCCATCTTCCCGCCTGCTGCCTGGATCGATACTTTGGCATTTGCTGACCTTGTCTCTGCTTGCTGCCTGTACTGATCCTGGCTGGTTCATGGACCATGTTCCTGACTGCTGCCTGGATGTCAGCCTACTACCTGTACTGACCCTGGCTTGTTTATGGACCAAGTTCCTGTCTGCTGCTTGGACAGAAACAAAAATAAATGTTTATTTTTCAAAATTGTAAAACATTTCTTTTTTTAATATTTACATAGCAAAAAAAAAACTGTGGTGATTAAATATCACCAAAAGAAAGCCCTATGTGTCTCAAAAAAATTATATCAATTTCATTTTGGTACAGTGAGTGAGTAATTGTTATTCAACGTGTGACAACAATGAAATCTGAAAATTGACCTGGGCAGGAATAGGGTGAATGTGTTTGGTACTGAAGCGGTTAAAAAATTATTTTACAAATAGTAAAGTACATTTTAAGCTTTAAAAGTGAAATTAAACAGACACATACTTCACATAGTGGTAATTGTAAGATGGGTTAAAAAGACTGTTCTACTGGTTTTGAAGCTTTTTCAAATTCTCTAAAAATATTATAGAAATCAGAAGACTTCCATTGTCAAAACAAAAGGTGAACTTATGTTATTTTATTGTCAAAAAAAAACATAATTGCATCTCTCTGAAATCCTTGCACAAAGGCTAGATATCACTTGTTCTAGTCTCTGAACTCTGCTGGCAACATGGCTAAAGAATCGGAATATCTTTGCAATAATAAAGCTACTTTAACTCAGCAACACATTGAAAGAGTCAAACCAATAAAATACAACTTGCTTTCAGTAGCTTTGGTCCTCTTGGCAAAAAGCCAACTCTTAGCTTTGATTTTCAGCCTCTGCTTCCATTAACATCGAGCAGGTACTTAGGCAGCCAGTGTGCAGGTAAGATCAGCAAGCCTGCACACTGGTTGTTTACATTTAAACTGCGCCAGCGCAGCAACGTGGTCAGCGCCGGGACCAATTAAGGCTTTTGTTTACCTGGCGCTTAACATTCGGTAGGCACCACTAGTTTAGAAGGTCATGTTTTGTGCTCTGGATTAGTGTGGCAATAAGAAATAGTGTACTTTAGAGTTTAAAACAATCCTTTTGCAAAAAGTAAAGCAATACATAATGGACCATTTTCCAGGTTAAGATCTGTAAAGCATATAGCATATTGCTTGATTGGGGAAATATAACTAACGGTATTAGGTGTAAATTATAAGCTCTTTTCAGATACTGTGCAGCAGACTGATCTCCTGCCCAACAGTCTGCATAAATTCAGCAGCAGGAGGAGGTGTAGGGAGTGGAAGAAGCAGCACAGGACACATCCTATGGCAAAAAGGGTTTTTCACTGACACCAGTGTTTCCACCCAACCCCAATTGAACACAATTTTTTCCCCCACCCCTTGCTAAGGGCAGCTGTTCCCTCAATCTGCTGCTGAGGAGAGTTGTCCCCCTTTAATCCATGTTCAGAAAACTTTTTCATCCTGATCCCTACTGAGCAGAATTGTTCCCCCACTTCCAACACCAATGTCCTTTTTTTTGTTTTTTCCCCCACTGACTGCCACTGACCATTGTCATGGCATTGTTTCCCCCTTGGATGCCGATACCACAAAATTAGTTTTTCCCACTGACTATCAACACTGGGAATTTTTTTAATCCCACTGACCACTGACACTGAGCATTTTTTCCTTCCACTTCCTCAGCCATTGTTTTATTTCCCTCTCATCTCAAGTCATTTCTCTTCCACTTACCACTGACACTAGGCATTTTTTACCGCCCCTGATGGCACTGGACATTTTTTCTTCCCAAAGACCACTGGCACTAGGGCATTTTTCCTCCCATTGACTAGCAATGTAAGGGAGTCTATGACATTTACTCCTGACTGCTGTATAATATACATCGCATAGTTAGGGCCCAAGTCTGTATGCTATATGCTGTGTATGTCCTGAGAATGGCCTGAGCCCTGCACTGTTCGTTCAGTTCGATAACCGAGCAAAAAAAAGAGCAGAGTATGGCCAGATTTAGAGAAATGCTACAGTTTTTCAAAGTTGAATCTGTTGCTTAAAAAAATTTAATAAAAGCTCCCTGCAAGATAAGCATCTGAATGCTTGACTCTTTGGAAGGTGGCAATTGCAAATGCTACTGTATTCAAATGCTACAGCCTTTGGCAAAACCTGTAATTCCTACACATTTTCAGGAGGGCTGGGTGCCTGGTCTCTTGCTGTGCTCAACCCTGTGTCACTACTGTATCCTTTAGTGATGGCTTAGGGCAAGCAGATCAACAGCAGGCATGAGGAACACTGGTATCCAACACTGTTGAGTGCTGAAGACTCTACCAGATGCTGTAGAGCTTCATAGGTAACAGAATTTAGACAGTATTCTGAGGCTAATATTACATTTTCTTTCACTTTAATGCACTTTAGTTTAATGCACTCCAAGTGAGCGACTCCTGTGATCAGTGTGCAGTAGGGAAACCTCTCCACACAGCACCTGAAAGATTGCACTGTTCGCTGTAGCAGATTGAGCCACTAGAGTGATTTACAGCTTCTACAGAGGCCGATCAGGTATAATACAGTGGCTTGCGAAAGTATTCGGCCCCCTTGAACTTTTCAACCTTTTGCCACATTTCAGGCTTCAAACATAAAGATATAAAATTAAATTTTTTTGTGAAGAATCACCAACAAGTGGGACACAATTGTGAAGTGGAACGAAATCTATTGGATATTTTAAACTTTTTTAGCAATTAAAAAACTGAAAAGTGGTGCGTGCAAAATTATTCGGCCCCTTTACTTTCAGTGCAGAAAACTCACTCCAGAAGTTCAGCGAGGATCTCTGAATGATCCAATGTTGTCCTAAATGACTGATGGTGATAAATAGAATCCACCTGTGTGTAATCAAGTCTCTGTATAAATGCACCTGCTCTGTGATAGTCTCAGGGTTCTGTTGAAGGCGCAGAGAGCATCATGAAGACCAAGGAACACACCAGGCAGGTCCGTAATACTGTTGTGGAGAAGTTTAAAGCCGGATTTGGATACAAAAAGGTTTCCCAAGCTTTAAACATCCCAAGGAGCACTGTGCAAGCGATCATTTTGAAATGGAAGGAGTATCAGACCACTGCAAATCTACCAAGACCTGGCTGTCCCTCTAAACTTTCAGCTCAGACAAGGAGAAGACTGATCAGAGATGCAGCCAAGAGGCCCATGATCACTCTGAATGAACTGCAGAGAACTACAGCTGAGGTGGGAGAGTCTGTCCATAGGACAAAAATCAGTCATACACTGCACAAATCTGGCCTTTATGGAAGAGTGGCAAGAAGAAAGCCATTTCTCAAAGATATCCATAAAAAGTCTTGTCTAAAGTTTGCGACAAGCCACCTGGGAGACACACCAAACATGTGGAAGAAGGTGCTCTGGTACGATGAAACCAAAATCGAACTTTTTGGCCACAATGCAAAACGATATGTTTGGCGTAAAAGCAACCCAGCTCATCACACTCAACACACCATCCCCACTGTCAAACATGGTGGTGGCAGCATCATGGTTTGGGCCTGCTTTTCTTCAGCAGGGACAGGGAAGATGGTTAAAATTGAGGGGAAGATGGATGCAGCCAAATACAGGACCATTCTGGATGAAAACCTGTTGGAGTCTGCAAAAGACCTGAAACTGGGACGGAGATTTATCTTCCAACAAGACAATGATCCCAAACATACAGCAAAATTTACAAAGGAATGGTTCACAAATAAACGTATCCAGGTGTTAGAATGGCCAAGTCAAAGTCCAGACCTGAATCCAATCGAGAATCTGTGGAAAGAGCTGAAAACTGCTGTTCACAAACGCTCTCCATCCAACCTCACTGAGCTCGAGCTGTTTTGCAAGGAAGAATGGGCAAGAATTTCAGTTTCTCGATGTGCAAAACTGATAGAGACATACCCCAAGCGACTTGCAGCTGTAATCGCAGAAAAAAGGTGGCTCTACAAAGTATTAACGCAAGGGGGCCGAATAATTTTGCACGCCCCACTTTTCATTTTTTTTATTAGTTAAAAAAGTTTCAAAAATCCAAAAGATTTCGTTCCACTTCACAATTGTGTGCCACTTATTGGTGATTCTTCACAAAAAATAAAAATTTTATATCTTTATGTTTGAAGCCTGAAATGTGGCAAAAGGTTGAAAAGTTCAAGGGGGCCGAATACTTTCGCAAGCCACTGTATATGCATATTTACATTGTGTCAGGCTGACCCCACGTAATAAATTTTATTCCTGGAGTTCAGCTTTAAATTTGCATCAAATGCTGAACAATAGCTTACGTTTTTAGAATGATAAATTAGCTGTTAAATGAGATCAGGAGTAGGGGTGAGTGACACGTCATACCTGCAGCCATTGCTGGAACAACGTCCCTTGGAACCCAAGCCAAAAAAGGACAAAGTGCCCCTTCGGCTTTCAATAAGCAGTGAGTTAGTGACCTTAGATTGTAAGCTCCTTGAGGGTAGGGACTGATGTGAATGTACAATGTATATGTAAAGCGCTGCGTAAATTGACTGTGCTATATAAGTACCTGAAATAAATAAAAATAAATAAAACTACTTCAGCAACTTAGTAAGTAAACCCTCCTATCGTTTTCAGCCAAGGAAGCTGCCATCTTTGCCTCTGTTTAATCTACAACTGCCATGATGCTGCACATGTGATCAGTTATGACACCAGCCATTGGATGGCTTGACAGTTTGGTTGAGAGCACAACCAATGGGAGTGTTACATTTCCGGCACATGCCGGAAATGAAACAGTTTTATGGATGGGTTTACTTCCGCTTTAAGTTGCCAATCATACCCAGTCTGTGCCCCCCTCCGGCTGAATCATCCAGGGTGTCTACCTCTTCTGCCTATTCTTTGTGCAGCTGAATCAGTGTCACAGTTTAATGGGGAGGGTAGGGAAGGTGTCTAGGCAGTACAGGGGAAATAAGGGGTAGAGAAAAGGACTTGTGAATGCCCAGACTTCAAAGTAAAGAGCTGTATAGCACAGTGAACACTGGTAGAGATTGTACAATCGTCCCAGGAAAAATGACAATATGATGGAAGAAAATGGTTAGGAGTATAGCATCAAACTTAGCCAGTCACTGCAGGCCATGTGCATTTTGATAAAGAACTTTGCAATGCTCTTGTGTATATTGCACTACTTGTCTTAATAAACTTTGTGCCCTGAGAATGTCTCCTTTTGGCACTTGTGCGCACAGGGTCATAGAGCTAAGGACTGGTCATAAAAATACAAAATACTGGAGGCAATAGCCTCTATAACAGCATGATAATAGGCTTTCATTTTTGTATAACTTTCAACTTCAAAATATGCATGTAGTAGCTGCAGACTTCTGCAAAAAGATGGAATATTTGCAATATCCTGCACCAGAAATTCCTTGAGTACATTGATATGTGGGTACCAAATATAAACAGTCTGAGCACCAGTGACACAAACTACTCACCCAGGCAACTCCCAGAAAGATATGTAGGTGTCAAAAGATATATGAAAAATGTAATAGAATTTTAAAGCCGGTTACTTCTATCTTGCTAATTACAGCTGCTGACTCATAAATCACGGTGTTATGAAAGCCAGTGAGGATTGCATGACCAGCAGAATATTTTGCAATATGTAATTAGTGAATAAAAAAAATTTCATCTTGTGCTTATGTAAATGTCAACTGACCTATCTATATATAGAGCTGGTGCATAACTGAGATTAAAAAAAGCCTGACAAAAAACTCCAAACTTACTGCACTGCAGTTCCCGGCCCTTTATAAAATGGATATCAAAATGGATATTTTAAATATATATTTTATTTGTCATCCACTTCAACCATTTCTCTGATAATGTGTCAAGCTGATATTTAAGATTTTCAGCTGCACAGCATGTAAAAATAACTGCATCGCCTAAATGGCTTCCCAATTTTCCTCTCCAAATTCGGGTATTGCATTGGTTGTAATGGGGAAATATTTAGGCTCCAATTTCTGGCCTTCTTTGATAATGCTTGTTGCTATTATACTGATTCTGTGGATTCTGAAATAAATGTCTGCATTACTGGCCTGTTACATGTATGCACATAAGGAATTCTGACTTCTTTCTGACCTCCTTGCTGCATGCCTGTTCCTGTTCGGTGACTCTGAGCATTCAAACCAAAGACAACCAGGAAACTAGCAATTTCAGAAGGTCAGCAATGGCTACCTAGATATTCCTTCATTACCATGCTTTGTGACATGAGTTGCACTATACAATTCCCCCTTGCCCCATTATCAACATGCTCATTAAATGTTCAAAGAAAAACGTTCTGTTTGCTGGAATCCACTAGCCAAAAAATGGGACTGGCTCTATCTGATTTGCTGAAGTTGTAGCAGTCAAAGGAATCAACTCAATGTGCAGACAGAGAGTAGTTTCACAATGAGTAGACTGCACCCCTTCAATAAGGACCCTAGGTGGCAGTAGCCCCAGATAGTAGAGAATGACTAGTGAACCACCACTAGATCAGTAAACAGTACATTACATAAACAGCTACTTTAACTTAGCCTCTTTGACAGCGTCTCTCACAGTGAGGTCCGGGGTAGATCAGTAGAACAGGCAAACAGCTAGAGGGACTCTGGGCTGGCACCTCAGATGAGAACTCAGATGATGCACAGTTATCCTGTGCAAAACGTTCAGAGGGTCTCCCAAAGTTAGGTCTTTTGGAGCTCTACAGGAGTTGAGTCCCTTTTCCATTTTCAAAGACAAAAATTTGTCTTCAGACATGTTGGACGACGATGGTGCAAGGGGCTCTACAGCAGTAAGATGGACTTCAGCTGGGTGACCAGTGGGCAAGTAATAATGCCAGGGTCAGTGGCGTCAACTGGGAGTTTTTAGGACAATGGTGGAAAAGCAGGAGTCAGCCACCATTGAAACTCTGACCTACAAGATGTTTGTGGCTCACAAACTTGGACAGATTCTTCTAAAACCATTATGGGCCTCTCTGGGCCAAGAGAGATGGATTTGAGGAGCTTATGGTGTAGGCATCTTGGTTTTACTTGACTTCCTTCTCTCTAGATAACATCGACTGGCACACCTAGAATAGGCTGTCGTGGGACAACTCCAGGGAAATCTCTTTTTTTGCAATTTTCCTTGTTGATATCAGGTAGCTGGCGACACGGGGCATACCCACAAACATCAGACAGGAAGTAAAGAAAAATATGAAACAGGAAAACAGACAGCAACAAAAAGCTCAAAGGAGTTCTAGCCTTTTGAAAGGATTTGCAGTGCTGTCTCTTTTCATGTGTTGTTGCTAAAGCTCCCAATTTTTTTTTTGAAATCTCATTATTGAGGCCCGGACAGTAGGAAAACATTACAAGGGTTCCAACCCTTCTCTCCTCGAATCCCAAACAAAAAAAAATTGTGATACACGTCAGTATTTTCTAACAGAAGGATAAAAAGGCAAAAAAAGCTAAAAGGAGAGTATTTTGTTCAGGACATACAGTGGCTTGCGAAAGTATTCGGCCCCCTTGAACTTTTCAACCTTTTGCCACATTTCAGTCTTCAAACATAAAGATATAAAATTTTTATTTTTTGTGAAGAATCACCAATAAGTGGCACACAATTGTGAAGTGGAACGAAATCTTTTGGATTTTTGAAACTTTTTTAACTAATAAAAAAAATGAAAAGTGGGGCGTGCAAAATTATTCGGCCCCCTTGCGTTAATACTTTGTAGAGCCACCTTTTTTCTGCGATTACAGCTGCAAGTCGCTTGGGGTATGTCTCTATCAGTTTTGCACATCGAGAAACTGAAATTCTTGCCCATTCTTCCTTGCAAAACAGCTTGAGCTCAGTGAGGTTGGATGGAGAGCGTTTGTGAACAGCAGTTTTCAGCTCTTTCCACAGATTCTCGATTGGATTCAGGTCTGGACTTTGACTTGGCCATTCTAACACCTGGATACGTTTATTTGTGAACCATTCCTTTGTAAATTTTGCTGTATGTTTGGGATCATTGTCTTGTTGGAAGATAAATCTCCGTCCCAGTTTCAGGTCTTTTGCAGACTCCAACAGGTTTTCATCCAGAATGGTCCTGTATTTGGCTGCATCCATCTTCCCCTCAATTTTAACCATCTTCCCTGTCCCTGCTGAAGAAAAGCAGGCCCAAACCATGATGCTGCCACCACCATGTTTGACAGTGGGGATGGTGTGTTGAGTGTGATGAGCTGGGTTGCTTTTACGCCAAACATATCGTTTTGCATTGTGGCCAAAAAGTTCGATTTTGGTTTCATCGTACCAGAGCACCTTCTTCCACATGTTTGGTGTGTCTCCCAGGTGGCTTGTCGCAAACTTTAGACAAGACTTTTTATGGATATCTTTGAGAAATGGCTTTCTTCTTGCCACTCTTCCATAAAGGCCAGATTTGTGCAGTGTACGACTGATTTTTGTCCTATGGACAGACTCTCCCACCTCAGCTGTAGTTCTCTGCAATTCATTCAGAGTGATCATGGGCCTCTTGGCTGCATCTCTGATCAGTCTTCTCCTTGTCTGAGCTGAAAGTTTAGAGGGACAGCCAGGTCTTGGTAGATTTGCAGTGGTCTGATACTCCTTCCATTTCAAAATGATCGCTTGCACAGTGCTCCTTGGGATGTTTAAAGCTTGGGAAACCTTTTTGTATCCAAATCCGGCTTTAAACTTCTCCACAACAGTATTACGGACCTGCCTGGTGTGTTCCTTGGTCTTCATGATGCTCTCTGCGCCTTCAACAGAACCCTGAGACTATCACAGAGCAGGTGCATTTATACAGAGACTTGATTACACACAGGTGGATTCTATTTATCACCATCAGTCATTTAGGACAACATTGGATCATTCAGAGATCCTCGCTGAACTTCTGGAGTGAGTTTTCTGCACTGAAAGTAAAGGGGCCGAATAATTTTGCACGCACCACTTTTCAGTTTTTTAATTGCTAAAAAAGTTTAAAATATCCAATAGATTTCGTTCCACTTCACAATTGTGTCCCACTTGTTGGTGATTCTTCACAAAAAAATTTAATTTTATATCTTTATGTTTGAAGCCTGAAATGTGGCAAAAGGTTGAAAAGTTCAAGGGGGCCGAATACTTTCGCAAGCCACTGTATTGGTGCCTATAAATTCCATGATTTCTCTCTATGTATCCAATTCCATGGAAGAGTAGACAGCAGTCACCCTAATACCATATTTTGGAGCATTTATGTCCCGGCCCGCTTTCCACAGCTCAGCTGTCTGGGCATTTTTTAGCACATATGCAGCCGATTGCACTGTTGCAATTTGCAAACTTTGCCTCAAGCAGATCAAGGGTGGAAAAAACAACAGCTATTTGGGTACCACATGCTTGACAGGGCATTTAACCTCCCACCACTCAGCCCTTTGGCAAGAGCACCTAAAACCACACAAAAGGGACGCAATTCTTCTCCTCCTCTCCCACACTATATCTCATGACCTCTCAGCAGCCTCCACTGACAGGGATGATGGTATAGCAAAGGATGTCACAGGTCCTTGCAGCACGTCTGCCAGCAGCACACGACCAGCTTTAGAGTATAGCATGCAAATTTCTCTGCCCCAGCTGCTGCATTATAAAAGAAAATACAGTCACTGCCACTCATATGCCCAGCGTTTAAATTTCAGCTTTTCCAAGCTGCTGGCTTTTCAACTCCTGCCTTTCGGTCTGGTAGATTCTGCCCCCTTCTGTAAATTTTCCGAATGTGCTGTACCACAATGGCAGGTTCCCAGTCGCTATTTCATTGCAGGTAAGGTCATTCCAACTCTGTACCATCACATGGAAGGCAATGTTGTGGCATGCCTGGGCAAGGCAGTCAGCCGCAAGGTCAACATTACTGCTGACTTGTGGTCCAGCAAGCATGGTGCTTGTACCTAGAAAGTTTGCAGGGCAAGGCTCGGTGCTGGAGCTTGTTTTGCCGTGACATCTCCATACAGCTGGTGGTGATGATGCGAAATCTGTCAGCTCCACCCCATACTCCTCCTCTATGCCCTCCTCTGATGATTTGTCCTATGATGCACCAGAACCCACTAAGCATTGGGCTATTCAATGAGTCAGGCTAAAAGATGCCATGCAGTTCTTCAGCTGGTCTGTCTAGGGGACAGGATCCACACCGGAGCAAAGATTCTTTCAGCTCTGCAGGGGCAGGCCCAGAGGTGGTTCACATCAGCTTGAGCCAGGAATGGTGGTGTGCGATAATGGCAGTAACCTCTTGTCCCCCCTTTGGCAGGGAAAGTTGACACATGTGCTATGCCTGGCACATGTCCTCAATTTGGTGGTGCAGCATTTCTTAAAGGAGGTACTCAGGGTTGCAAGATCTTCTCAAGCAGGCCAGAAGAGTCTGTAGCCGTTTCAGGTGGTCATACACAGCCAGTGCTCGGTTGGCTGAAATTCAGCGGGAATTCCACCTGCCCGTAAACCGCCTGATTTGTGACATGCCCACCAGGTGAAACTCAATTTTGGCAATGCTGCAGCAGCTGCACATACAGCAGAGGGCTGTCAACGAGTCCCTGTGTGAGTATAGCACAACGACAGGCTAAGGACGGCTCAGCTTTTTTTCCCCACGCCAATGGCTGCTGATAAAGAATGCATGCACTGTGCTGTAACTATTTGTGGAGGCCACAAGGATGGTGAGCCGTGACAATGCATGCATCAGTGACACAATCCCTGTTGTGTTCCTGCTGAAGCAGACTCTGCATGGTATTATGGACAGGGCACCCGAGGCAGAGCGGGAGGAAGAAGAGGACTTTTTTTTACTCTCAAGGCCAGATTTATGCAGACACCATTCTTGTGACGCCACAGAACACACAAGAGGAGAAGGATGAGGAGAATTCTGGCAGTTATGAAGGCATTGAAACAGAGGAAGACATACGTTAAACCTTAATGGTTTTCCGTCCCCAGAAACCCTTGGGAGTAGTACGTGGCTGGGAGAAGGCAGTTCCTGATACTGTTATCCTCAGTGACCACGGGGACTCTGCTTCTCTTGCCTCCGCAAACTTACAATGCATGGCCTCCCTTATTCTTTAAAGCCTGCAAGTATCCAGGAATTTGGATCAAGGAGAAGGATCATTATTGGTTGGCAACCCTCCTTGAACACCGTTACAAGGGGAAAGTCTCAGAACTCATCCCATCCCCACAGAGGGTGCAGAGGATGAAACATCTTGAGGACACCTTCAGGAGGAGTTTATGTAATGCCTTTCCAGACTCTGGCAGGTTACAGTCTCATGAAAAAGCTAGCTGTCAGGAAATGTTCCATCCGCTGGTAATATCTGTTATTTGGCATGCAGTACTGAGGTCCACCAGCAGGTGTCTCCTGGCAGTTTGGAACTGTCAGGAGAGCTTTTCCCTGCTGATGTTATGTCATCTTTGGGCCGCGGTACTGGCGTCCACCAGCGGATGGATCCTGGCAGTGTGGAGCAGACAGTACCTCTTACAGTCAGGTGTCACTTGAGGCCAATCACAGGCCTATAAATACCCGGCAAGCACTCACATGTTTGCCTTGGTTTCTTCATTGCCCCCTGACCTGCTAGCTTGTGATCTGATCCCGATTCTGAACCTGTTCCTGTGCCATGAACCTGATCCTGTCTCCCTGTCCAGATCCCTATCCTGTCCCACCTGTTACCTTGCATCCCTGCCTGCAGTCTGACCCATTCATCCTCTGCCTGTCCTTTGTTCCATACCCCATCTGCTGATCTCCCTGTGTATGACCTTGGCCTGGCTTACGTTTATGTCTCTGGAACATCCCCTGTCCATCTGCTGATCTGCTGTGTATGACCCTGGCCTGACTATTGTTTATGATCCTGGTATTTCCCATTTATTGTACTTATCTGTCTGTTGTTATTTGTGGGTCTCTGTCTGTGGTTGGTTATTGCACTGTGTCATATTGGAGTTGGTTGTACTATATCACTAACTTACTTTGATAAATTATTATATTTTCACTTATATACGTTTTGGTGTCCTCTGTCGCAGATCACACGGTTCTGGTCACACCTGTTCATGACAGTAAGCCAAGGCCATCTCTGACCAGAAGTGACTGCGCAGAGGAACCATTGTAGTGCTGTTACTGCTACTAAAATGCTATCAGAAACAGTTGTTCTCCTTGCCTCACTGGTGTTGGAGGATAACAATTACTGCCATCTGGTATTGAAAGAGTGGGCCAGGAATCAGCTCCTGGAGTGTATCCGTTTGGCCCATTCTCTGGTTGATCAGGGTAGATTACTGCTTAAAAACGTTCAGCCCCTGATACAGGTGTGTGCTGAGCTAGCCTTGTGTAGCAGTCCTAAAGGAAGTGACGATTTTTCTCCCCCCTTCAGTAGTGATCAGGTGGAGTCTCTGGTATGGCTGTTGGAGGATGATGCTGTATACTTTCTGGAGCATTATTCAGCTTGTCCTAAACAGGTGCTAGTGGATTGTATAGATTCAGTGCAGTCCCTGGTTAGACAGGCAGTATGTGAACCCACGTTTGTTCAACCTGTACCACAGGCATGGTCAGACTTATTATTTCCAGCCTCAGTCAGCTCTTCACAACCCAGACCTGCTATTAGACACCTGCCTGCCCAGGAGTCTTTTTCCCCTTCACCCATGGCAACCTCCATTTCAGCCCAATATACCCTGCTTCCCACCAAATATCAATACCCTGTCTCTACCCGCTGCACTTATCCTGCCTTTAACCCGCCTGCCTCTTCTCTGTTACCTACAACCTCCCCACAAGAACTTCCTCTGGCCACTGTTCCCTCTTCCTTGCCATTTTCCAGACCTTCTCTTCAATATGCCTCACCTCCTACCTACAGTCCTGCAGTCACCTACAGATCTCCAGCAGTTAAGCCAAAGAAGAAACAGAAGTTCTTTCCAACCCAAATGATCCTGCCAGTAACCCAACCTGCCTCCACACCAACCAACCTGCTCCAGTCTGCTTGCATGCTAGCTGAACCTGATAACCCATCTGATTCTGCCAAATCTCTGTCTGCTATCCAGCCAGTGTCTCAGCCTGATGTGCCACCTTCTGCTGTCCAGCCTGATGTGCCACCTTCTGCTGCCCAGCCTGATATGCCACCTTCTGCTGTCCAGCCTGATGTGCCACCGTCTGCTGCCAAGCCTGATGTGCCACCTTCTGCCAAGCCTGATGTGCCACCTTCTGCCAAGTCTGATGTGCCACCGTCTGCCAAGCCCGATGTGCCACCGTCTGCTGCCCAGCCTGATGTGCCACCGTCTGCTGCCCAGCCTAATGTGCCACCATCTGCTGCCCAGCCTGATGTGCCACCGTCTGCTGCCAAGCCTGATGTGCCACCGTCTGCTGCCCAGCCTGATGTGCCACCGTCTGCTGCCCAGCCTGATGTGCCACCGTCTGCTGCCCAGCCTGATGTGCCACCATCCGCTGCCCAGCCTGATGTGCTCCTGTCCACTGCCCAGCCTGAGGTGCTCCTGTCCGCTGCCCAGCCTGAGGTACCAGTGTCTGCTACTCAGCCTGTTGTACCAATGTCTGTGCCCGCTGTCCAGTTTGAGGTCCCAGTGCCTGCTGCCCAGCCTGACATCCCAGTGTCCATGTTCCAGTCTGACGCTCCAGTGACTACTGCCCAGTCTGATGTACCTGTTGTTCAGCCTGTTGTGCCAGTACCTGCTGTTCTGCCTGTTGTGCCAGCACCTGTACCTGCTGCCCAGTCTGAAATTCCAGTACCGGCTGGCCAGTTTGAAGTTACAGTACCTGCTATCCAGTCTGATGCACCCGTTGTTCAGCCTGTTGTGTCACCACCTGTTGTTCTGCCTGATGTGCCAGTGCCTGTGTCTGCTGCCCAATCTGAAGGTCCAGTACCTGCTACCTGGTCTGATGTCGCGGTACCCGCTGTCCAGTCCGATGAGCCTGCTGCCCAGCTCGAGGACCCAGAGCCTGCTGCCCAGCTCGAGGACCCGGAGCCCGCTGTCTGCCCTGATGTGCCCGCTGTCTGCCCTGAGGTGCCTGATGCCCATCCTGAAGTGCCTGTTGCCCAGCCTGACGTACCCCCATCTGTTGTTCTGCTTGATGCCATAGACTATGGACAATTACAATCAGTTGGAGCGTCCGGAGGCCGCTCCTTTGAGGGTGGGTACTGTCAGGAAATGTTCCATCGCTGGTAATATCCGTTATTTGGCATGCAGTACTGAGGTCCACCAGCAGGTGTCTCCTGGCAGTTTGGAACTGTCAGGAGAGCTTTTTCCTGCTGATTATATTCTCACTTATATACGTTTTGGTGTCCTCTGTCGCAGATCACACGGTTCTGGTCACACCTGTTCATGACACTAGCTTTGAGACTTCTGTTCGTCAGAGAAGGAGCGGTGGAGAGGTGCATTTCAAAAAAAATGTTAGTCCTCGGTTCCCAGGGCTGTCAGCTTCCACATCTCATCGACAGCATCTGCATCATATGATGGGAGAATATTTATGGACGAAAACATGCATGGAGAGCTTTCCAGTCAACGATCCACTGGGTTACTGGGTCATGAGAATAGACCACTGACCAGAACTTGCCCAGAATGCAATTGAGCTGCTGGGCTGCCCTGCATCCAGTGTGCTTTTCGAACAAGCATTCAGTGCTGCCGAAGGTTTTGTGAAAGATAAAAGAGAACGTCTGTCCACAGACTCCATTGACCGGCTGACATTGATCAAAATGAATCATTCCTGGATTAGCAGCAGATATCAAGCCCCTTATGCCGATGTCGCAGATTAATTGTTTTTTTTTTTGGATGTGGAATCTCTGCAAGACTGTCTAGGCTGCCTAGCTTTGTGGGTGTTGATTTTATCTGGAAAAAATGTTTTGGTATAGGTTTCATGGGCACAATTAACACCCAATTAACACCCAAGGCCCTTTTTTTACGCGCCTGTTTGACAGGTGCATATCATTTACATTTTTTACAGAAAGGCCAATTCTTGCTTTTATCAAGAGTACCTCTGTAGGGTTACGGTGTGAATGCACCACCAACACCCAAAGCCCAATTTTTCCACCACTGTTTGACCGGGGCATATAATTTAAATTTTTTACAGCAAGGCTAATTCTTGCTTTCATCAACAGTACCTCTATAGGGCTATGGTGTGAAGGCATCTCCAACACCCAAAGCTGAATTTTTCCGCTCAAAAAATCTCTAATCTTGTTCTGAGTGCACTAAATTGTGGCCTCATCATACAGACTGCAGCAGGTTTTATTGTTTCACTTTAAAGGGGTTGTAAAGTTTCAAGGTTTTTCACCTTAATGCATTCTATGCATTAAGGTGAAAACCTTCTGTGCTGCAGCTGCCCCAGAGCCCCCCTTTTTCTTACCTGAAACCATCCGTTCCAGCAATGAGCATGAGCCCAGCAGCTCCAGCCGCTCCAGCCGCTGTCTCCGTCCTCATTGGATAGATTGATAGCTATTGGCTACTGCTGCTGTCAATTAAATCCAGTGACACAAGAGCGGGGGGGGGGGCAAATCCTACTGTCTGTGTCAATTAACGAAGCAGCAGGACTCATGAGCATGCCCACACGGGTGCCCCCAGGGAAAGGGGGGGCACCGATGAAGAGAAGGAGCCAGGAGCGCTGCTGGGGCACCCCAGAAGAGGGGGATCGGGGCTTCTCTGTGCAAAACCCTTGCACAGAGCAGGTAAGTATAACATGTTTGTTATTTAAAAAAACAAAAAAACCTTTACAATCACATTATGCATCATTAAATCACTGCTCATTTAAAATTATCTTTTTTTACCATTATTGGATTTTTTATTCACTTTTACTTTTGATAATGGTAAACAGGACAAACATAGAGGGCGAATCTTCCTAACCGGGCAAACAATTAGCAATAACAACCTGACAGGTTTTCTGATCCCTCTCAACTCTATCCCAAACCTAAAAAAAGTTTTGCTTTTAATTACAATTTAAGGTACTTTATTTTTAGTAGAAAATTATATTGCTACCAGTACTCAGATGCTCCATGGTCTTACGGTAAGGCTGCATTTACATTGCAGCCTTTTGATGTCAAATCGCGGGCAGATTCACGGAAAATCTGCCCGCGATTTGACATCACCAAGGTGTGAATGACAAAGCGAGGGACTCACATTCAAGATGCCATTCATTTGAACAACACCTCAAATCGCAGTGCGGGTCTGCCGCGATTGGGCTGCAAAAACATGCTGCAATCGCAGGACAAATGACACTCAAAAGTAGCTCCTGAACTATTTTTGGGTGACATGCATCCCGCGATGTGGGTTGGCGCAATTGCAGTACGTTTTATCACGCGACAATCGCGCCAGACCTGCACAGCAATTTGAGGTGTCATTCAAATGAATGGCATCTCGAATGCGAGTCCTGTGTTTTGTCATTTACACCTCAGCGCTGTCAAATCGCGGGCAGATCCGTGGCAAATCTGCCCACGATTCAAAACGCTGTAGTGTGAATGCAGCCTAAGTCCTGGATTATTATATTAAACATGATCATTGTTAGACATTCCCAGTCACCAGAATCAGAGTGTGAAATGAATGTAGGGAACTGTAAGGAGATAGCTGCAAAAAACAAGCCAGAGTGTCCATGAAGATTTTTTTTTAATCCAAGTTATGGTATGTACTTTCTTAAAATTACATTCGTCGTGAGATATTGTCACGTACCTGGTAGGTGGAGCCCGGAATGCAGAGAACGGCCTCTCGTATGCCTCTGACTTAAGAACCCCTGAAGGTGTGAACAGGGACTCGAAAGTACAGAGGGGCACAAGTGCCTGACTGGAACACTGAAGTAGAAGGCAGGATCCTGTAGTCAGCAGGGAGGTGCACTGTAGTCCTGTAGCAGGTTGCAGACAGCAGGGAGGTGCACTGTAGTACTGTAGCAGGATGCAGGTAGCAGGGAGGTGCACTGTAGTCCTGTAGCAGGTTGCAGACAGCAGGGAGGTGCAGACAAGCCGGGTCAAGGTACTGGCGGGCAGATCAGGTACAGAAGGGCAAACCAAGAGAATAGTCAGAGTCCAAGCCAAGATCGGGGCGGGCAGCAAGCAGGTAAGTCAGGAACAAGCCAAGTAAGTACTGGATACAGGAAAACTGGTAACAAGGTAGCAGGGGTCTCAGGAAACGCTGTAGGCCGGACAGCAAGGCAGCATTGAAACAGTCTTCTTTAAATAGCCTATCTTTGGCGCCAAGTGGCACTATTGCGCATGCGCGTACGCACGTTATCGCTATTGGCGCTATTGCGCATGCGCGAGCGCCGGATGGCACTTCTATGCACAGGCATTCGTTTAACCCTCAATCTGCTGGGAAAACTGCAAGAGGGCTTTACCTGACAGATATTCTGTAATGTTGAAAACACTCATCCAAGTGGCTTTTGCGTTTGAAATTAGTATCAGGCACATACCCCAGCACTTGAAGCCATATAAGCAACTCAGTCAACCTAATTCCATCACCATGGTGTCATAAAATATGTCAAAGCAGATGTTGAATGTTCAAGAACATGAGGAGAAGTGTGAAAGATTGCGAAAGTAAGCTGTTCTAATTTCCATAATCCAATCACTATGGTGCCATGAAGTTTTGGGACAGGTGGTAATTGTGTGAGTTACAGGGCTGAATGTGTGAATTGTTTGATCTCCGGGGCTGTGGATACTGGGTGGGTAACACAATAATGTCACCCACACTTGCATGTTCACTGCCTGATTTATCTTAATTGAAGTTGGTATGTAGCAGTATCAGGCAAACAGCAATGAGTAACTTGATGTTTATTGAATTAATTCCAGGAGAATTGACAATACAGATAGAATGGTCGGAAGGTATGCAATAGTGTTATACAAATAATAACAGTCAATGAAGCTATCTAAGTAACAGAGATGCGTAAGAATATCTTCCACACTTGATCACTAGTTGGCATCATGTAGTATTTAAGTTCACATTAAGTTCACATGCAAAACTAAACGCACAGATTAGAACAAATGCAGCTACTTGGGGTTCCCTGAAAATAGGTTTGTAACATCTCTTTCACTAGAAGACTGTAGCTTTTTAGTTCAGGGAGTGGGAGGCAAGGAACCACAGGTAAGCTCCACAAAGGTAAGACTGGAGGATTCTTTGTCCTGGAGGTTCATGTGGCTGAAGGTAATGCCACCCCATTGGAAAGGCAGTATTTGCAGAGCCAGTCAGCACAGTGTCCACTGGGGCTTACAAAGAGGCTGTGTGCTTTTGAACTACCTAGTGGCCCTGTATGTAGAATACAACATAAGATGGCCTAGTGCCTGGTGACACCTTGTATGCCCAGTCCCATCAGGCATGGTCCCTTTGAGTACTTGGGGTCCTGGAGGAGCTGGAATTTATATCCCTTGGGCTAGTTTAGGGGTCCAGGGGGTGATTGGAACCCAACGAATTGTGGAAACCCAGGAAATACTGGGGAACCAAGTTAAAGGGGCCACTCCCACCTTGAGGAAAGTGAGTAAAGGAGTACTCTGCTACATAGTCACTGTCTGAAGCTGCACTTAGAAACTTATGCTGGTCCAACACATTACAATCTCCTTTAGATCTACAAATAAACATGTTTGTTATTTTTCTTTTGCAAAAAACTATTTTTTAATCTAACATTTTTCTACAGTAATCGGTATTTGAAGGCATTGAAATTAGAACTACATTTTCAAATGAATGTCTCCTGATACTTGGTAATCCAAGCTGTGTCTTTTTCATGAGGATCTGTTGCCTGAAAATAGCTGTTATGCTTAGTTGTGCTCCTTTACTAAATCATGCCATACATTCATAAAAATGTTTTGTTTTTTTTTTAAATTGTATGGCATACTAGAGCTGTTTGAAAGTTCTCTTTACTAGATTGTTGTGCTCTTTACTAGATGTTTTTGGCCCAATTCTGTGCTGCTGCCCATGTTTATATTGTGAAAACTAAAGAAAACTTGACTATATTTTTTTTATAATTTTTTAAACATTTTTATTTATTTTTCATGTTCCTGTCCAAGTTTAACTTGTTGTAATGGTGTATATAACCAAAAGTACGGTATTTGTCATAGTTGACATACTCCATAGTTGCACTTTTGTAAACAATTTTTTTTTAAAAAAGTTCTTGATGTTAAGTTTTAGCTGATGTTTGCATTTAATTTTCACTGCACGTCATGCCTTTTTTATTCAATAAATAAATAAAATTAATAAATAAATACTTGTGTACTCGTGATGTATAATGCCACATTTTTGTGCTCAGTTGTGCTCAGTTGTGTTCAGACATGAGTCTGAGCCACCCCACCAGGAAGCTTTTCTTCTCAATGACACCCCCAATGCAGGGACATTTTTTTTCTTCTCAATGACAACACCAATGCAGGGACATGTTTTCCTTTTAGTGACACCATAGACTGAAGGATTTTTTTTCTTTTCAGTGACAGCTAATTTTTTCCACCAATTCAAAGACATTTTCTCATTTCAGTGACAACTAACTCAGGGACATTTTTTTCTTTGCAATGATCACTCATTACTAACTCAGAACCTCTCAGAGCAGTGCAGAGCTGGGGCAATATCTGTGCACTGGTTTTGCATGCCACAAACATTTCAAACATTGGTATGCACCACTATGGGCCCCCATCCCCATCTCCACCCAACAAGGGGGATTTGGTGATGTCTAATAGTAGGAGGGTTGTGGGGTGCCCGGGTGGGGGGGGCACAGTTTTCCACCTTCTCCCTGGGCAATGAATGACCTTGTCCTGGCACTGGTACCAATGGTGAGTGGTACCAATGTTTAGGGTGGTATGCGCCCAGGAGCTTTTGCCCAGAATGTAGACTGCTTGCATTCCAGGCATCCACCCTAGGTGCATACCACCGTAAAAGTTAGTACAGCTCATTGCAATGTTCAGTTGCAGCAGCTTTTAGTGGCTTATTGTCAAGTCTACCCCAACGCAGGTGGTTAGACACTATAGCTGGCTACTGTGTTCTTCACCTTTTCCCATAAGGCAAGCAGGCCTACCGGTACTCAGTTGCCCCCAGGTCTTATACACAATGCTATAGTGCCTGGCTACCACGCCAGAACAGGCGTGAACTTAGCAAAGCAAACAGGTACTTGCGGTTGGCAGACAGGCAGAGTGGTTCTATGACAGTCCAGGCAAAATGCAGGCTGAGTTTAGGGAATAGTCCAAAATCTGGTCCAAGGTCATAAACAGGAATCTCCAATCTAGCAGAACAGGGCAGACAGACAGGGGGCTCGATCAGGAATTACATATTTATTACTCTCTATCACAAGCATGTGAGTGAGTGTTTGGCTGGCTTATAACAAGTTTGGTTTCCATCCAGAGACTGGCCACATCAATCACCTTGCAGGTGGACAGACAGACAAGGAGAGTGCCATAGCCAAAACTCAGATGCTGGAATGAGGAGCAGGAGCACTAGATGCTCCTGACATTACCCCCCCTCCTCTGAGGAGGGGCCCCCGAACCCTTAAAGACAATCTGGACATCCAGCACAGGACATTAGACTGGGCAGAGGTCAGGTTGGTTAGCAGGTGGCGTGTCACATGAGTCAAGCCGGATACCTGAAACACAAGCAGAATGCAGAGATGCTTGAAAGAAAGGTTGAAAGCTCCACCTGGCCGAATGAGGCAGTCTATCCAAAGGAAGGATTGAACTTCTTAGACAGGTTACAGAAAGTCCTGAATAAGAAAAAACAGGAGGCTCAATTGACATGGACCAGAATAACTGGTGCAGAGGCAGACTGGGTCGCAACGGCAGGTGTAGCGACTGACTGGACCGCATTGACAGGTGTAGCGGCTGACTGGACCGCATTGGCAGGTGTAACGACTGACTGGACCATGTCGGCAGGTGTAGCGACTGATTGGACCGCATTGGCAGGTGTAGCAACTGACTGGTCCTCATTGGCAGGTGTAGCGACTGACTGGACCGCATCGACAGGTGTAGCAACTGACTGGACTGTATTGGCAGGTGCAGTGACTGACTGGACCACATCGGCAGGTGTACCACTGACTGGACCGCATCGGCAGGTGTAGCGTCAGTGGAACTTGAGGACAAGTTAGCCTGGATGTGCATCCAAGGGAGTTTACAGGGAGGGACAGGCAAAGGAAGGAGTAATTCAGATGGCTTGACTTCTGAGGGCTTAGAGTGAGTACAAGTTTTGCAAGCTTTTATGTAGGAACAGGAGTCATTATGAAGAGAGGGCCACCAAAGCTCACGAGAAAGCAAAGAAAAAGTTTTAGCAATCCCTGGGTGCCTGGCCATCTTAGCATTGCGTGCTTCTGAAAGCACTTTATTCCTAAGGTGGAGGGGAGCAAACAGCTTTCCAGGGGATAGATTGGGTGGACCACAAGACTGAGCCTTTAAAACAGTCCAAAAGGTCAGGAGAAACGGCCCCCCATTACTTGTGTTGGAGGTAAGATATTGTGAAACTTAGAAGAAGTTTCAAAAAAGGGATCAAGGCTGGGAGACAGCGGGTAAGTTTGGCTTCTAGGAGGAAACGATTTGGGCTGTGGCAATTGGCTGAAGAGGTGGCATGTAGAGAATTCAATTAACTTGTCAGCGTCTTTTGCTTTAACAGAGTCATATAAAGGTAAATGTAATCTCTCCTGTAGCCCAATCTTTGTGTGAGTTATTAAGTTTAAGCCAGGGATACCCTAAGATAAGGGGATAAGCAGAAGATGTTATCAAATAAAAGATGATTGTCTCCCTATGACATTTCCCAATGGTCAGAGTAACAGGTACAGTGCACAAGATGACCAGGCCCATGGACAAGGGAGAGTTATCAACAGCTAAGACTGAAAAGGGTCTGTGCACTTTAGGGAATCTGTAGATGGTGTGCTGGGTCCCTATCAACGAAGTTGCTAGCAGCACCAGAATCTATGAAAGCTGAGAGGAGGTGAGAAAACTTGGCAGAATAAGTTGTGCAGGAACAAATAGTTTATCTCTGAGGGAAACTGACACAGTAAAGTCTATAGAAGCAGACCCCACCCTCACTAGACTCTTGGTGTTTCTCAGGTTTATTAGGGCAGCTGGCGACAAAAGTGGTTGCCATAGTATAAGCAGAGTCCCTGGGATTTTCTTCTAGCCTTTCACGCAGAGCATAAATGGGTAGTGCCAATTTTCATGGCCTCATCCTCCAAGAGTGGTTGAGAGGGTTCAGAAAGGTTTGATGAAGAAAAGGAAGAAGGCAGAATACTGGGGGGAAGGGCAAGGAAACAAACCTCTCTGTACGCCTTTCTCGTAAACGCCTGTCTATATGGATGACTACTTGCATGGCCTCATTCAATGACTTTGGTTCAGGGTAGTGAACTAAGGAGTCTTTGATGGAGTCTGATAAGCCTAATCTAAACTAGCTTCTTAGAGCTGGGCCATTCCATTCTGAGTCAGGTGCCCAGCAGCGGAAATCAGAACAGTATTGTTCAGCAGTGCATTTATCCTGACTTAATGACCTAAGGTTAGTTTCAGCTGAGTGGTAGCAGTCAGGATCATCATAGAGTAAGCCTAAGGCCTTGAAAAAAGCTTCAACTGACCCTCTGGCTGGGTCATCTGAGGGGAGACTAAAAGCCCAAAACTGGGGATCCCCCTGCAACCATGTAATAATCAGATCACTCCGCTGTGCTTCAGAACCAGAGGAGTGTGGCTTAAGCTTAAAGTATAGCATACAATTATTTTTAAAGTTGAAAAACATATGGGAGTCCCCAGAAAAACGATCAGGCAGGTAAACTTTGGGCTCTGGCTCCTGTGTTACTGTTGAAGGTGCGTTTACATGCAAAGACAGTTCCTGGACTTGGCGTGTCAGTTTGCAAATTCCTCAGCAAATAAACAAGCCTGTGTAGAGTCCATCTTCACAGAAAACTTTTTTTTTGTCAAAGGCTTGTGATAATGTCACGTCTACCCCAACGCAGGTGGTCAGACACTATAGCTGGCTACTGTGTTCTTTACCTATAGCAGCCCCCTTTCCCATACAGCAAGCAGGCCTACTGGTTCTTGGTTGCCCCCAGGTCTTATACACAATGCTATAGTGCCTGGCTACCACGCCAGGGCAGGCGCAAACTGAGCAAAGCAAACAGGAAAATGCGGTTGGCAGACAGATAGAGTGGTTCTATGACAGTCCAGGTAAAAGGCAGGCTGAGTTCAGGGAATAGTCCAAAATCCAGTCCAAGGTCATAAACAGGGAAATCCAATCTAGCAGAGCTGGGCAGACAGACAGGGGGCTCGATCAGGAATTACACACTTATTACTCTCTATCACAAGCATGCGAGTGAGGGTTTGGCTGGCTTATAACAGGTTTGGTTTCCACCCAGAGACTGGCCACATCAATCACCTTGCAGGTGGACAGACATACAAGGAGAGTGCCATAGCCAAAACCTGAATGCTGGAATGAGGAGCAGGAGCACTATATGCTCCTGACACTTATGGAGTTGTAAAGGCTGCCAGAAGATGGGGCTGGACAATGCACCTCTGCCTTCTCCATGAATGATAATGCTGGAATCTCATGCACAGGGGTTAAATGCCTAGTGTGCATGATGCCTCAAAAAAGTTGGATTTTGGCTACAGAACCCCTCCAAGCTGAGATTGGGGTAAATTGAGTGGGCATTGGTAACTGGAGTGCATCAGTCTATGCTATATTGCTTTTTAGTTGATAACCTGGGGATCTAAAAACCATTTGTTTTAATGCCTGTATGTAATGTAGAAGAGGTATTCCCAAACATACCCACCATAAGGTTCTTGTTGTCTCACAAAAAGCTTGACTAATCAAATTATTATTAACTAGTCCTGCTGAGTTACTGTACTGCAGCCACCACTCAAATTTAACTTTGACTCTATAGTGCGATTGGTGATTTTATGTGAAAATCTGCCAGCCCCATAAAATTATATTATTATTAGCAGCAGACCCAGAATAGGACTCATAGGGGGGAGATTTACTAAAACTGGTGTGTAAAATCTGGTGCAGCTCTTCATATGAATCAATCAGCTTCTTGGTTTTATTGTCAAAGCTTAATTGAACAAGCTGAAGTTAGAAGCTGATTGGCTACCATGCACAGTTGCACCAGTGAGTGCACCAGTTTTAGTAAATCTCCCCCATATTGATATTTCTGTATTACAAAGCCGGTAATTCCTCCTGTATTGATTTTTATTGTAAGTGTACTGTCTGCCCTCATGTTGTAAAGCGCTGCGTAAACCGTTGGCGCTATATAAATCCTGTTTATTATTATTAATAATAATAATAAATCCTTTAGCCGAAATAAACATATTTTATATTCGCCCTTGTATATGAATATAAGTTGTGGACCTTGGATTGTGGGCTCCTTGAGGGTAAGGACCAATGTGAGTGTGCGATGTATGTGTAGAGCACTGCGTAAATTGATGGCGCTATATGGGTACCTTAACCACTTCAGCCCCGGAGGATTTTACCCCCTTCCTGACCAGAGCACTTTTTGCGATTCGGTACTGCGTCGCTTTAACTGAAATTGCACAGTCATGCGACGTTGTACCCAAACAAATACTACTATAAGAGATAGGGGTAAACAGGGACTGAATCCTAGAAGCTGTGCCTATTACTGACTTACCATGCCTTGTCCTGCACTGTCTTTCTGTAGAGGAGGCCATCTTGGCAAAGGAATGGGTTTGCGTCCTCATGACAAAGACCTGAACAAAGAGAACAGTGAGCAGCATAGTAGTAACATTACCAAACCGCAAAATTTAGCCTAAAAAATTACTAAACATCCTAAGACTAGCAGCCAAAGGCAGCAGTACCTTAGATCTCCCACTGCAGATATACTGTATAGGTATGAAGCAATAGAACAAGAGTGCCTAGGCACACTCACATATCAAAAAGTGCACTGCTATTTTTCAGGAGGAATACCAGACAAAAGGGTGTGGGTACTCCTTAAAGTGGAGGTCCGCCCAAAAAAAAAAAAAAAAAAAACCAGCAGCTACACATATTGCAGCTGCTGGCTTTTAATAATAGGACACTTACCTGTCCTGGAGTCCAGCGATGTCGACACTGCAGCTGATGTTTCCATCAGCTGTCGGGTGCTGCCGCCGCCATTGCGGGTAAGGGTACCCGGCAGTGTAGCCTTTCGGCTTCACGCCGGGAACCCTACTGCGCATGCGCGAGGCCAGCTCTTCTCTCCTACTGGCCCGGCGACAGGGGAAGAAGGAGGGAGGAGGAGGGAGCCCCAGCCGTGACATCATTATCCACGGCTGAGGCTCCCGGAAGTGTGAAAGGATACCTGTCAAAGACAGGTATCCTGTCCCCCCTCCCCCCGAAAGGTGCCAATTGTGGCACCGGAGGGGGGAGGAATCAGATGAGCTGATGTTCCACTTTTGGGTGGAACTTCGCTTTAATTACAATTAACAATTCCATATGTTGATACAACAGATCTTCTCTTTCTGAGTTCGGGTCCACTTTAATCAAACAATACTCTATTCTCAGCCAAATTTAGAATTAAAAAAAACTGCTACACAGCATAATTTCTACAAAGTTAAGATTATTTTTTTGTGTAACATTCATGTGAACTGTATCATAAAAAAGATAAACACTTCTGGGAGAAAAAAAATCCCTTTAAGACTATGACAATCATTACCCTGCCAGGGTTGGCAACTGTTCAGAAATTTACAGTCTGTAAAAAAAAGCCCACTAATTAAGATTGTCCATAAAGTCTGTAAGTAAATTAAGTCTGTTAAAAAAAAAAGTATTTCTTTTTTACTATGTTTGAGTATCAGTCAATCACAGAGATTTTATACTGATGATCTGGTGCTGTAAAAATAGTATTTGTTGGTGTTCTCACAAAGAAGTCCCTGTACGCCATACATGAGTATACAATGTAATGCCAAGCTGCCTTTGTTTTGCTTCTGTCATATACAGTGGACTGCAGTTCAAGAGCAACTAAAGCTATTAAGTTAATGGCGTTTAGTTAATACTGCAACTGGATTGTGATAAAATAGGAAAGCCACTTCATAAAGAGACTCTGTCATCACATTTTCCAGTATCAGTTAATGACTGTTTTACAATCACTATATCTACTTGCACTAGCTCCCATTGCTGCAGCAATCTGTGCAATCTATACAAAATAAAACATTTGTTTAAAGTACTCTTAAAAAAGTACACTTCAGTTAAAATTAAAAATTAAAATTAGTGTAGGTATCTACCCTATATTGGCATACCACACCAGTGGACCCCACAGCCTGTTGTTATTGCGGTACTGGAAAACATCTCAGATACAAAAGGCCGATGTAAGACCCATGGGTGTCCTAATACACAGATCACACAGGACAAGAATGCTACCAGTGGCTCCTAATTCACAATGCTGGACCAGCTGTCAAACAGACAGCCAAGCCCTGCTGGTTACCTAGGAAGATTTTTTTTCTGTGGGGTATAGCTATCAGTTTCACAACTGGTCTACCTCTGTATATTAGAAGCCACTGTATTAGCCCATGTGCAAAGGAAGCCTGTAATTGTTGTTGTTCCTATATAATCCACTTGTAACCTTCATATAAAGCATACTGTATCCATGGTCAAAATGTTAAATCATGTATTTATTTCCACATTGTATTTCAATTATTTCTAGAAGAAAGCACAACAGGGAGCTGGAATTAGCAGAATCAAAGCAACGCCATTTATTAAACAATAGCACACTTACATTTTTAAAGCAATCAAAGAGGCAATGAGAGAGAAAATAACAGTACAGACAATCAAGGCTTGACAAAGGAGACGGGCCATTGAAATGCGTAGCAGCCCACCTACACCTGACATCACCCAGTGCATCTGACATCTAGCCACCTTCGTTTGCGACCATAGACGCCTCCGGCCTGCCCTTCCTTCTCTACTAGCTTTGCATGTTGCTTGCTACTGCATGATCGGCCACAGTTTCTGTGCACTTTGATGTTTGATGGTTACTTCATGTTCCCCCTCAGGCTGGATAATGTGCTTTTTTCTTTTAAAGGTTAACCACTTCAGCCCCAGAAGGATTTACCCCTTTCCTGACCAAAGCATTTTTTACGATTCGGCAATGCGTCGCTTTAGCTGACAATTGCGCGGTCGTGCGATGTTGTACCCAAACAAAATTGATGTCCTTTTTTTTCCCACAAATAGAGCTTTCTTTTGGTGGTATTCGATCACCTCTGCATTTTTTTTTTATTTTTTTTTTTTGCGCTATTTGAAAAAAAAGCAATTTTTTTTACTTTTTGCTATAATAAATATCCCCAAACTAATTTTTTCCTCAGTTTAGGCTAATATGTATTCATCTACATATTTTTAGTAAAATAAAATCGCAATAAGCGTATATTAATTGGTTTGCGCAAAAGTTACAGCGTCTACAAAATAAGGGATAGATTTATGGCATTTTTATTATTATTATTTTTTTTACTAGTAATAGCGGTTTTTATCGCGACTGCGACATTATGGCGGACACATCGGACACTTTTGACACTATTTTGGGACCATTGTCATTTATACAGCGATCAGTGCTATAAATAGCCACTGATTACTGTATAAATGACAGTGGCAGGGAAGGGGTTAAACACTAGGGGACGATCAAGAGGTTAAGTGTGTTCTAGGGAGTGATTCTAACTGTGGGGGGGATGGGCTACCACTGACATGACAGCGATCACTGCTCTCGATGACAGGATTACATAGGCATCTCCCCGTTCTGCCTTTCCATCTCACAATCGCGGGCCGTCGCCGAACATCGAGTTCGTGGAGACGCGGCAAATTCAAAGGGACGTACAGGTACGCCCATTCGCCATTCTGCCAACATATATGTGTGTGCGGCGGACGGCAAGTGGTTAAAGTGCTTTTAACATATAAGTGTGCTTATGTAATAAACTGCATTGCTTTGATCCTACTAACTCCAGCACCTCGCTTGTGGTCCATAAATATTGGGACATCGACACAATTCTAATCTTTATGGCTCTATACACCACCACAATGGATTTGAAATGAAACAAACAAGATGTGCTTTAACTGCAGACTTTCAGCTTTAATTTGAGGGTATTTACATCCAAATCAGGTGAATGGTGTAGGAATTACAACAGTTTATATATGTGCTTCCCACTTTTTAAGGGACCAAAAGTAATGGGACAGATTAACAATCATTCATCAAACTTTCACTTTTTAATACTTGGTTGCAAATCCTTTGCAGTCAATTATAGCCTAAAGTCTAGAACGCATAGACATCACCAGAGGCTGGGTTTCATCCCTGGTGATGCTCTGCCAGGCCTCTACTGCAACTGTCTTCAGTTCCTGCTTGTTCTTGGGGCATTTTCTCTTCAGTTTTGTCTTCAGCAAGAGTTCTGAAGCATTTTGCTGAATATGAGCAGATAATATTGCCCAAAACACTTCAGAATTCATCCTGCTGCTTTTGTCAGCAGTCACATCATCAATAAATGCAAAAGAACCAGTTACATTGGCAGCCATACATGCCCACGCCATGACACTACCACCACCATGCTTCACTGATGAGGTGGTATGCTTTGGATCATGAGCAGTTCCTTTCCTTCTCCATACTCTTCTCTTCCCATCACTCTGGTACTAGTTGATCTTGGTCTAATCTGTCCATATGATGTTGTTCCAGAACTGTGAAGGCTTTTTTAGATGTTGATTGGCAAACTCTAATCTGGCCTTCCTGTTTTTGAGGCTCACCAATGGTTTACATCTTGTGGTGAACTCTCTGTATTCACTCTGGTGAAGTCTTCTCTTGATTGTTGACTTTGACACACATACACCTACCTTCTGGAGAGTGTTCTTGATCTGGCCAACTGTTGTGAAGGGTGTTTTCTTCACCAGGAAAATAATTCTTCGGTCATGCACCACATTTGTTTTCCATGGTCTTCCGGGTCGTTTGGTGTTGCTGAGCTCACCGGTGCGTTCTTTCTTTTTAAGGATGTTCCAAACAGTTGATTTGGCCACAACTAATGTTTTTTCTATCTCTCTGATGGGTTTGTTTTGTTTTTTTTAGCCTAATGATGGCTTGCTTACTGATAGTGACAGCTCTTTGGATCTCATATTGAGAGTTGACAGCAACAGATTCCAAAAGCAAATAGCACACTTGAAATGAACGCTGGACCTTTTATCTGCTCCTTGTAAATGGGATAATGAAGGAATAACACACACCTGGCCATGAAACAGCTGAGCAGCCAATTGTCCCATTACTTTTGGTCCCTTAAAAAGTGGGAGGCACTTATACAAACTGTTGTAATTCTGCAGTTAAAGCACATTTTGTTTGTTTCATTTCAAATCCATTGTGGTGGTGTATAGAGCCAAAAAAGACTGCAAAATACTGAAAACGCAACCAAAGAGTTTTTTAAGGGAAAGAAGTGATATGTTATGCAATGGCCAAGTCAATCACCTGACCTGAATCCGATTGAGCATGCATTTCACTTGCTGAAGACAAAACTGAAGGGAAAATGCCCCAAGGACAAGCAGGAACTGAAGACAGTTGCAGTAGAGGCCTGGCAGAGCATCCCTAGGGATCAAACCCAGCGTCTGGTCATGTCTATGCCTTCCAGACTTCAGGCTGTAATTGACTGCAAAGGATTTGCAACCAAGTATTAAAAAGTGAAAGTTTGATGAACGATTGTTAATCTGTCCCATTACTTTTGGTCCCTTAAAAAGTGGGAGGCACATATATAAACTGTTGTAATTCCTACACCGTTCACCTGATTTGGATGTAAATACTCTCAAATTAAAGCTGAAAGTCTGCAGTTAAAGTACATCACGTTCGTTTCTCTTCAAATCCATTGTGGTGGTGTATAAAGCCATAAAGAATAGAATTATGTTGATGTCCCAATATTTATGGACCTGACTGGACGTTGTTGGATCCTTCCCAGATCTGTTATGGGAGCTGCAGGAGTTTTTGGATCTTTTTTGTTCCTTCTGCCTCTTTCATTGGAACTGCAGTATACATGGAATTCTATGACATATATTTACTATGCCCTGTAAGTAGGCACTGTTGTGTCACATTTCACAGAGCCTGCCTTCAGAAGTACAGAGGTGGTGAAAGGAGGAGTTTCAGGAGGTGGAGCTGGTACAGGAATCAGTGCGGAAAATAGTGAGCAGGCCGGCGGGTAAGTGTGCCCAGTGGGGGGGGGCGACGGGTGAGCTAGCTGGTGGGTGAGCGGATAGGCAGGCAGTCCAGTAAGCGGGTGGGCAATCCAGTGAGAGAGCGGGCGGGCGGGCGAGAGAGCAGAGAGATGACATCATCTCTCACAGCCTGCCCTGCATCACCGCAGTTCTGCCCTCACTGTGCAGCCCTGGGCAATAGAGAGACTACATCATCTCTCACTGCCTGTGCTCACTCTGGGACACCAGGTACACAGCCACTGGCAAGTGACAATCCGCATCTTGTGGCAAGTGACAATCCGCATCTTGCGACAAGTAACAATCCGCATCTTGCGACAAGTGACAATCTGTATTTTGTGGTAAGTGACAAACCGCATCTTGTGGCAAGTGACGTGGCATGTGACAATCTGTATCTTGTGGCAGGTGACGTGGAAAGTGACAATCCGCATCTGGTAGCAGAAAACGCGGCAAGTAACAATCCGCATCTGGTGGCAGGTGATGTGGTAAGTGACAATCCACATTTGGTGACAGGTGACATGGCAAGTGACAATCCACATCTGGTGGCAGGTGACGTGGCAAGTGACAATCCACATCTAGTGGCAGGGGACGTGGCACGTGACAATCCACATCTTGTGGCAGGCGATGTGACAAGTGACATGGCAAGTGACATGACAAGTGACAAGCTGTATCTGGTGGCAGGTGACAAGGCAAGTGACAAGCTGCATCTGGTGGCAGGTGACAAGGCAAGTGGCAAGCTTCTTCTAGTGGCAGGCGACCTGGCAAGTGACAAGCTGCATCTGGTAGCAGGCCATGTGGCAAGTGACAAATCCGCATCTGGTGGCAAGTAACGTGGCAAGTAATAAGCTGCATCTGATGGCAAGCGATGGTGGCAACTGACAATCCGCATCTGGTGGCAGGCAACGTGGCAAGTGACACACACTGGGGCCAACACCAGCCATTCCCCCAACAAATTGCCAGGGAAAAACCACATTCAACCCCCCCCCCCCCCTTTGGGCCTTGGCATCATTTTATTTCATGCAGCCGGTCCCCGGTGCCAAAAAGGTTGGGGACCACTGCTGTAGCGCATCAGGAGACCCACGGGAAGATCACAAAGATCTCCTGTAAAGTTGATAAAAGTGTTAAGACTGCCACAACTGTCACAGCTGGCCTTAACACTTTCATCGCTTTATTTTTTGGCAGTGCCCCTCCCAAGACTAGACTCTGGATCCACCCCTGGGTACCGTGGGACATGTAGTCCTTAGAAATTGAAAATAAACAGCAGAGGAGAAGCTGAAAAGCATGTAAGGAATCCAGGAAGTTGAGGAAAGACATGATCAGCAGGCAGGCAGCTCACAACATGAACGGAGATATTTATATTGGATTTTAAAAATTAACTATTGTTTTTATTGATATTACAATTCTGATGTTATAAAGTGAAAGTGTATGCTGTGACCATTGATTTCCTTTAACCCACTGAATGGATTGTTTTACAAGGTGATTAGTTTACAATCACCTTAATAGTAAATTATTAAGGTGATTGCAAATTATCACCTTGTAAAACAATTCATTTAGTTTAAAATAGAAAAGAAAGGCAAAACATCTTTGTATAGATATAAAAAATTATAAATACCTTAATAATGTAGCGCCCACCTACTTAGGTGTGTGCTAGATTAGATAGTGAGGATTAAAGCTAGGCCAAAATTGACACCACCTACACTCTGCCTGTGTAATTTCCACCTCTTTCTATGAAATGTTCTGGAAAGTGGGAGGAATAAAGGAATAGAGTGGCAGGTAGTTTTCTGGAGACCCCTCTGAGCCAATCATTGATTTACTTGGGCAGAGGCGGGACTGATATAAAAGACAAGGTCACATGGTTCCGGGAGAAAAAGATTCGGAGTGAGTTTTTTTTGGTGGTTGGAGTTTTGTAGAAAAGAAGATTGTAGAGACTGGTGCAGCTTGGGTGCTCTCCCCTTCGGGGGAGGGGAGTACGCCATGTGGAGAGGAGACTTCAGGAGAAGAATTTAAGAGAAGGCTGCTATTACTGACAGATGCAAGGACTGGGAGAGGACCCTCCGTGGCAGGCATGGACGGTCACTCGTGAGCACACGTGAGTGTAACCCAGGGCAACAGCGCTTCTAAGAGACTTTAAAGGGGTTAGATTCCGGTCCAGGAGGAAAAAGTATAGAAGTGGGCCTTAAAGAACTAACACTCTGGAGGAATCCAAAAAGTCATCTCTCTGGACTTTATTCAGAGTATCGTCCTTAGAGTTTAAATTGGAAGTGCTGTACAGTCAGGAAATAGTAACTAACAGAAGGAAGGAAAGCTGCATTACACAGATGGAACCAATGCAAGATGGAAGTTATTCACAGAGGCTTTACATGTTCTGGATTGAGTGTTGTGTTCTCATTGCATAAATCTTTGGGAGTTATTCAGAGTGGCTCTTCAATGCAATACAGCAACGAATACCAGAAGTGAAATAAAGTTTAAAGTTTAAATGTTTATGGACTGTCTGCTGTGTTAATCTGTGAGGGAAAGGGGGTAATGGGAACACATTTCAGGAAAGAACTAACTACCCAGCAGCTCCTACGGGGGTAGTGCGCTTCATGGAGGTCCCACTGAGATTTTACTTTTCTGCAAGTCCGTTACCCCTAGCAACCTCGCAGACAGTCCCAGCAATACAGTGACTGTATCCCGGATAGTCCTAGGGGACCATTGCAGGCGGCACCTTGCCATAGTACAGAGATGCCTGGTGTGGGTACAGCACCGGCATCGCCATGTGATGGGAGTTGTGGGTGCCGCTGTTGCCCTTGGAAACATGGACACAGGGGGTGGTGTGGTGCCGGAGACAATACAGGGAATATTTCTCTTAGAGTTGGGGCATCACAAGTAACATTTCCATTGTGACAATAGTTATTGCTGCTGTAACCTGCAGTTCTACAGTGTCTGCCACCCGGTGTCGCTATGGTGCATCAAACAAATGTTGTGTTACAGTTCCTCGCGTGCTGAGCCAACAAGCTGAGGGGCGGATCCACGCCCGCCCAGGAGGAGAGAGTGTCAGCGTTCAGCGTGCCACGCACCATACACAAGGCGGAGGAAGATGGCAGCGCGTGTTCAGAGCACACCTGCTATGCAGCGATCAACTGATCAGCAGGACCAAGTCCTCGTGGACACCGGCATTCGCCTGGAACTCACCGGAGGACTGGCGCTTGGAGTGGTAGAGGGCGTGGAGAGGCTCCGTATGCTGTGCCCAGGATGTCGGAAGTCTCCAATGGGAGTCTGTGCATGGGCTCGCTGTGGACATTGCGGATCACAGTTAACATGCCTGGGACCTGTACAGCAAAAGGTCCAGTACTACTTTGCTAGTTCTACAACCGGACTTTGTCTGCCTCAAGTACAGATGACTGGAGTGGCCAGAGAGGGCCGAGTGTCGCCTCTACCTGCAACAGAGGAGTTTCAGTCTGGTTCGAGGGAATCGGAGGTGCCGGAGGTTCAGGTAGGACCTGTTGGGGAAGCCTGTGACTTGGCCAGGGACCCGGGAACTGAGAGTGTGTTTGGGAAATCCCTGGAAGCATTACCTGAAGAACCAGTCAGTTTAAATAAGCCCCTTGTTAAACCCGTTCGGAGTTAATAGAGGGGGACCCCTCAGGTGAGCCAGACGGGACGGGACAGGCAAGGGCCGGGCTGTGGAATGGGGATCACCAGAAATGCTGGACAGGTATGGGTCCGTTGAACGCCTTTTTGAGTGGTCATCCCCAGAGGAAGGTAACTCTAGTGAGGAGGATGAACTGTTCTTAGAAAGCTCTACGTCAATGGAGGCTTCTACATGAGCTACAGGGAACACATCTGTCTTCATAAAACCTTTCGTACCCCCCATTAGACTTTCATCTCAATTCACAAAGACTCTCTCTTCTGGATCATCCTCATATCAGCAAAAGGCTATCAAGGCCCTGGATTCATATGTTCTGCCTGGGCGGGGAAGGCCAAAAGAACTGCCACGTTTATCCAGATTCCAGAGAGATGTCCAAAAGAGGGTAGCACAAGAGTGGGGATTAGATTACCCCTATGTTCCTGAACAAATAATGGACATTGTGGAAGTTTCTCGAGAACAATGGGAAGGAGATTTGGTGTGGGACTATTTGCATGTGCCTAAGCCTCAACGCACCCCAGATAGTGAAGTGTGGGTCAGATTCCAAGACATTTATAAAGAATGGAAACTGGGGAGGGCTATTTACAAGGACAGAGTTTTGGTCCTTAAGGCTGGACAACACACCCGCAGTTATTCCATATCTGTGAAAGGAACAGGGGATTCTCGCAAAAGACTACCCGATCCTCGCTATTATCTCTGAGCAGGACTCTGCTGTAAGAGCTGCCACAAAATATGGTTAAAGTTTCTACCCAATGACTACAAGTGCGTAGCTGGACTAGGGTGGGTTTTCCCAGTGACTACCTATACAGGGCGACAGACTCTGTGCCTACCTGATCAGTAAGGACACCTTTTTGCTGTTGTTCCTGTCTGTCCCTTTGTTAGTTTGTTCCAGCAAAATGTTTTGAACTCCAGGTTTGAGTCATTCGGAAAGTGTTTGTGCTCATGGAATTAAACGTCTCTGTCTGGCGTGTCTACTTAGGCTCTGTTCTGCAGGAGTCTCCAGACTTCTTTTGAGGGAACAGCAGTTCTGGTAGTGTCACACATGCCAATAAGAATTATGGATGTGAAGATAGAATATAGATTAGGATGTGTGTTTATGTTTTCTCTTTTGCAGGTATCTTCGGGAAAAGACGGCTGTCTGTGAGGGTACAGATGAAGACCTGAAGTAATTGAGGCATTTCTCCTTAGGGAGCGGTGTATTAATTCTTCCTGTATTACCTGTAGTGATAGGGATTTATAGATAGGAATTGCACAACATTGTAATTGTGAATTTTTGTAAATACATTTATGTTTATTTTCTTCATGTTTTGCACACATCACCTAAAGTGGGGCAATGTTAGGTAAGTAGGACTGTTTCCTGGTCCGTGAATTTTTTTTTCCACAACTGGGGACAGTTGTGATTTCAGGAGGGGGTGTATGTAGCGCCCACCTACTTAGGTGTGTGCTAGATTAGATAGTTAGGATTAAAGCTAGGCCAAAATTGCCAGTGTTTTACCATGTGGTGTAAGCTGGTGGGCTTAATTTGGTTGGGAGGTTAGTTAGAGTAGAGGAAGGTGTGGCCACCTACACTCTGCCTGTGTAATTTCCACCTCTTTCTATGAAATGTTCTGGAAAGTGGGAGGAATAAAGGAATAGAGTGGCAGGTAGTTTTCTGGAGACCCCTCTGAGCCAATCATTGATTTGCTTGGGCAGAGGCGGGACTGATATAAAAGACAAGGTCACATGGTTCCGGGAGAAAAAGATTCGGAGTGAGGCTTTTTTGGTGGTTGGAGTTTTGGAGAAAAGAAGAATGTAGAGACTGGTGCAGCTTAGAAGGACACTAGACAGCCAAGTACAAAGATCTGGCTAGAGAAATTACACTGGACTAGAAAGTTGGGAACAATATTTAAAGAGGATCTTCACCCTAGAAAAAAAATAAGAGTCAGCAGCTATAGATGCTGTAGCTGCTGACTTTCAATAAAAGGGCACTTACCTGTCCAAGGATCCAGCGGCGCCCTCACCCGAGCCAGTCTCCAGGTCCACAGCGCAGCACAATAAGTGTGGGAGCCCAGCTTCCCACTGCGCATGCCTCACTGTGATATGTAGATGGTTCCGCAGCCTTCTAGCACTTGTGACGTGACCCAGAAGGCTGTGGGCAAAGAGAGGGGAGACAGAACTTCAAACTAGGCGATCCAAGAGGAAGTGGGTGTGGGTACCTTTCAAAATCTTTCAAGATACCCACTCCCCCTAAAAAACTTAATGTACCAAATGTGATAGAAGAGGATGGGAGAAGGACATAAAGCTGGGGAGGGCATAAAGCAGAACTTCCCCTTTTGAGTGAAGTTCTGCTTTATGTAAGAAATATTTTCACCAGTATGAAAAGTAATAATATGAAAACTGTTCGATCCATATTCAGCAGTTGGCTACTCCTATTAATAATGCTGCATTGGAGACTTACAATGATTTAACAAATTTTATTATATAATTCATTTCTCTGCACGGCTTCAAAATAATCTTAAGAAGAAGAGTGGAGAGTGAACAGCTGTTGTTTACTAAAGATAATAATGACATTACAATGTGTGGATTAGCTCTAAATATTTTATTGAAATATTTACAGCGTGCGTCATAAATTTCTAAATGCGTTCTCAACCCATAGACTTTCATGAAAAGGATTTAGAGCACAGTTAACAGCAGGGTTTCCCAGACTTTTTCCATTGGGGCCTTATCTGTCAAAACCTCGTGATCCCTTGGAAAAGAGTAAGTCATACTTCCCATTATTGAAGTTTTCTGAATGCTTTGTAAAACTAGGGTCTTTTTTTAACTTAAAAGAGAATAGCCCAGTACACACATTAAATTAAGATGGCGTTTGCATCATGTGCTTCATTTTGCATTCTTTTTTATGTCAATTGCAATATGTGGAAGACATTGGTAACGTCCAAAGCTTGCCAAAACTCTAATTGAAGTCAATGACAGTGCGATTCAATTGTGCATTTTTGGTCATTGCTTAGCCATATTTTTTGTTGCTGCTATGAATGTGGGTGCACTCAGCTGTAAAGCACCACCCAGAGCTGCTACAGTAATGAATTTAAGAGCCAAGTCTAACTATTCTTAAAAATGTTCCCTCTCTTCCCTCCTAAATATCCTGTCTAATTGGTTATAAAAAGATGTGCGTACTTACCTATTTTTATCTACTTTGGACTGGTCATGTAATCCTTCAACTCTAGCTCAGGGAGCGCTTAACAATGGCTGGCAATTGTGATGACACCCATAGGTTCCCATTGCCAAGCCCTTGTTGGCTCTCCCTATTTTCCCCTGCAGCAGACGCTCACTGACACAGGGAAGCTGAAGCTGCAGGATCACGTGACCAGACCAGAGTGGATTAAAAATAGATAAGTACACAGATCTGTTTTAGGCTGGGTTCACACTAATGCGAATTGAATGTGGGTTTCCCCAAATCCAATTCCCATGACAGGAGACTGTGACCAGCTCTCAATGGAGTCGGTTCACACATCTCCAGGGCGGCCATGGAGCGGATTGCACAAGGGTCCTGTGCGTCTTTGGCTCCATTTCAGGTCCGAATAACTTTAATTAACTTGGTAAACCATTGGTTGCACTTTTATATATATACTTTCATGGCATTGAAGTAAAAAAAAAAAGTGTTGAAAAAAATGTAAAAAAAAATAGGCTCGGACATCTGTCCCAAACCACTACTAACCTCTCTGTGTGTGGCTACATGCCCCTAGAATGCCTGAAGGTACTTATTCGATTTTGGGCCCCTCTGTGTGGCTAGGCTGTGGAAAAGTCTTATACATGTGGTACTTCCATACTCGGGAGGAGTAGCAGAATGTGTTTTGGGGTGTAATTCAAAGTATGCCAATAATGTGTGTATAATAATGTGTGTTAGAAATATCTTATTAACGGACAACTTTGTGTAAAAAATCATTTTCATTTTCTATCCTGCATTTTCCAAAAAATTATATTTTCAAAAGACTCATTATGCCGCTTCAAAGTACCTTGGAGAGTTTGCTTTCCATAATAGGGTCATTTTGTGGGTGTTTCCATTCTGCACCCTGTACATAGCACACCTTGAACTCTGCACACTGTACGTAGCACACCCTGAACTCTGCACGTAGCACATCCTGGACTCTGCATGTAGCATACCCTGAACTCTGCACTCTGCAGGTAGCACACCCTGAACTCTGCACTCTGTATGTAGCACACCCTGAACTCTGCACTCTGTACGTAGCACACCTTGAACTCTGCAATTTACACGTAACACACCCTGGACCCTGTACTCTGCACGTAACACACCCTGGACCCTGTACTCTGTACGTAGCACACACTCAACTCTGTACTCTGCACGTAGAACAACCTGAACTTAGCATGTAGCACACCCTGAACTCTGACCTCTGCACGTAGTACACCCTGGACCCTGTACTCTGCATGTAGCACACCCTGGACACTGTGCTTTGCCCGTAGCACACCCTGGACCCTGTACTCTGCACGTAGCACACCCTGAACTCTGCATGTAGCACACCCCGAACTCTGCAACTCTGCACGTAGCACACTCTGAACTCTGTATGTAGCACACCCTGAACTCTGAACTCTATATGTAGCACACCCTGAACTCTGCACTCTGCACGTAGCACACCCTGGACCCTGTACTCTGCACATAGCACACCCTGAACTCTGCACTCTGCCCGTAGCACACCCTGGACCCTGTACTCTGCACATAGCACACCCTGAACTCTGCATGTAGCACACCCCGAACTCTGCAACTCTGCACGTAGCACACCCTGAACTCTGCACGTAGCACACCCTGAACTCTGCACTCTGTATGTAGCACACCCTGAACTCTGCACTCTGTACGTAGCACACCTTGAACTCTGCACGTAGCACACCCTGAGTTCTTCACTCTGTACGTAGCACACCCTGAACTCTGCACTCTGCATGTAGCGCACCCTGAACTCTGCACATAGCACACCCTGAACTCTGCACTCTGTATGTAGCATACCCTTAACTCTGCACTCTGTACATAGCACACCTTGAACTCTGCACTCTGCACATAGCACACCCTGAACTCTGTACTCTGCACGTAGCATACCCTGGACCCTGTACTCTGCACGTAGCACACCCTGGACCATGTACTCTGCACGTAGCACATCCTGAACTCTGCACTCTGCACGTAGCATACCCTGGACCCTGTACTCTGCACGTAGCACACCCTGGACCATGTACTCTGCATGTAGCACATCCTGAACTCTGCACTCTGCACGTAGCACAACCTGAACTCAGCACATAGCACACGCCTAACTATGCACTCTATATGTAGCACACCTTGAACTCTGTACGTAGCACACCTTGAACTCTGCTCGTAGTACACCATGAACTCTGCTCATAGCACATCTTGAATTCTGCATGTAGCACATCTTGAACTCTGCACGTAGCACACCTTGAACTCTGCACGTAGCACACCTTGAACTCTGCATGTAGCACACCTTGAACTCTGCACGTAGCACACCTTGAACTCTGCACGTAGCACACCCTGGACCCTGTACTCTGCACGTAGCACACCCTGAACTCTGCACGTAGCACACCCCTAACCCTGCACTCTGTACGTAGCACACCTTGAACTCTGCACTCTGTACGTAGCACACCTTGATCTCTGTACGTAGTACACCTTGAACCCTGTACGTAGCACAGCTTGAACTCTGTACGTAGCACACCTTGAACTCTGTACGTAGCACACCTTGAACTCTGCACGTAGTACACCTTGCACTCTGCACCCTGAACTTTGAACTCTGCACTCTGTACATAGCACACCTTGAACTCTGCACTCTGTATGTAGTACACCTTGAACTCTGCACTCTGTTTGTAATGCACCCTGAACTCTGCTCGTAGTACACCATGAACTCTGCTCATAGCACATCTTGAATTCTGCACGTAGCACACCTTGAACTCTGCACGTAGCACACCTTGAACTCTGCACGTAGCACACCTTGAACTCTGCACGTAGCACACCTTGAACTCTGCACTCTGTACGTAGCACACCTTGATCTCTGTACGTAGTACACCTTGAACCCTGTACGTAGCACAGCTTGAACTCTGTACGTAGCACACCTTGAACTCTGTACGTAGCACACCTTGAACTCTGCACGTAGTACACCTTGAACTCTGCACGTAGTACACCTTGCACTCTGCACCCTGAACTTTGAACTCTGCACTCTGTACATAGCACACCTTGAACTCTGCACTCTGTATGTAGTACACCTTGAACTCTGCACTCTGTATGTAGTACACCTTGAACTCTGCACTCTGTTTGTAATGCACCCTGAACTTTGCACTCCTTACGTAACTCATTGCTGAACCCTGCACTCTGTATACAACGTACCCCTGAATCCTGCCAAAAACACACACAAAAAATAAAATAAATAAATACTCTTCAATCATAAGAGTGTGTGCATACATACTGTCATGAGCAGGTGTGACCAGAACCGTGTGATCTGCGACAGAGGACACCAAAACGTATGTAAGTGAAAATATATTAATTTATTAAAGAAAGTGAATAATATAAATACAACCAACCAACTCCAATATGCAAATAACAATAGACAGATAAGTGTAATAAATCGGAAATACCAGGTTCATAAACAATAGCCAGGCCAGGGTCATACACAGCAGATCAGCAGATGGACAAGGGATGTTCCAGAGACATAAACGTAAGCCAGGCCAAGGTCATACACAGGGAGAGCAGCAGATGGGGTAAGGAACACAGGACAGGGAGAGGATGGATGGGTCAGACTGCAGGCAGGGATGCAAGGTAACAGGTAGTACAGGATAGGGTCCGAGACAGGGAGACAGGTTCAGGGCACAGGTTCAGGGCACAGGTTACAGGATCAGATAGCTTGCGGGTCAGGAGGCAATGACGAAGTCAAGGCAAACATGTAAATGTTTGCCGGGTATTTATAGGCCTACGATTGGCCTCAAGTGACACCTGATTGTAGGAGGTACTGTCTGCTCCACACTGCCAGGATCCATCCGCTTGTGGACGCCAGTACTGCGGCCCAAAGATGATATACTATTAACAGGGAAAAGCTCTCCTGACAGTTCCAAACTGCCAGGAGACACCTGCTGGTGGACCTCAGTAGTGCATGCCAAATAACAGGTCTTACCAGCGGATGGAACATTTCCTGACAGTACCCCCCCTCAAAGGAGCGGCCTCCGGACGCTCCAATTGGTTGTAATTGTCCATAGTCTATGGTATTAAGCAGAACAACAGATGGTGGCACAACAGGCAGAACAGGTGGTGGCACAACAGGCATGGGCACTTCAAGCTGGGCAGCGGGCTCATCAAGCTGGAGGGCAGTCACCGAGACATCAGGCTGGAGGGCAGACACCGGGACATCAGGCTGGAGGGCAGACACCGGGACATCGAGCTGGGCGGCAGCAGGCACCCGGACATCGAGCTGGGCGGCAGCAGGCACCCGGACATCGAGCTGGGCAGCAGGCTCCGGGTCATCGAGCTGGGCAGCAGGCTCCGGGTCATCGAGCTGGGCAGCAGGCTCCGGGTCATCGAGCTGGGCAGCAGGCTCCGGGTCATCGAGCTGGGCAGCAGGCTCCGGGTCATCGAGCTGGGCAGCAGGCTCCGGGTCATCGAGCTGGGCAGCAGGCTCCGGGTCATCGAGCTGGGCAGCAGGCTCCGGGTCATTGAGCTGGGCAGCAGGCTCTGGAACATTGGGCCGAACAGCGAGCACCGCAAGGGCAGGCCGGATTACAGGCACCGGCTCAGCAAGCTGGGTAACGGACCCCGGCCCAGTGGGCTGGGTAACAGGCCCTGACTCAGCGAGCTGGACACCGGGCACCGGTTCGGCAAGCCGGATAACGGATACTGGCTTGACAGGCAAAGTGATGGACTTCGGTTTAGCAGACTGGGTAACGGGCACCAGTTCAGCAGACCGGGTAACGGGCACCGATTCAACAGGCCGAGACACGGGCACCGAAACTCCAGGCTGAAACACGGGCACCGAAACTTCAGGCTGAGACACGGGCACCGAAACCTCAGGCTGGGATACCAACATCACGACATCAGGCTGGTAGACAGATACCAGGATATCAGACTGGAGGATGGACACATCAAACCGGAAAGCAGGCTCATCAGGCTGAACAGTGGGCACATCAGGCAGAACAGCAGGTACATCGGACTGGTCAATAGTCGCTGGAGCGTCAGACTGGAACATGGACACTGGGGTTTCGGGCTGGAAGGCAGGCATATCAGACTGGAGAGTGGGTGCGTCAGACTGGAAGGCTGGAACCTCAGACTGCAAAGCTGGAACATCAGACTGCAAAGCTGGAACATCAGACTGCAAAGCTGGAACATCAGACTGCAAAGCTGGAACATCAGACTGCAAAGCTGGAACATCAGACTGCAAAGCTGGATCATCAGACTGCAAAGCTGGAACATCAGACTGCAAAGCTGGAACATCAGACTGCAAAGCTGGAACATCAGACTGCAAAGCTGGAACATCAGACTGCAAGGCTGGAACAACAGACTGCAAAGCTGGAACATCAGACTGCAAAGCTGGAACATCAGACTGGAAAGCTGGAACATCAGACTGGAAAGCTGGAACATCAGACTGCAAGGCTGGAACATCAGACTGCAAGGCTGGAACATCAGACTGCAAGGCTGGAACATCAGACTGCAAGGCTGGAACATCAGACTGCAAGGCTGGAACATCAGACTGGAAGGCTGGAACATCAGACTGGAAGGCTGGAACATCAGACTGGAAGGCTGGAACATCAGACTGGAAGGCTGGAACATCAGACTGGAAGGCTGGACCATCAGACTGCAAAGCTGGACCATCAGACTGCAAAGCTGGAACATCAGACTGGAAGGCTGGAACATCAGACTGCAAGGCTGGAACATCAGACTGCAAGGCTGGAACATCAGACTGCAAGGCTGGAACATCAGACTGCAAGGCTGGAACATCAGACTGCAAAGCTGGATCATCAGACTGCAAAGCGGGAGCAGGTTGGGTTACTGGCAGGATTGTGTGAGTGGGGAAGAACTTCCGTTTCTTCTTGGGCTTAACTACTGAAGATCTGTAGGTGAGGGGTGCAGCAGACTGGAGAGGAGGATTGGGATATGGCAGGGAAGAGGTAACAGTGGCTGGAGGAAGTTCGTGTGGGTTTGCAGGCAGCAGGAAAGAGACAGGTGGGTTGAATGCAGGATAGGTACAGGGAACAGAGACTGGATATGAGTATTTGTTTGGCAGCAGCGTATACTGAGCTGCAACTGTGGTTGACATGGGTGATGGGGAAACATACATTTGGGTAGGCTGGTGTTTGGTGGCAGAGGTGGTTTGTTTAACTGGAGCTGCTTGCATCATGTCAGACCATGCTGAAAGTATAGGTTGTACAAACTGTGCTTTTAAACCTCCCTGTCTAACAAAAGACTGAGCAGACACAATGCACTCAGCAATCACCTGTGAGGGACAGGCTGAATAGTGCTCACAAAAATCGTCTGGATCATCTTCACAAAGCCAAACTAGTGATACAACCTGATTTATATCAAAAGGAGGAGTGAAATCATCACGGCCCTCAGGAATACAGGGCAGGGCCAGCTCAGTACATAGTTTGATCAAAGGCTGCACCTCCCCAAACAAAATATAACCCTGATCGACCAGGGAGTGAGCCAAACGAATAGTGGCAAACAACTGATCACTAGACCATCCTCTCAAAGCCTGGCAGCAATAATCACCACTTTCAGATGCCAGCAGAGAAAGATAAATAACCTCATCGGCATTCATGTTTGCAACCAACTCAATCAAAATCAAAATGGTTCCCCTGTGCAGCCACTTCTGGTCAGGGATGGCCTTGACTTACTGTCATGAGCAGGTGTGACCAGAACCGTTTGATCTGCGACAGAGGACACCAAAACGTATGTAAGTGAAAATATATTAATTTAATAAAGAAAGTGAATAATATAAATACAACCAACCAACTCCAATATGCAAATAACAATAGACAGATAAGTGTAATAAATCGGAAATACCAGGTTCATAAACAATAGCCAGGCCAGGGTCATACACAGCAGATCAGCAGATGGACAGGGGATGTTCCAGAGACATAAACGTAAGCCAGGCCAAGGTCATACACAGGGAGAGCAGCAGATGGGGTAAGGAACACAGGACAGGGAGAGGATGGATGGGTCAGACTGCAGGCAGGGATGCAAGGTAACAGGTGGGACAGGATAGGGTCCGAGACAGGGAGACAGGTTCAGGGCACAGGATCAGATCACAGGTTCAGGGCACAGGTTACAGGATCAGATAGCTTGCAGGTCAGGAGGCAATGACGAAGTCAAGGCAAACATGTAAATGTTTGCCGGGTATTTATAGGCCTACGATTGGCCTCAAGTGACACCTGATTGTAGGAGGTACTGTCTGCTCCACACTGCCAGGATCCATCCGCTGGTGGATGCCAGTACTGCGGCCCAAAGATGATATACTATTAACAGGGAAAAGCTCTCCTGACAGTTCCAAACTGCCAGGAGACACCTGCTGGTGGACCTCAGTACTGCATGCCAAATAACAGGTCTTACCAGCGGATGGAACATTTCCTGACACATACAGTATGTACTGTATTATATCCTGTGTGTGTGTGTATGTATATATATATATATATATATATATATATATATATATATATATATATATATATATATATATATACACAGTGTGGACGGAAAGTAATTGGACCCCCTTAAATTTTTCACTCTTTGTTATATTGCAGCCATTTGCTAAAATCATTTGAGTTCATTTTTTTTCCTCATCAATGTACACACAGCACCCCATATTGACAGAAAAACACAGAATTGTTGACATTTTTGCAGATTTTTAAAAAAAGAAACACTGAAATATCACATGGTCCTAAGTATTCAGACCCTTTGCTCAGTATTTAGTAGAAGCACCCTTTTGATCTAATACAGCCATGAGTCTTTTTGAGAAAGATGCAACAAGTTTTGTCAAAACAAGTTTTTGCCATTTCTCCTTGCAGATCCTCTCCAGTTCTGTCAGGTTGGATGGTAAACGTTGGTGGACAGCCATTTTTAGGTCTCTCCAGAGATGCTCAATTGGTTTTAAGTCAGGGCTCTGGCTGGGCCATTCAAGAACAGTCATGGAGTTGTTGTGAAGCCACTCCTTCGTTATTTTAGCTGTGTGCTTCAGATCATTGTCTTGTTGGAAGGTAAATCTTCGGCCCAGTCTGAGGTCCTGAGCACTCTGGAGAAGGTTTTCATCCAGGATATCCCTGTACTTGGCCGCATTCATCTTTCCATCGATTGCAACCAGTCGTCCTGTCCCTGCAGCTGAAAAACACCCCCACAGCATGATGCTGCCACCACCATGCTTCACTGTTGGGACTGTATTGGACAGGTGATGAGCAGTGCCTGGTTTTCTCCACACATACCGCTTAGAATTAAGGCCAAAAAGTTCTATCTTGGTCTCATCAGACCAAAGAATCTTATTTCTTACCATCTTGGAGCCCTTCAGGTGTTTTTTAGCAAACTCCATGCGGGCTTTCATGTGTCTTGCACTGAGGAGAGGCTTCCGTCGGGCCACTCTGCCATAAAGCCCCGACTGGTGGAGGGCTGCAGTGATGATTAACTTTCTACAACTTTCTCCCATCTCCCGACTACATCTCTGGAGCTCAGCCACAGTGATCTTTGGGTTCTTCTTGACCTCTCTCACCAAGGCTCTTCTCCCCCGATAGCTCAGTTTGGCCGGACGGCCAGCTCTAGAAAGGGTTCTGGTCGTCCCAAACGTCTTCCATTTAAGGATTAAGGAGGCCACTGTGCTCTTAGGAAACTTAAGTGCAGCAGAAATGTTTTTGTAACCTTGGCCAGATCTGTGCGTTGCCACAATTATGTCTCTGAACTCTTCAGGCAGTTCCTTTGACCTCATGATTCTCATTTGCTCTGACCTGCACTGTGAGCTGTAAGGTCTTATATAGACAGGTGTGTGGCTTTCCTAATCAAGTCCAATCAGTATAATTAAACACAGCTGGACTCAAATGAAGGTGTAGAACCATCTCAAGGATGATCAGAAGAAATGGACAACACCTGAGTTAAATATATGAGTGTCACAGCAAAGGGTCTGAATACTTAGGACCATGTGATATTTCAGTTTTTCTTTTTTAATAAATCTGCAAAAATGTCAACAATTCTGTGTTTCACTGTCAATATGGGGTGCTGTGTGTACATTAATGAGGAAAAAAATGAACTTAAATGATTTTAGCAAATGGCTGCAATATAACAAAGAGTGAAAAATTTAAGGGGGTCTGAATACTTCTCGTCCCCACTGTGTATATATATATATATATATATATATATATATATATATATATATATATACATATATATATATACACACACACACACACACGTGTTTGAGCTTTGGGGGTGCACACCCTAATGTAATAGGCTACACACAGCTATGGTCACAAGGCTGAACATCTGCACTCCAGTAACCCCCTCTAATATACAAAAAGTCCAATCACAGTGAAAATATGGGAAAAAACTGTTGATAAGTTTCATGCTGAACTAGCGCTTATACATAGCTATAATGCAATGTGTTATGGTTGCATTATGAGTAAGCGCTAGTTCAGCATGAAACGTTTCAACAGTTTTTTCCCATATTTTCACAGCAATTGCTGTATATTTGAGAACTTTTTATATGAAGGTATAACTAAAGGCAAAACTTATTTTTTTCATTTTGGATTGAGTGGAGAGAGACTAGAGCCCCTATCAGTTTTTATTGCTATTTATTGTTTTTCCTTAACCACTTCAGCCCCGGAAGGATTTACCCCCTTCCTGACCAGAGCACTTTTACAATTCGGCACTGCGTCGCTTTAACTGCTAATTGCGCGGTCATGCAATGCTCTACCCAAACGAAATTTGCGTCCTTTTCTTCCCACAAATAGAGCTTTCTTTTGATGGTATTTGATCACCTCTGCCGTTTTTATTTTTTGCGCTATAAACGGAAAAAGACTGAAAATTTTGAAAAAAAATGATTTTTCTACTTTTTGTTATAAAAAAAATCCAATAAACTAAATTTTAGTCATACATTTAGGCCAAAATGTATTCGGCCACATGTCTTTGGTAAAAAAAAATGTCAATAAGCGTATATTTATTGGTTTGCGCAAAAGTTATAGCGTCTACAAACTAGGGTACATTTTCTGGAATTTACACAGCTTTTAGTTTATGACTGCCTATGTCATTTCTTGAGGTGCTAAAATGGCAGGGCAGTACAAAACCCCCCCAAATGACCCCATTTTGGAAAGTAGACACCCCAAGGAAATTGCTGAGAGGCATGTTGAACCCATTGAATATATTTTTTTTTTTTGTCCCAAGTGATTGAATAATGACAAAAAAAAAAAAAAAAAATTTACAAAAAGTTGTCACTAAATGATATATTGCTCACACAGGCCATGGGCATATGTGGAATTGCACCCCAAAATACATTCAGCTGCTTCTCCTGAGTACGGGGATACCACATGTGTGGCACTTTTTGGGAGCCTAGCCGCCTCCGAAACTGTGATAGGCAGTGAAGAGTGAAATCAAAAATTTACGGCCTTAGAAAGCCTGAAGGCGGTGCTTGGTTTTCGGGGTCCCGTGCGCGGCTAGGCTCCCAAAAAGTCCCACACATGTGGTATCCCCGTACTCAGGAGAAGCAACAGAATTTATTTTGGGGTGTAATTTCACATATTCCCATGGCATGTTTGAGCAATATAACATTTAGTGACAACTTTGTGCAAAAAAAAAAAAAAAAATTTGTCTCTTTCCCGCTACTTGTGTCACAATATAAAATATTCCATGGACTCGACATGCCTCTCAGCAAATAGCTTGGGGTGTCTACTTTCCAAAATGGGGTCATTTGGGGGGGTTTGAACTGTCCTGGCATTTTATGCACAACATTTAGAAGCTTATGTCACACATCACCCACTCTTCTAACCACTTGAAGACAAAGCCCTTTCTGACACTTTTTGATTACATGAAAAAATTATTTTTTTTTGCAAGAAAATTACTTTGAACCCCCAAACATTATATATTATTTTAAAGCAAATGCCCTACAGATTAAAATGGTGGGTGTTTCATTTTTTTTTTTCACACAGTATTTGCGCAGCGATTTTCAAACGCATTTTTTGGGGAAAAAACACACTTTTTTAAATTTTAATGCACTAAAACACACTATATTGCCCAAATGTTTGATGAAATAAAAAAGATGATCTTAGGCCGAGTACATGGATACCAAACATGACATGCTTTAAAATTGCGCACAAACGTGCAGTGGCAACAAAATTAATACATTTTTAAAAGCCTTTAAAAGCCTTTACAGGTTACCACTTTAGATTTACAGAGGAGGTCTACTGCTAAAATTACTGCACTCGATCTGACCTTCGCGGTGATACCTCACATGCATGGTGCAATTGCTGTTTACATTTGACGCCAGACCGCCGCTTGCGTTCACCTTAGCGCGAGAGCAGGGGGGACAGGGGTGCTTTTTATTTATTTATTTTTTTTCTTTATTATTTTTTTGCTTTTTTATCTTATTTTTAAACTGTTCCTTTCATTTTTTTTTTTTTTAAATCATTTTTATTGTTATCTCAGGGAATGTAAATATCCCCTATGATAGCAATAGGTAGTGACAGGTACTCTTTTTTGAAAAAATTGGGGTCTATTAGACCCTAGATCTCTCCTCTGCCCTCAAAGCATCTGACCACACCAAGATCGGTGTGATAAAATGCTCCCCCAATTTCCCAATGGCGCTATTTACATCCGGCGAAATCTAAGTCATAAAATGCTCGTAGCTTCCGGTTTCTTAGGCCATAGAGATGTTTGGAGCCACTCTGGTCTCTGATCAGCTCTATGGTCAGCTGGCTGAATCACCGGCTGCATTCTCAGGTTCCCTGTTGAGACAGGAGAGCCAGAGAAAAACACGGAAGACGGTGGGGGGGGGCATTCCCTCCCACTGCTTGTAAAAGCAGTCTAGAGGCTAATTAGCCGCTAGGATTGCTTTTACATGAAAGCCGACCGCTGGCTAAAAAGAATGATACCAAGATGATACCTAAACCTGCAGGCATCATTCTGGTATAACCACTCAAAGTCGTGAATGGCGTACCTGAAGACAAAAAAATGGTTAACAATAAAGCACAGTAAACGGTAAAGTATAAACAATTGCATACCTGAAAAGCAAACATGATAAAACATTGCAGAATAGAATACAGTAAAAAAGAGCAGAACAATAGAGAGAGAGAATAGAGAGAGAGAACAATAAAACGACAACTATTTTTTTTTATTTTTGTTTGTGTTTTTTTTTTTTTTTACACTTTTTTTTTGTAACTGTAACTTTTATAACTGTAACCGGTTCCAGGTTCGGGTCTCTCAAAATGCGATGGCATCTTGGGAGACCCTGTGAAAGTGTGCCTAGTCTGTGCAATGCTGTACCCTACGCTAATACTCAACTAGTGAATGGTAGCGTTCAAAACATTCACCAATGCAAAGACCAGGATTGTCAGGACAGGAGGGACAATAATAGTGAGTGTCACGCCTATATCCGCGCTTGCTGCAGACACAACATCTTTTTTGGGGGGGTTCGTTGGGTAGGGGTACTTGGGAGGATATATAAATGCCTCTCATGCAGCCGACTGCATTTGGTTGGGGATGTGAATGGGGGAAGTACGGGCGCTGCAGAAGCGGTGGGTTCCCAATTAGGATTGGCGAATGCAGCAGGAAGGGCACTATGGGCACGACGGGCCTGTGTTTGTCTTTTTGGTGGCAGCGGGACACTACTTGTGCTTGCCACCTCACCAGCTTGAACTGCACTTATGGGACTCGCCACGTCACCAAGTGTTACTGCAGTGCTGGTTTGACTATGACCGGGGTGTACTAGGCCGCTGGTGCTTGCCAGTTCACCAAAACGCTACAAAAAAAAGTGACAGTGATCGATCGATACTGCACTTGGGTGGGCTGGACTGGGCTGGGCCGGGCGGAGGGGCAAAACGCAGGTGCTAGCAGGTATCTGGGCTGATCCCGCTAACACTGCGTTTTTGGGAACCCTAAACTGCTGGGGACGCCAGTATAGATCTGATCGGATCAGATATTGATGCGTTCAGATACTATACCACTAAGGGAGGTGTACGGTGCGTGTACGGTGCGTGCATGGGTGTTCGCGGTACTGGCACTAATCTGACGCTGCCTAGGGCGACGCATATCACCGCCGGGCGATCAGGGGGCTAAACCTTTTTTCGGTAATAAACGGCGGGTGCCCCGACACTATAAAAAATAAACAAACTAACCAGCGTCACCCGTAACGGTTATACGGTGATCAGTGGTAAAAGGGTTAACTAGGGGGCCATCAAGGGGTTAAAACATTTATTAGATAGTATATGGGGGTCCCTGTCGCTATAAAACACTGACGGCGAACCTAAATATTTACGTCCCTAACTAGCGTCACCAGCGACACTAATACAGCGATCAGAAAAATGATCGCTTAGCGACACTGGCGACAGGGGGTGATCAAGGGGTTAAAACTTTATTAGGGGGGGTAAGGGGGGTACCCTAGACCTACAGGGGGCTAAACTTTTATTTGGTAATAAACGGCGGGTGCCCTGACACTATAAAAAATAAACAAACTAACCAGCGTCACCCGTAACGGTTATATGGTGATCAGTGGTGAAAGGGTTAACTAGGGGGCAATCAAGGGGTTAAAACATTTATTAGGTAGTATATGGGGGTCCCTGTCGCTATAAAACACTGACGGCGAACCTAAATATTTACGTCCCTAACTAGCGTCACCAGCGACACTAATACAGCGATCAGAAAAATGATCGCTTAGCGACACTGGTGAGGGGGGGTGATCAAGGGGTTAAAACTTTATTAGGGGGGGTAAGGGGGGTACCCTAGACCTACAGGGGGGTAACAGTCACTACCCTAACACTGCTAACTGTCACAAACTGACACTATGCAGTAATCAGGAAAAAAAAAAAAAAAAAAAACCTGCTTGGTGTCAGTTTGTGACAGGGGGGGGTGATTGGGGGGGGATCGGGGGGCGATCGGGGGGGGATCGGGGGTGTAAGGTATGCCTGGCATGTTCTACTGTGTGTGTGTGTGAGTGTTGGTGCACTTACATGTCATCTCTCCTCGGCGCTGGAACGGAAACTCCCGAGCCGAGGAGAGATGACATCACATCCTCTGCCTCTGTGTACTATACAGAGGCAGGGGATGTTTCTCATTGGCTGGGAGCGATCGCGAGGGGGGGGGCCACGATCGGATGGCCTCCCCCTCGTCTCCCATCGCTTCCAACCAAATGCCGACCGCAGCTGGCACCGGGGGGGGGTCCGACCGGACCCCCCACCCGCGGGAAGGCAATCACGTTTCAGGTACGTGATTTTGCCTGCCCGTGCCGCTCTGCTCACGTATATAGGCGTGAGGCGGTCGGCAAGTGGTTAAAGATAAAAAAAAAGTTAAAAATAACAAACATGTTATACTTACCTGCTCTGTGCAGTGGTTTTGCACAGAGCAGCCCAGATCCTCCTCTTCTCTCTTTGTTGCTCCTGGCCCCTCCCTCCTGTTGAGTGCCCTCACAGCAAGCAGCTTGCTATGGGGGCACCCAAGCTGAGCTGCAGCTCCCTGTATCCATTCAGACACAGAGCCGCGCCCCGGCGCCACCCCCTTTCTCTCCTCAATGGCTCCCTGACTTTGATTGAAAGAAGTGGGAGCAAATGGCGCAGCGTTGCTGTCTCAGCCAATGGGGAGGAGAGTCCCAGACAGTCAAGTCTCTTGTGCAACACCGCTGGATATAGATGGACCTCAAGTATTGGGGGGCTGCTGCACACAGAAGGTTTTTTATCTTAATGCATACAATGCATTAAGATAAAAAAAACTTCTGCCTTTACAACCACTTTTAATGTGGACTTAGCCTTTAATGAAACAGCTATTTTTTTAATGCAAGCAACCTAAATACCTGAATATGACTTGGTATCAGCCTCTTGCAAATTTTTGTTCAGAGCACAGACTGGGAGAGGGGGACACAGAACAGACAGTCAGTCAGTTGTGCTGTAGTGCTCATGAGCTAACTAGGAGCATGTCAACAGAAAGGAGAGAGTAGCATGACATAGAGACTTGTTTGCCAGTCTGCTGCTTCTTCTTTTATTGTCAAATCACAGGCTGGGGGAGGAACGCGACTTGTTAATGCTACCTAACTGCAGCAAAGAAAAAATATCAGGTCTCCTGCTTTACCAGACAGCAATTTGCTGTGTTGCAGGGCTGTATAAAAAAGTGAAATTAAACCTAAAACCAAAAATGGATTTTATTGTAGCTTACCAATTATTAGATGGTGTGGCTGCCTTAGTTTTCCTTTCTTAGGTTTTTCCCTCTCTTCTCACCTGGTGATCTGGGCAGTAACACACCTCCTGTGTTAGCCCTCATTCACATTAAATGCGGCTTTGAAATTCTGCGACTTCATCTGAAATCGCACAATTTCAAAGCCGCATGTCCGTGCGACTTCAGGTGCAACTTTGAAGACATCTGTGTGGCTTCATGCACAGATGTCTATGCAAATCGCACCCGAAATCGCTAAAAGTAATACAGGAACTACTTTTCCTAATCGATGCGGCACAGCAAAGTCTGTGTCGCACCGATTTGAACAGTGCCATTGCCGACAAATGCCTCAATGTTAACGAGGGCTTAGTGAGACAGAATTCTGGAGGAATGAGCACAGGGGGCACAGCAGACAGCAGTATTGTTAGTCTGGAGGTGAAGGTAGTGTTAAAGTAGTTTTAAATTATAGGCAAAACTTTACTTTTTTCATTTTGGATAGAGTAAAGGAGGGTCATTACCCCTGTTAGTTTCGTTTTTGCTATCTGTGTACCATTATGTAGAATTCCCTTTATGCCGCGTACACACGGTCGTACTTTTCGTCTACAAAAGTCAGACAGCCTGTCCGACAGACTTCCGGCAGACTTTCGGTGGACTTGCGGCGGACTTGCGGCCTACTTTCTAACGAACGGACTTGCCTACACACGACCACACAAAAGTCGGTCGGATTCGTACGTGATGACGTACACCGGACTAAAATAAGGAAGTTCATAGCCAGTAGCCAATAGGTGCCCTAGCGTGGCTTTTTGTCCGTCGGACTAGCACACAGACGAGCGGATTTCGGGGTCCGTCGTAGTTACGAAGTAAAGTTTTGAAGCATGTTTCAAATCTAAAGTACGTCGGATTTGAGGCTAAAAAAGTCAGTTGAAAGTCCGGAGAAGCCCACACACGATCGGATTACCAGCCAGCTTTAGTCCGTCAGCGTCCGTTGGACTTTTGTAGACGAAAAGTACGACCGTGTGTACGCGGCATTACTTTCAGTCCCATAGCCAAAACAGGAGATCAGAAGAACTCCCTGCAAATTAAGGGAATTCCTTGGGAACCATCATATCACCAGAACTAGTGTCCCCATTGGAAGATTTCCCCTCTATTACTTTTCTGGTGACAACCCAATTTATTTTTTATGCTTTCACTATCAATGATAATGGTAAAGAGGAAAAACAACATGGGTAAATCTAACAGGCACAGAAAGCAAACAAAGAAAAGAACTACAAGTGTTCTAATCCATTTCCACTCTATCCAAAACGTTAAAAAAAAAAAATTTTGCCTTTAGTTGTACTTTTAATGTATTAAAATATTTAGATGCACTAACAAACTGAAGCCAAACTCCAGCTCAAACTTTCTTTTTTTCTTTTTGGAATGGGGAAGAACAAGGGGGAAGCCGTTTTAGGCCCCCCTTTCCTCATGGGATTGCAGCATCTGCATTTAGGAAACATTTAAGGGGGGTTTTATGAATTTCAAAGCTGATAGGCTAATTAGGGTCAGGTGATCCAAAGGGTTATAGAAGGTTAGTAGGTTGGTTGGTGATTGGTCAGTTAGGGTCAGGTGTCATAAGAAGATTCTGGAAGGTCAGCACTTCAGTTAGGGATTGGTCAGTTAGGGTCAGGTGTTTTAGAGGGTTCTAGAAGGTTAAGAGTTCAGATAGGGATTGGCTAGTATAGGTCATGGGGGCTCCCTTTGGTGAATAATCAAAGTGGAGATTTAAGAAAAAGATTCATGATAAATGTTGAGTCAGCTCGAGTCTCAGTGGCTGGGCTGAGTATGGTTTATTGCTTAATAAATTTTTGGTTGAGAATATGATTTAGGAAAATAAAATTTGATGTTATAATCAATTAATTTTGTATAAACCAATAAATCAGGCCGTGGCCAATGTTATCCAAAAAATAAAAAATAAAAAGAAATAAATATATATAATTTAAAAATAAATAATAATAATTATTCGCTTGGTGTTTTTTTAAATTATTAATCTATGCATGTTTGTTGGTTTGCATGATACCTGCGATCCCATAAAGATTTTGCATTTAATATATAAAAGCTGATTATTTTATTCACCCCTGCCAGTGTTAAGTGGTTTGTCTCATTCATGTAAATTCTGTAGGAGAGATTGTGAAAAACAACAGACTTGATGGCTGGAACCAGATGAAAATAGAAGAAAGAAAGCCTAAAAAAGGAAACGAATGCAGCCATCACATCTAAGAATTGGTAAGCTGCTAAAATATAAAAGTTTGCTTTTGGGTTTAATGCTGCTTTAAGGGTTACAGTGTGATTTATAAAAACATTATACATTTTCCTGAATCCTCTTTGGTGCCATGTTTTTGTTATCTTGTTTACGACCAGTCTTCTTCACAATTTTTTGCAGGCTTTCTGTTTCGTAAACATAAACTGTTTAGAAATCCCATTACATCTAGGATGAAAGGATGGGATTATTGTGACCATTTAGTGAAATGGCTTGTGATGTTCTTGTAGATAGTGTCAGTTCTCGCAGAAAACATGAAGATCATCTTCAAAGACCCATCAAATGCTGATTAAAGGGTAGCCTAAAATCGCTACTGTTACACACACATTCTTCCAGCACAAAACATTGCGGTTATGCATACATTTAGAACAAAAAAGCTTGATTGTTACAAAAGTCACTGGTAACTTGCTTGCAGAAACAAGTATTGTTTAGTGATCCAGTTAATTTAACTTAGAACATTACCAGAAAATTTCATGCTGTTATTTAATTTCAAAATATTTTTAGTTTTGTGACTCTGATCTAATAAACCTGCAGTATTTTCATAAACAAGCTAATATTGAAAGTGATTATGAGCTCCAAAAAATAAAGTTTAAAGTGAACCTGTGCCCAGACTTTGCACACTAAAGTATTTACATATTCTGAACAAACAATAGAAGCACTTTAAAATAAGGCCGTGTCCACCTCTGTAGCTACAGTGCCTTGCGAAAGTATTCGGCCCCCTTGAACTTTTCAACCTTTTGCCACATTTCAGGCTTCAAACATAAAGATATAGAATTTTTATTTTTTGTGAAGAATCACCAACAAGTGGGACACAATTGTGAAGTGGAACGAAATCTATTGGATTGTTGAAACTTTTTTAACTAATAAAAAAATGAAAAGTGGGGCGTGCAAAATTATTCGGCCCCCTTGCGTTAATACTTTGCAGAGCCACCTTTTGCTGCGATTACAGCTGCAAGTCGCTTGGGGTATGTCTCTATCAGTTTTGCACATCGAGAGACTGAAATTCTTGCCCACTCTTCCTTGCAAAACAGCTCGAGCTCAGTGAGGTTGGATGGAGAGCGTTTGTGAACAGCAGTTTTCAGCTCTTTCCACAGATTCTCGATTGGATTCAGGTCTGGACTTTGACTTGGCCATTCTAACAACTGGATATGTTTATTTGTGAACCATTCCTTTGTAGATTTTGCTGTATGTTTGGGATCATTGTCTTGTTGGAAGATAAATCTCCGTCCCAGTTTCAGGTCTTTTGCAGACTCCAGCAGGTTTTCATCCAGAATGGTCCTGTATTTGGCTGCATCCATCTTCCCCTCAATTTTAACCATCTTCCCTGTCCCTGCTGAAGAAAAGCAGGCCCAAACCATGATGCTGCCACCACCATGTTTGACAGTGGGGATGGTGTGTTGAGGGTGATGAACTGTGCTGCTTTTACGCCAAACATATCGTTTTGCATTGTGGCCAAAAAGTTTGATTTTGGTTTCATCGGACCAGAGCACCTTCTTCCACATGTTTGGTGTGTCTCCCAGGTGGCTTGTGGCAAACTTTAGATGAGACTTTTTATGGATATCTTTGAGAAATGGCTTTCTTCTTGCCACTCTTCCATAAAGGCCAGATTTGTGCAGTGTACGACTGATTGTTGTCCTATGGACAGACTCTCCCACCTCAGCTGTAGTTCTCTGCAGTTTATCCAGAGTGATCATGGGCCTCTTGGCTGCATCTCTGATCAGTCTTCTCCTTGTCTGAGCTGAAAGTTTAGAGGGACAGCCAGGTCTTGGTAGATTTGCAGTGGTCTGATACTCCTTCCATTTCAAAATGATCGCTTGCACAGTGCTCCTTGGGATGTTTAAAGATTGGGAAATCTTTTTGTATCCAAATCCGGCTTTAAACTTCTCCACAACAGTATTATGGACCTGCCTGGTGTGTTCCTTGGTCTTCATGATGCTCTCTGCGCTTTCAACAGAACCCTGAGACTATCACAGAGCAGGTGCATTTATACAGAGACTTGATTACACACAGGTGGATTCTATTTATCACCATCAGTCATTTAGGACAACATTGGATCATTCAGAGATCCTCGCTGAACTTCTGGAGTGAGTTTGCTGCACTGAAAGTAAAGGGGCCGAATAATTTTGCACGCACCACTTTTCAGTTTTTTATTTGCTAAAAAAGTTTAAAATATCCAATAGATTTCGTTCCACTTCACAATTGTGTCCCACTTGTTGGTGATTCTTCACAAAAAATTAAAATTTTATATCTTTATGTTTGAAGCCTGAAATATGGCAAAAGGTTGAAAAGTTCAAGGGGGCCGAATACTTTTGCAAGGCACTGTATAACCATTGAGGAAAAATTCATTTTCAATCATTACAACAGAGGCACTGAAATCTTAGCTCTTCTCCATCTATTGCACCAAACCTTCTAATGGGAACATACAACAGGTGTTTCTTATGCCGCGTACACACGAGCGGACTTTACGGCAGGCTTTGCTCGGTGGACTTTTCGACGGACTTTATGACGGACTTTCTGAATGAACGGACTTGCCTACACACAATCCACCGAAGTCCGTCAAACTCGTACGTGATGACGTACGACCGGACTAAAACAAGGAAGTTCATAGCCAGTAGCCAATAGCTACCCTAGTGTGGCTTTTTGTCCGTCGAACTAGCATACAGACGAGCAGACTTTTCGACCGGACTTGAGTTAGACGGATGGATTTAAAACATGTTTCAAATCTAAGTCCAACTTTTGAGCAAACAAAGTCCGCTGGAGCCCACACACGATCTAATTATCCAACAAAATCCCGTCCGCCGGGCAAAGTCTGCCGTAAAGTCCGCTCGTGTGTACGCGGCATAAGCTGTTAGAAGCTGACTGAAGCCCAACTTTGTTGTGGTCTTTGAGGATTTTTGTGAAAGAATGACTTCATAGCACACTTTTTTCAGTGCATTGGTGTGAACTGAAACAATTGGACATACGGCAAATTGTTTTGTCTATGCAATGGGATTGGGTGTTGTTAAAGTGGGGTTCCCAACTAAAAAAAAATAAAAAATAAAAGTCAGCAGCTACAAATACTGCAGCTGCTGACTTTTAATTGGACACTTACCTGTCCCAGGGTCCAGCGATGAGGGGGATCGAAGCCCCACTCATTTCCCCCTCCATTCGGCGGCGCCGGCATTGCAACTGTGGGCACCGGGCTGCGGCTTCACAGCCAGGCACCCACTGCGCATGCGCGAGCGGCACCGCGCGCCGTGATTGGCAGCTCAGTCATCTGGGACCTGTAATGGGTCCCAGATGATTGACAAGAGGGAGGGAGCAGAGCTGAGCCCTTCCTGTGCCGAGGGGAAGTGATGTCACCAGCCCAGGCACTGAAAGAGGCAGACTACGAGGGACCCTCTAGCAACAGGCATTTAGAGGTGAGTAAAAAAAAAAAATTCCAAATGTTTTTTTTTATTTTTTTTTTAGGCACATTCATGTATTTTTTTTTTTTTTTTTGGGTGGAACACCACTTTAATGAGTCCTAAGAATAGGACTGCTTACACTGTCTGTAACATGATCTGTGAATGGGGCAGAGCCTAATCTAGGGGTCCCCAACCATCTCCCAGGCCATGGACCGGTGCCGGTCCATGGCCTGTTGATGACCAGGCCGCACAGCAGCAGATGAGTGGTGACCACGGTCTGCCCAGGGCTATCACAGACCACGGTTGCCGCTCCCCTCCTGCTTTGCAGCCTTGCCTGTGTGTCCTCTCCTGGCTCCTCCATCCCACCCGGTTGTCGATGTCATTCAATCAGCAGGGAAGGGTCTGGGAGGAGATGCAGATCGTAATGGAGAGCTCCTCCCGCCCCCTGCCCTGTTGATAGGATGACATCATCAGGTGGGCAGGGGAACCAGGAGAGGACACACAGACTGTTCACAGCCTCTGCCCTGCCAAAGGTAAGAGTCCTGGGCAGGGGAGGCAGAGATTAGAATAGGGAAGAGTGATGTTAGAGAGGAAAGGGGGGGCAGACTGCAGGGGCACTATGATTGGCAGACTGCAGGGGTGCTGTGATGGACAGGGCTGTGATTGCTAGGGGCACTGTAATATAAAGGGCATAGCACTGTACTTTACAGTGCAATCCCCTTTATATCACAGTGCCCCTCTTTACAGTGCAGTCCCCTTTACATCACAGCCCCCCCTTAACATTACAGTGCCCCCTTTATAAAGCAGTCCCTATTACAATAATGTAAAGGGGACTTCACTGTAACAGGGCACTGCAATGAAAAGGGGGGGCTGTGATGTGAAGGGGAACTAAGGACACTGATATAAAGGGGGGACTGTGCTGAAAAAGTGGGGCTGAGGACAGACTCCGTAAATATCCCCCCGGTCCCTGGGAAAATTGGCTGCCGTGAAACCAGTCCTTGGTGCCAAAAATGTTGGGGACTGCTGGCCTAATCAGTCAAAGGATTATTTTGCAGATCAAGTTGCAGGCAGTGTAAAAAATTAAAGAACTTTTCTCAATGGAGGAGGACAGATAGGACGGTTTTTTCTCACTAAATTTCAGCTCGAAACAAAATATTTGTACATAAAGATGGCAATTGCAGATCAAACAGAGGCTAAGATGGCAGCTTCCTTTGCTGTAAAGAATAGGAGGGTTTAGTTCCACTTTAAAGCCCAGCCTCAGGCTTGTCACTCCACATCCTCACCCTATTTGCCCCTGTCTCTTATTGGAGAGCCTCCACTTTAAAGTAAAAAAAAAAAAAAGATAAACAATCTTATCTTAAAAATGACTTTATATCCAGGTGACTCTTCACCTTACTTTCCATCTGATGGTGGGTGAATCCTGAAAGTTGCAGGGCAGGCGGTGAGCTTTGATGCTGTAAGCTCATAAGAAGTGGGTTGAATGATGCTGAAGAGGAGTGGAAAATCATTAAAGGGTCTGTGAATTTCTGAGGGGACAATACCAAAAATCAATTGAGTACAGAACCCAGAGTTGCTTATTAATTTTTGATTCTAAGGGACAGTTTTCTTCTTTTGCGCTCAAGCTGGAGATGGGCTTTAGGCCTGGCTCACAACTACGCATTTTTTAGTGCATGTTCAGTTTTGCAGAAACACACTACAGATTAAAATCTGCTCAGGTGTAATGGTGCCCATCGTCCAACATCATATCCAAATGCAAGAACTGCGGCCTTTCATGCTTTACTTTATATTGCTGCTAGCTAAAACAGTTTCATAGTTTCCTATGAATGTAGTTCACATCTGTGCATTTTATGTAAAGGGCCAGGGTTTTTATTCTGGTTTTTGGTTCCATAGACTTCAATGGTTTAAAGATGTGTATTGAAAAACCCAAAATGCACCTGCAATATGCAAACTGCAACCTGCACAAGTGTGAATCAGGCCTTAAAGGATAAGTTTACCTTTTGTAACATGTTACACCCATATTCATATTAAGATTCAAAATAGCTTATGCATTTATAACATTAGAGGTGCTAGAGGAAACTCTCACAATTCTCAATCCACTACACAATGCTAATCACCTTTTCATACTTCTTGTAGACTTTTCCAAAAAAAAAAAACCTTTATTACAATACAGGTTCAAGCTAGCTCCTCTTCCAGGGTCCCTCACGGGCATACCGCATTCTGTGGGGGCACTCATGCAGGCATGCTTCCGAGCCAGGCTGTGTGCATCCATATCCCCACTCTCTCCTCACAGGATTTGATTGACAGCAGTAAGAGGACATGTCAGAGCCTCCTGTCAATACAGGGGAAGAGCTGCTGCAGACAGGAAAGCGCTGGATTGAGAGAAGACTTAGGTACGTGTTCGGAGGCGGGGGGGGAGCTGCTATTGAAAGGTGTTTTACCTTAATGCAGAGAATGCATTAAGGTAAACAATATTTGGCATTTAGAACCATTTTAACATTTATAAGTAGCAACACCACAGATTGTTGATCCAGGGAATATCCGATTGTCTTCAGAAGGATCAGGAAGAAATTAATTTTTTCCCCTGCTGGAGCAATTTAAACCATTCTTTGTAGGGGTTGTTTGCCTTCATCTGTATCAACGGTGGTCATAGGATTCTGTATATGGAGGTTTTGTGTCTCTTCTCTTCTTTTTTTGTTTATTTATTTATTTTTATTGGTTGAACTAGATGGATATTTTCCAACCTGACATACTATGCAACTATGTAAATATAGTGCTCATAAGTTTACATACCCTGGCAGCATTTATGATTTCTTGGCCATTTTTCAGAGAATATGAATGATAACACAAAAACATTTCTTTCACTCATGGTTAGTGTTTGGCTGAAGCCATTTATTATCAATCAACTGTGTTTACTCTTTTTAAATCATACTGGCAACAGAAACTAACCAAATGACCCTGATCAAAAGTTTACATACCCTGGTGATTTTGGCCTAACATGCACACAAGTTGGCACAAAGGGATTTGAATGGCTATTAAAAGTAACTATCCTCACCTGTTATCTGTTTGCTTGTAATTAGTGTGTATAAAAGGTCAATGAGTTTATGGACTCCTGACCGACCCTTGCATCTTTCATTCAGTGCTGCACTGACGTTTCTGGATTCTGAGTCATGGAAAAAGCAAAAGAATTGTCAAAGGATCTGCGGGAAAAGGTAGTTGAACTGTATAAAACAGGAAAGGGATAAGGGATAAAAAAAAGATATCCAAGGAATTGAGAATGACAATTAGCTGTTCAAACTCTAATCAAGAAGTTGAAAATGAGTGGTTCTGTTGAAACCAAACCACAGTCAGGCAGACCAACTGAAATTTCAGCCACAACTACCAGGAAAATTGTTTGGGATGCAAAGAAAAACCCACAAATAACTTCAGGTGAAATACAGGACTCTCTGAAAACATGTGGTGTGGCTGTTTCAGTGCAGCATCCTGGAGTTTAGGCAGAGATGCTCCTCACAAATGTACTCGCCAGGAGTGGTCCACCTGTTCGATTGTTGGGATCCATTGATTTCTCCCTAAGTTTGGCCTTATTGCACTTTTCTATTCTACCACTAGGTGGCTGGGTACTTGGTAGTACTAGATATGAGAAGAGCAACTCAAGGTCAGGTTATGGATATATGGGGTATCTCAGCAAATGGGCGGGGGTTTTCTTGAATTCCTTGGCCTGCTGAGAGAACCTATATATTCGGGTAGAGTGATCTAGGTTCTGTGCCACCCGGACGGATGTCTGGGTGGATGTGTGTCGCGTTGCCCCGGGCTGCTAGGCCAGAGATTGAGCCTATCCCGGGGGCATCTGGCTGATAGGCTGTCTGAGGCCTATCCAGAAGCAAGAGAGCAGTGCAGGGTTGGGATTGTGGCTTGCACATCCAACCAGAAGTGACGGTTCTGCCGGCCGAAGAACCTGTCAGTGGTTGGAGGTAGAGGGGAAGCTGTCACCACAAAGGGACCATCCGCCTTATTACCAGGGACCACAGTGAGCAACTGAAGCAAGTGCCAGAGTCACATTTGACCAGGAGGCACAGGAGGAGCAAAAGAGGACAGTGGGAGAACACTGCTGGGCAAGTCTCCAGGAGTTCCGCCGAGGCAGCCAAGAGGGCTGGTGAGTGTTCACACAGTCGGTAGGACTGACAGGCACACCTGAGAGGACTGAGATGCAGCATTCTGGGATGGGCGCAGAGCCAGTCTGGAGGATAGTGGTGGCATGGACAGTGGAAAGGGGCAGCTGCAGCCAGGAGGGCTGGCAGTTCCTGAAGAGGTGGTACTGGGAACAGTAGCCACAGGGACAGCTGGCACTGGAACTTTCTATATTTTTGCTACACCATAGGGGCCTGTGGTCCCTGCCTGCAAAGGGCATCTGCTTTGAGCCTGGCTGAACCAGTGTTAGGCCTACAGTGCTAGTTGGTCCGGGAAGAGCAAGCAAGTGATGTGCTGGAGGAGTGAGGAGTGATAGTCTGCAAGCAAGGAAGTGCAGGAGGAGATTGTATATACTGTGGTGTATATAGTTGGTCCCAATTTTGACTGTCAATTATCTGGGCATCTCATAAGTTTCTTATCACCATCCAAGTTAAATTCCCCTCAATAAAATACAAAAAAACAAGTGCAAGCACCCCTCTTCACCCCCTGATTCCTCCCATGACTGTAGGAGGAGAATCCTTTCTTCATATCCGCTTTTAAATTTTTTCAAAGCAGTGCAGTTGTGTGGAGCTCCTCCTGCACAGCCATGTCATTCATTCACAGCAGTCTGTGAATGAATAAACTACAAGTCTCATCCTCCACCACGCCAGACAGCTTGTAGTTCTCAATGGACTGCGAGGGAGGTGATGGGTGCTACGCATTCCATTCATTCTTCCTCCAACTTTGTAACCGTCCGCTCAGAAGTAAGGCACAAAGCTGGAGGGAGAGTGTGCAGGAGCCTGACATTGCACCCATGATCCACTTTTTGTGGGTGCAATACTCAGGCTAATACAGGCTCCTAAGAAAAAAAATAATAAATGCACATTTGTTTACCTGAAAAGGCATGAACATTTATTTTTTAAGGATAACTTAGCCATTAAAGGATAAAATTACCTTTAAGAACATTTTTTTTAATGCACATATTTTTGCAGAAAAAAGATGTGCATTTGTTTTTTTTGTCTTTTTTTCCATGATGAGCCTTCAGAGCATTGCACCCATGGTCAGTAGAATGTAGAATGTAGGTGCAATGTAAGGCTCCTGTAGACACTGCCTCCAGCTTGCCTGCCCATACCTTCATGCGATCAGACAGTTATAAAGCTGGAGGAAATGTCAATGAACTACAAGCCTTCTGCGAGGTGGAAGGCAGGACTTGTAGTTCATTTATTAACAGACCTGGAGCACATTACACATTACACACTAAATATGAATTTATTCTTTAACTCCCCAGGGCCCTTTCCTATTAATCCCAAGATTTGCCCTGCAGTACTTCTTTTCTGCCACTAGATGGCCGAAGTTATAACATGCATTGGTTGGATCCTTGTACTGTGCCTGTTTTTGCTGCAACATTTACCCATAATGAAGGGCTTGTTCATTTACATGGCATAAAAAATTCAAAAGGGGTTTTCTATGATCAGTAAAATACTTATGTAAAGGCATGTGTACATAAAGATAATTTATTTTTTCCGTTTGTTTAGATTTAATTTACATGCTAAGGCGTATAGATGTGTTTATATGCAGACGCAGATTTATGGATTCTCTGTAAAGCAGCTCATGCTTATGCACCTGTATGAGCGGCTTTATTGAAAACAATGCAGTTGAGTTCAGATCCGTGGTTAAAAAACACTTGTATATGTGGTTTTTTTTTAAGGGCCATGTGAATGAAGCCTTATGCCCTGTACACACGGTCGGATTTTCCGACGGAAAATGTGTGATAGGACCTTGTTGGAAAATCCGACCGTGTGTGGGCTCCATCACACATTTTCCATCGGAATTTCCGACACACAAAGTTTGAGAGCTTGCTATAAAATTTTCCGACAACAAAATCCGTTGTCGGAAATTCAGATCGTGTGTACACAAATCCGACGCACAAAGTGCCACGCATGCTCAGAATAAATAAAGAGACGAAAGCTATTGGCTACTGCCCCGTTTATAGTCCCGACGTACGTGTTTTACATCACCCTGTTTGTTCCTACAACTTTGTGTGACCGTGTGTATGCAAGCCAAGTTTGAGCCAACATCCGTTGGAAAAAATCCATGGATTTTGTTGTCGAAATGTCCGAGCAAAGTCCGATCGTGTGTACGGGGCATTACTGGTGCTCTCTGAAGGATGATCTGTGTTCAGACCGCTCTTCAGAGAGCATTTGAGGCAGTGAGGAGGTGTCGTATCGCCTCCTCACCATCTACTTTAACCCCTGGCTCTTCACACTAGCACACTGCAAACATGCCCACTGCACGTAGTTGCAGGATGCTTGCAGAGCAGCCCCCCACTTTATTGGGTCAAATCCTGTGGGCTCTATGCCCACTAAAACCATCAGAGGGTAGCAAAGCAACGTGTCTGTGGCATATGTACACCCCAGGCCACTGCCTCTTCAGCTAAGGGGTGTAGCAGTCAGGGGTGGTAAATACACAGCATAACCACAGGATTTTACTGTTCCCCAACCTCACATGTGAACAAGCCTTTAAAGAAAAACATATTAATCTAAACTTGGATAAGGGTTAGAATCACTATTGCGTTTTTATTGCTACAGTATCTGTGCCCTTGTTAGGGAGATTCACTCTCTGATCACCAGTACCATCAGAATATAAAAGGATGGTAAATCCAAAATTTAAATGAAAACTCTGCACTTAGTGTAACAAAATAAAAAAATAAAAATATAAATTCAATGGATAGCAGCACTCAATAATTGCCAGAATACAGTAACCAATGGATAGCAGCACTCTATGATTGCCGGAATACAGCAACCAATAGATAGCAGCACTCTACGATTGCTGGCATACAGCAACCAATGGATAGCAGCTCTCTACGATTGCTGGAATACAGCAACCAATGGATAGCAGCACTCTATGATTGCCGGCATACAGCAACCAATAGATAGCAGCACTCTATGATTGCCGGAATACAGCAACCAATAGATAGCAGCACTCTACGATTGCTGGAATACAGCAACCAATGGATAGCAGCACTCTATGATTGCCGGCATACAGCAACCAATAGATAGCAGCACTCTATGATTGCCGGAATACAGCAACCAATAGATAGCAGCACTCTATGATTGCCGGAATACAGCAACCAATGGATAGCAGCACTCTACGATTGCCGGAATACAGCAACCAATGGATAGCAGCACTCTACGATTGCCGGAATATAGCAACCAATGGATAGCAGAACTCTACGATTGCCGGAATATAGCAACCAATGGATAGCAGCATACAAAAATGTGTGGAAATATGACCGCCTCTACCTCACATTACTCTGCGCCAAGAGCCAATCCAAAATCTAATGTAGTATGAATAGAGCAGCTACTTAGAATAATCAAACATATGTGAATAAGCAATAAAATAACAGGAAAAAAACGATACCAAGTCTCTGATTTCTTATTGCAGCAGCGCTATGTGTCAAACCTTCCCTGACACATTTAAAATAAAATAAAAAATAAAAAATAAAAGACCAAAGATCAAGGAGATCTAGGAAAGTTCAAATAGCTGTGTTCTGTAGGAGTGAAGACCTTCTTTCACCAAGAGTGATCACCGCGTGAAGGGGGAAACCACCCCCAATGGGGTTGCACTCACCAAAATACCAGCATACACAAGCCTTTATATGTTGTCACTGATAGCTTTCCATCTCCTCTGTCCGACCACCAGATGTCAGTAACACTCTTGGTTAATGTTGCATCACTACTAGAGGAAGCCGCCCACTACCCCAGCCATCTTATACTCTCACCATAAAGAGACAGGAACTGGTCACACCTCTTCTGTAGCAGGCATGAGGTACAGAGGTCATTGGGATAAAGAGCAGGAATTTTGATGGAGATCTCTCAGCACAGGAGTCTTTTTGCTCTCCTACACAGAAGTTGTCTGAGTATCCCAGGCCAAGAGCCTCTATGATTGCGGGAATACAGCAACCAATGGATAGCAGCACTCTATGATTGCGGGAATACAGCAACCAATGGATAGCAGCACTCTATGATTGCCGGAATACAGCAACCAATGGATAGCAGCACTCTATGATTGCGGGAATACAGCAACCAATGGATAGCAGCACTCTATGATTGCCGGAATACAGCAACCAATGGATAGCAGCACTCTACGATTGCCGGAATACAGCAACCAATGCATAGCAGCACTCTAAGATTGCTGGAATATAGCAACCAATGGATAGCAGCACTCTATGATTGCCGGAATACAGCAACCAATGAATAGCAGCACTCTACAATTGCCGGAATACAGCAACCAATTGATAGCAGCACTCTACGATTGCCGGAATACAGCAACCAATGGATAGCAGCACTCTACGATTGCCGGAATACAGCAACCAATGGATAGCAGCACTCTACGATTGCCGGAATACAGCAACCAATGGATAGCAGCACTCTATGATTGCCGGAATACAGCAACCAATGGATAGCAGCACACTACGATTGCCGAAATATAGCAACCAATGGATAGCAGCACTCTACGATTGCCGGAATACAGCAACCAATTGATAGCAGCACTCTACGATTGCCGGAATACAGCAACCAATGGATAGCAGCACTCTACTATTGCTGGAATACAGCAACCAATGGATAGCAGCACTCTACGATTGCCGGAATACAGCAACCAATTGATAGCAGCACTCTACGAGTGCCGGAATACAGCAACCAATTGATAGCAGCACTCTACGATTGCCGGAATACAGCAACCAATTGATAGCAGCACTCTATGATTGCCGGAATACAGTAACCAATGAATAGCAGCACTCTATAATTAAAACAAAGAAAGCTGCTCCAGGTGAGTACATTTCTAGTTAAACCCAACACACTAGTCGGGTGCTAGCCCAGCTCGCATGTTGTGTATCATAAAGCTAATGATTCCGGACAGCTGCACTTCCAATAACCCTTTTTATTGAAGCTTCATGTGACAGGTAGTTAACAGATGGAGCAGGGGACAAAGAGGTAGATGCGTTTCATGCAAATGTTAGCGCTTAGGGCCAGATCACGCCACATGCAGTACAGTGCGTTTTTGTTCTGCATCAAAAACGCATGGAAAGTAGGTTATATGGTTTCCAATGGCATAGATCACACCAGTGCAGTCAGTTTTTAGTTCCAGGGATTTTTAGTTCCAGAAAAAAAAGTAGAACATGCTGCATTCTTCCTGCACTGGACTGTACTGGAACACAGTAAAACGCATCAAAAACGCACTGAAATGCACTAGAACACATCAAACGCACTGGACCCTAGTATAGTGGGGGGGGGGAATTAAAAAAAGAAGAAAAAAAGCACCTTAAATGCATCCGGAAATGCATCAAAACGCATCAAAAACGCACCGGAACACGTTAAAAACATGCATGCAGAAATGCATCTGGAACAGATCTGGAGTGCGTTTTTGTGGTGTGAACCAGCCCTTAGTCATTACCTATTGGAACTAGTCACCACAATCACCTATATACTGCTCCAATGAGCCATCATTAGTTCACAGGTAAACTAGCCAATTGAAAACAGTATTCAGCCGGTATCACAAAGAAAACCTGACTCCAGTACACGGTACATACACTCAAACCATATGTGAAGCGTTCAGTCCATATCCATTGCCAGAAAAAATCGGATCAAACACCAACCAATAGAGGCTGGGTGAAAATAAATCCAATTCTAAATGTGAGTTCATCACTTTTAGTTGAAGTGTTACTAAACCAACAACAGTAAAATCAGTCTCTATATGCAGTAAAGCATGCTTGTTATACTCACTGGAACCAAAGGGGTTAATCATCTGGTTGTATAAAAAGGCTGTTTGATCCTGTCTTCTCTGATCCTCCCCTTCTTCTATTGTCTCTAATATATCTCCTGTTAGTTACAGAGCTAGGGGACAAGCTTCACATGCTCAGTTTGGTGTGTATTGCTAAAGAGTTTTTTCTTTTTTTGGGGGGGGGAGTGCATGTGATCAGCACAGGGCAAATCAGCACTGTCCAGACTGAGGGTCAGGGGTCCTGCAACCTCATAGGACAATCATGGGAGAATGAAAACTCCTTCTAAAAGCTTTAACCAGACACTCGTAGAAGTCATAAGACTGCTATTTACTGCTGATGAGAAAAGTTATTTAGAAGTGTATATTTACTAAAATAATTGCATTTGCATGTTCTGTGTACTGTGGGAGACCAGATACAGTGACTACAGGGTCCTGGGTCTAGTAACACTTTAAGATTTAAAATATGCTCCCCCTCCAACCTTTAATATGTTTGAGATTTTTATTGATGTAAAAAGCTGAACATCAAGCAGACAGTTTTTAAGTAATCCTATTGTAAGAAATGACAGAGCCTCCCAAACAAGTAATGTTGTCCATTCTGGTCTTTCTAATGCCTCACTTTTTGATCTTCCATTTAACTTACCCTCTAACCTTGCAGTATTTAATAAAAGTGACCCAAAATTTATTTTTTTTAAATAGACAGTGTAAAAATAAAAAGTAAAATAAATAATAAATAAAAAAATTTAAAACGCTCTGTCCCGCTGAGGTCACGAGCAGAAGCAAACGCATACGTAAGTCGCGCCCGCATATGAAAACGGTGTTCAAACCACACATATAATTCGACCTCCTCTGTATCTCAACACTGGTAACCTGTAGACATTTTTATCGCCGCCTATGGAGATTTGTAAGGGTCAAAGTTTGTGGTCATTCCCGAGCGGGCGCAATTTTGAAGCATGACATGTTGGGTGTCAATTTACTTGGCGTAACATTATCTTTCACAATTTAAAAAAAATTGGGCTAACTTTACTGTTGTATTGTTTTTTACTCAAAAAAAGTGTATTTTTTCCCAAAAAAATTGTGCTTGTAAGACCGCTACGCAAATACAGTGTGACATAAAGTATTGCAAAAACCGCCATTTTATTCTCTGGGGTGTCTGAAAAAAATAAATATAATGTTTGGGGGTTCGAAGTAATTTTCTAGCAAAAAAAAAAAATGATTTTAACAACAGATCTCAAAAAGAGGCTTGGTCCTTAAATTGTTAAACTCAGGAAATTATAAATGGACTTTGCTAGAAAAAAAAATGTATTTCACCTGAATGACATATTTTAAAATTTTTATATGTTCATTGTTTATAAAAATGAATATATATTAATCGGGAAACTACGGCAAGGCTTCCAGTGGCAACTCACATAGAATGTCACTGAATGTATTACTGAATGGAAGCATAAGTTTTATGTCCTTTATACACTTGTGTCAATCTGTAATCCAGAAGAGCAAGAAATATTCTTGCCCACGGCTAGGTATACATTGATTATGTATACAATGTAAATAGCAACTTGCTTTTACAGCCTATCATACCCAGAACATAGTTTGTATTGAAAGTGTAAAGTCATAGTTTATTTTTGATAACATACAGTATGTAATAAATTTGCAAGCACAGAAAAAGCTCATGCAAGAAAATATTTGTTTTATAGGCATTCCGCCACAGTGAAAGATGACTTCTGCTTTACTATTTAAGAGGCACGCATGGCATGGGTCAGATATACCTTGGCATTACATAAAACACACAATGCTCTGCATCTGATGGCAATCACAGATGAGTCCTTCATTGTAATTCACTGCAAGATAAAGCAAAGGGAAGATGGATCTTGAAAAAAATGCCTGTGATTTACACCCAGTGGGACATTTCAGAGCACATATGTTGTTTTGCAAATACAGGAAAAATGTTTATGTTGATGGTAAGCCTTGTATCATCATAAGCAGAGGATAGAGTGGTGGGTGGCATAGAGGATATCTGTCTACGCAAACACCACTACTCTATATAGAGTATAACAACGCACAATAAAGATAGAGTATCAGTACGTTTATTAAACAGCCTCTACAGACAGGGATGCAAAATTGAAAAATAAAAAGCACATTGTAAGGCAATAAAACTATGCGGGTATGGGGACCATACTAAATGTGATGGATAGGCCAGATGCCCGACGAGCTATCCATAAACATAAGAATCTTTATGTCTAAGGCACCTTGGGAAATTTAATTATATGCCGTGGAAATTATATGCGGCTAAACTCTGACATTCTGCTAAAGTGTAGGGTGGGGGGGATTATGCTACATAAAGTGTCATGAATTTAGTAGTTTGATAGCACTTTAAGGTACAGTATGCTTCATCGTTATTGAAAGCAGTCTTAATTGCTTCACGTCCAGAGGGGCCCATCAAAGCAATGTGATGCATCGTAGAGGTTAACATGATAGAAAGAAGTGCACTGTAAGCTATTCCAGGCAGCCATAGATGCTCCTGATATGGCTTTTTATATTCTCTCTGCTTATTTACCTCGGTGTCCAGGTTGCAAAAAATGCTTCACATTGTTTTTTGTAGAAAGTTCATAATCAAGGTAAATCAACAAAGCAAAATAAAGAAGAATTTCAAGTATGCCATTTCTTACATAGTTACATTAGTCAAGCTTGGACCATCAGTGGCGGCTGGTGCTCCAGCCAGGGGGGGGGGGGCAAACAAATCACCTGACCCCCCTTCACCCCCCTGTGGGTGGTACTCACGTGGTTGGGCTCTGGCTTGTGTGTTGGCGGTGATGCAGAGCACTGAGAGATCGCTCCGATGAGGACAGCCATCTCCCAGATCTTCCCGTACATCCTCCCCCGGACCGGACCCGCTTCCTGATTGGCCGGGAGGAGAAGCAGGAAGACAATAGTGAATATTAATTTGCTATTGTTACACAAGTGGGTGGGCTTGGGGCGCAGTGCTGCACCTTTCTACTCTGGGCAGCAGGTGGACAGCTAAACCCAAGCAAGCCCATAGACTTCTATGCAGAGTGCTGAAAATTATGGGAGCTGTATTTTGGGAAGGAAGCCATAAAATGGGGCCCATAGACTCTTTGGACCACAGATACCAATAAATACTATGCAGTAGGAGGATTGGAGAGAGGATTTTTGTTAAACTGCCCAGTGAAAGTACTTCCTCTTGGCACAGAGGAGAGAGGGAGAGCAGAGCACCTCTATCCAAGTATTCACCTGCCAGAGGGGAGAGTGAGGACATCTGGGGGCAGCACAGCACAGCCCACATCACAGATCTTGCACTGCTACAGCAGAGAGGCTGGGGCATCCACTCACCCTCTATTTCCCACCACTGTTCACCAGAGGCTTTCAGGAAGGGACTGAGGGGGGCCCCCTTCTACAGCGAGCGTCCACAGCAGCATCCTGGGAACAGGGGAGAGGGTTATCCATCTATTACTGACACTGCTAGCAAAGACTGAACCACTGAGAGTAGGACACCAAGTGTACCCAATCAATACTGCACTAACACTGCACTCTATAAAGCACCTATTCCAAATCTACCTTGCACCTGTGCTGAGACTATACCACACCTATACTGTACCTATGCTGCATGCAGATTAGGTGGGACTATCATGAGGTGCAAAGACACTCTTAAAGGGCCCCAAGGATAGGTGGCAGAAGAACATCTCAAAGGACTGCCCCTCCCCTAATAATTATAATTATTCTACATGCCCCCATTGTTCCCCTGCCCCCTCCACTACCATCCTCCTCTACTTTTAGGCAGTGCATACCCAGTTGTTCTAAGACTAGCATTGGCAATATAAATGCACGTTGGCCTTGTTCCAGCACTCGGTAGTCTAAACTTTACTGCTGCTTACTGTTGCAGTCAATGTGGACTTGCTACTGTTTATGCTGATCTGGATGCCAAATGTCATCTAATGCCTATTCCTTACTGTATGCTGAATAGTGTTATTACCATTGTTAATCCATTTTATGCTTGCCCAGTTGCCAACCATTTTGGTTGACAATATACAGTATTAAGTTTATAGTGCAGTCATTTATTGCAAGTAAAAATGGCCAGTACATATACTGTAAAATACCACTTCTAATATGATACAAAAACACTCTGATGGCGTGACATCAGCATGTAAAGGCCCTTTTCAAATGCATTTAGTGCGTACACACATCCTCAGGGTATCCACCTACGGCTGAAGTCAATATGCACATCTTTAAATAGCCTGCTAGCGTGGGAAAGATCAGTAATGGCCAGTGCTATTTTATTGTAGCCCGCCAATGTGGAACAGCAAATCCATTTTGTCATAGGCTGGAACGGAAATGTTGCCAGGCACCATTTTATCGAAAACCATTTGGTAAAACAAATCCATATGAATAGGTGCCATTTCTTTAGATCAGTAGCATAAAAATAATGAAACCCTTTAAGAAAGAAATAAAACAAATACCACTAGAAATATGCCTCATTTTTACTCTGAAAAAAATAACATTAAAAACACAGGTACTAATAAATATCACCTGGAAGAATAAAAGGAACAGAAACCCCAAAAGGGTAACTTGTAAAATCTTAATCAGTAGACTAAGTGAGAGACGCTTCTTGAATGCAAAGAGATTTATTTTCTCTTCAACAGAACAATGGGAGAGAGGGTTTAGGGCCAGGACACCCTTAGGTAGTTGCAATGTCAATTAGCAGACTCCGAGACTTTTACAGGTAGACAGCCATGCAGGGAAGGGCATCCAGCAAGACACCACATCTGTATGTGTAGGAGCGCTGTCTCCTATGGCAACAGTCTTAGAACAGTTCCTAACACAAATTGTAACAAACTCCTTTACTTTTATACAGGCACATCTTGTAGACTCTCAGCCCACTGATCTCCCAGTCTCTCTTAATAGACTTGCTGATTCACTGCCACTGAATCCAGTAAACTCTTCTAATCTTCTTACTTTAGTATTTTGCTAAAGCGTCACCCCCGCTTCGCTGCTGGGTCCCTGGCTTGGCACTCCAGATACTCCTTAAGCGTCACCCCACTGGTTGGGTCCCTGGCTTAGCACCTGCCGAAGTTTCCCAATTCTTCACCTTCCCCGGTTAATGAGAATACTGCTCCGGTACTTGCTTCAGCTACTCACTGTGGTCCCTGGTAATAAGATGGTTGGTCCCTTAGTGGCGACAGCTTCCCCTCTACCTCCGACCACGACAGGTTCTCAGCCCGGCAGAACCGTCATTTCTAGTTGGACTGCAAGCCGCAATTTCAACCCCACGCTGCTCTCCTGCTTCTGGATAAGCCCTCAGACAGCCCAGCCGCCAAATGTGCCCGGGATAGGCCCAAACTCCGGCTTAGCAGCGCGGGCAGCACAACACACGTCCACCCAGATAGCCGTCTAGGTGGTACAAAACCCCAATCACCCGACCTCACCCAAATAAATAGGCTGTCCTAGCAGGCCAAGGGTCCCAAGAAAATCCCTGCCCATTGGCTGAGATACCCTATCTATTCCTAATCTCTCCTTGCAATGCCCTTGTCTTATCTAATGTCACCAGATACCCAGCCATCTAGTGACAGAAGAGAGAAGTGCAGCAATTCCAGACTTAGGGTGTGTCAGGGCTGGCTCAGCCCTTCTTCTCTGAGCTGGCCGCTCAGCTGTCGGCTAATTGCCATCTCTCATCTCTCTCCACAGTTAACCAGCTGTTGTGGATCGGTTTGTCAGTCCCGCCTACTTAAAGATCTCCAGCTCACCTCATTCCTGCCTTCGCCTTGGTCACATCACAAGAAACCATCTCCTGCGTTCCTGTTTAAAGACTGGCTTTGCTGACATCCCTTCTGGCTCCTGTGTGACAAGTGTGATTTTACTGTACTTCTGTCTCGGTCTAGTTCATGGTTTCTGACAGGGTGAAATCAATTGATCCCTCACAATTGGCCAAGGCAATGATACCTGTCAGGTCAATTTAGGAGCAACCCTGCCTAGACATCAGGGTGCTACATAAGATTGCCTTTACTACCTTGTTTGGTGCTTGTTTTCTTTGATATAGCACTACTATTGGGTACTAAGTATTACTTTCAGAGATTTCCTGTGATATTGTATGTTTGTACACTTAACCTGTTGTATCGGAGAGGCTAATGCCCTGTACACACGACTGGTTTTGCCGTCGGAATAAACTCTGAAGGTTTTTCTGACAGAGTTCCAACGGAATTCCGCTCAAGCTGTCTTGCATACACACGGTCACACTGGGACTAAAAAATGGAAGTTCAATAGCCAGTAGCCAATATCTTCCGTCTCATACTTGCTTCAGAGCATGCGTCGTTTTTGGTGCGTCAGAACAGCATACAGACGAGCGTTTTTTTCCGATAGTAATTTGTTCCATCGGAAAAATATAGAACATGTTCTATGTCTAAGACCGATAGGAAAAATAATTAGCTGTCTAATTACAAACCGCGCTCCTGTGCAAAATCACTCTATGTAAAACAACATATTAAAAATAGAGAAATCGTGTGAATTGTGAAATAATATCTGCCAACTGAATATTAAATCATCATAGTGAAAAATACCAAGCAAAAACTTGCCTTTACTGGTGATGTATATTTAAGGAGGTGGTGTGCCCGTCCGTACGATCCCTGATGACATCAGAACGTTCTGACGAAACCGGTCGAACGTAAAACGAACGTGACACGCCATTTCCGCTCGTATTTGATTTCCTGCTTTTTCTGTTTGTATTTTTGCACGCTTGTACCCTCATGTGGGGAATGCGGTTTTAAGCCGTTTTTAGCTTAAATAAATATTTTGGCTTACTTCACCATGGGAGTTTTTCATTCATCTTTCCCCAATTCTAAACATCTACGGTCTCTGTGACCTACCCTGGGAGGTTCTGTCGCATGCATCCAAGTAGCCTCAGCGCTGATCAAGACGCCTGAGTTCCAGCACCTGAGTTCCAGCATCTACACCTGGCCGTGACCTGGAGAAGCCTCGTTGGTTGACCCCAAAGCGTATTTGACTCCTGTCATGGGAGTCACCTCCATCTGGTGAGTAGGCTGAGTGGTTGGTGATGGCGATTGAATACTGCTAATATTAAATCATCATAGTGAAAAATAACAAGCAAAAAATTAATCAAATTAATCGAATGTGCAAAATTCAAAGAAAAAGTCCACCATTATTATCCAATCTGTACGACAGATATGTGTCAAAATAGTGTTCAGAAATTGAAAAATTGAAAAACAGAGCTTCTGGGTGGATAGAACTTCTAGACAAATCTTTCTTGGGTACAGTGAAGCATCAAATAGCAGTATTCAATCCCCATCACCAACCACTCAGCCTACTCACCAGATGGAGGTGACTCCCATGACAGGAGTCAAATACGCTTTGGGGTCAACCAACGAGGCTTCCCCAGGTCACGGCCAGGTGTAGATGCTGGAACTCAGGTGCTGGAACTCAGGCGTCTTGATCAGCGCTGAGGCTACTTGGATGCATGCGACAGAACCTCCCAGGGTAGGTCACAGAGACCGTAGATGTTTAGAATTGGGGAAAGATGAATAAAAAACTCCCATGGTGACGTAAGCCAAAATATTTATTTAAGCTAAAAACGGCTTAAAACCGCATTCCCCACATGAGGGTACAAGCGTGCAAAAATACAAACAGAAAAAGCAGGAAATCAAATACGAGCGGAAATGGCGTGTCACGTTCGTTTTACGTTCGACCGGTTTCGTCAGAACGTTCTGATGTCATCAGGGATCGTACGGACAGGCACACCACCTCCTTAAATATACATCACCATTAAAGGCAAGTTTTTGCTTGGTATTTTTCACTATGATGATTTAATATTCAGTTGGCAGATATTATTTCACAATTCACACGATTTCTCTATTTTTAATATGTTGTTTTACATAGAGTGATTTTGCACAGGAGCGCGGTTTGTAATTAGACAGCTAATTATTTTTCCTATTTTTCCTATTTTTCCTTGTTTACCATTATAGCGTGCTGCTCCCCAACTAATTAATTTTCCATATGCGCGAGTAGGTATTTTTACCAATTTTTCTCTGTCTAAGACCATCTGAATTTTCGACGAAAAAGTCTGATGGGGCATACACACGGTCGGAATATACGATGAAAGGCTCCCATCAGACTCTTTCTGTTGGAAATTCCGCTCGTGTGTACGCGGCATAACATTCTTCAGAAGGTCAAAGCGAAGAACAGAGGACTCATACTATGCAGTGGCTCTTGCAGGAATGGCGCTACACATAAATCATACCTGTAGGATCCCAATGTTAGCTGGAAATCAATGCTTGATACTGCTATTCCAGTGATATCCACGTGTCAAGTGGCTGTCCTGTTGCATTCTGAACACAAGAGGTTATATATACAAAAAATTCTGCGCTGCCAAAGAAAAGACAAGCAGCTGACACAACCACCAAGATACAAACAGTGGAAAAACACAATAAGTGTAGCGCTATGAAATTATGAAAAAGTCCAATATAAAAAAGCATTAGACAAACAGTTCCAAGTATACTTGATAATTAAGGATCATCCCTATGAATGAGGTGAAAATCTTCAGGAACTAGACACTTCAAATAAATGTGTAAACCATCTGGAATGGAAACATGCACAACACCACCCAAAAATGAAGAGGCTTACCAGAAAGGATGGACCCAACGGGGCATACGCCGAGTAGGGTCAGATAGGCTTAGGTGGTGAGCGACTATAGATGGCCCGGAAGGGCGATGATAATGGAGTGGTTCACACGTTGCTGTGTCTCTCAAAACGATGCCAGAACCAAGGCATGTGGAACAAACGACGCGTTGATTGTATCCCTCAGAGCAGTGTTAGAAACCAAATGATGGCAGTAGCAAATGGAAAAAAAGGAAGGAATGGCCACATAGTGTAAATCCATATAAAAAATAGAATTTTATTAAAATAGCTATACACTCACATGTAGATCCAAGTAAAAACAGCGCTGTAAACAAGTGGCGACAGTGGGGTCCTATCCGATGCGTTTCGTCTTCATAGACGAAACGGGAAGCGTTTCGTCTTCATAGGGTGGTGTTGTGCATGTTTCCATTCCAGATGGTTTACACATTTATTTGAAGTGTCTAGTTCCTGAAGATTTTCACCTCATTCATAGGGATGATCCTTCATTATCAAGTATACTTGGAACTGTTTGTCTAATGTTTTTTATATTGGACTTTTTCATAATTTCATAGCGCTACACTTATTGTGTTTTTCCACTGAACACAAGAGGTTAACTGCTCGACATGGGTGCCATTCAAAGAACAATTTCCATTTTCTCAAATACAAAGTTTTCTCTGATTGGACTAGGTGGATAGGGAGGGTGATGACGTCCCAATACCCACCTCATCCAATCACATTTATTGAGAAAATGCAAAGCATTCTCTGAATGGTGCCTGTGCCAAACGAGTGACCTCCTGTGTTCAGAATGCAGCAGGGCAGATGCTTGGCATGGGAAGCAAAGACTAGTGGAGATCATGATGTCTGCTACAGTGATTTCCAGCTTATAGAAGGATCCCACAGGTTTAGTGTATGCATAGTTACATGTAACTTTTAAAAATGCCATACCTGGAATTCTTCTTTAAGGGCTATGTTCACCTTTTATGAAAACAAAATAATAAATACACATCTTTTTGCAGAAGCAAAAAAAAAACGTGCAATTATTATTTTTTTCCTACAGGAGCCTGCAAAGCATTGCACTTGCTGTTGGGTGCAATGTCAGGCTCCTGCACACTATCCGTCCAAACCTCCTTATGGGCTTTCAGTTACAAAGCTGGAGGAAGAATGAATGGACTATGAGAGCACTCATCAGTCCATTGAGAACTACAAGCCACCTCCCACTGTGGAAGACTGGACTTGTAGTTTATTCATTCACAGATCACTGTGAACGAATCACACAGCTGTATGGGCAGAGCCCCGCACAACCAAGCCATTTTTACAAAGTGACAACACAAGCGGGGAGAGGATCCTACACCTACTGTCACAGTGGAAGGGGTGAGAGACGTAAGCAAGGCACCAGCTGGAACTTGTTACGTGTTACAGTCCAAAAACAAGTGTAATGTAATATTTTCCAAAGGTGAACTTATCTTTTAAAATATAGTTTTTGCATGCTTTGGGCCAACTTGGCTCGATGTAAGTATACATATGTGATAACCGGAGGGCCACTGGGGATGCTTAAAATTTCTATACTCGTCCATGCTAAATATAGTAACAACCGTTATCTTCTGGGCCCTGCTTTTGTGCAAGCGGCTCCCCCTCTGCACCCAAAATTCAAGGGGTCACTCACTTCAACATTATTCTCAGAAGGTCTGAATGAGTCCAAATAGGACCTGTGGGAGATTTTATGATACAGATTTACATCTGCTGACTTGACCATCCCAGGTCTCTGTAAACACTCTGCTTCTTCCCCTCCTGTCGTTGTTCAGGTGTCGTCAGGTCTACAGCTGTCACAGCTTTTGGCTGATAAGTACCTGAGCCGGCCATAGACGGTTGGAAGCAGCAGCAAGAACCAGCCGAGATTTGAAACACATATGGGCAAGCTGAATTTACCCAAGTTGATTGATCAATCAACTTGGGTACAACCAGCCTGCCAGATTTTACATGTGATTATTGCTACCTAAGGGTTGGACTTCTGTTTCAACAATGCAACAGACTTAACTTTAACATGTGAGAATATAAAGATAAGACATGGATTTGGTGACTGTACACAAAACGATATCAGCCGGTATACTTTTAGATCAAAAAACTTGTTTGTTGTATATTTAATAAAAGCCTGCTTTTTGTATAATTGTGTCTGGTAAATGTGCCTTAAAAGTCCCACAAGTGGATAATTTGTATTGACCAGCTGTTTATAATGAAACCTGCCATTCAGAATCAGAAGACAATCAATCTTGTGAAACAAACTACAGTATTCTTTCACATCAACAAAAGGTAGGAATCAATGTTAAAATCCCTGCAATGTACATTAATCACCCAGAGGGGATTCTTTTTCTCAACAAAATTGCAGTTACTCTTTAGGCTTCGTTCACATCTCTGCGTTCCAAATAGCGGGCGGAATCACCACGATTCCGCCTGCGGAATCGCCAAGGTTCCGCCCGCGATTCGAAATAGTGGCAAATCGCGGGACGCCCGTGCATACTCTGTAATTACCAATGGCACCCCAATCGTGGCCCAATTTTGCCGCGATTTGTCGGGAGATAATCGCAGTAAAATCATGCAAACAGAATTGCCTGTTGCGGCAAATCTGCCCGCGATTCAAATGCTCAAGTGTGAATGCAGCCTAAGTGTGGATGTATGCCCTGTCATGGAAGTCATTCAATGTGGTTTCCTAGAATGATGCTTACGATGTTATTTTTAATTTGGATTATGCTGTCATTTGTTTGTTATGGCATATCCCATAGTACAAAACAACTAATCATCTTTTTTCCTTTTATTCCAGTCTAACTAGATCAAGTTTTCTTGTGTCTACCAGACAAGTCAAACCAAACCAACGTGTTATTGAGTTACTCAGCTTCCCTGCAGCTACAGACTCACAGACTAAGTATATTTAATGTTGCATTCACGAATTGTTACCTTCAATACAAAAACAAACACAATGAGGTGCTTCTAAATTTCTTAGAACATTGATTTTGACACGAGCATGATGCACCTGTACACGGTGCAGGGATCATATCCCATTGTCCTCCTGTGTAAATTAATCAAGCCCCTTTCCTTCTGTAATTGAATAGAACTTGGTGACAAAGATATGATCTGCCAAGACCGCAGATTGGTTTCTATCAGGCCTGGTACAAGGCACAGTACACAATATCTATATTATATCAGTGACAGAAGCATCACAACTGGGGGGAAAAACTGCATTTTTAGTACTGTTTAACCAAGATTTACAGAAAGCAATTTCCTGAGTATTGCAGAAATGACAAACATTTGAAAAATGTCATCTCAACACCTCCTTAATTCTACAGTTTTTCTAATGCCTGATGTAAATAAACTATGATTTCAGGACATGTTTCTGGGTAATTTGAACATGATAGATATTGGGCTTTGTATAGAGCGATGTAATTGTCTTTGCCAGCTATTCAACAATAATGCAATTTTCCCATAGCTATGGGAGATGTAAATCAGATGAATGTTTTCCAGAGATTGTGGATTCTACTATTCTTGCATATTCAACAACAGGACATTAACGATTACATTATTTTATCAATGTCAAACCATTTGAAGTCATTGGAAGAAAATAAATTCCTAAGTAAGTAGTAAAAAGAAGTGTCAGATTAGCTAGGACTAAACAGGACTTTAACCCTGTATGGTCATATACTCTACATTTATAAACTTTTTCTGTAGAAAATATACAGTTACCTTGGCGTTATGCCATTTGTGTTCTGCTATAAATGATATCAAAATAAAAGTGTTTTTTCCTTAGTGAGTCCATGGCATATTGAACAAACACTGTAAACTTGGGACAGGACTGCATTAGGGAACTGGACTATTTATTATTAACCACTTCAGCCCCGGAAGGTTTCACCCCCTTCCTGACCAGAATACTTTTTATAATTTGGCACTGCGTCGCTTTAACTGGTAATTGCACAGTCATGCAATGCTGTACCCAAACGAAATTTGCGTCCTTTTTTTCCCCCACAAATAGAGCTTTCTTTTGGTGCTATTTGATGTGGTTTTTATTTTTTGCACTATAAACAAAAAAAAGCGACAATTTTGGGAAAAAAAACAATATTTTTTACTTTTTGCTATAATAAATATAAAATGTTTTTAAAAAACAACTTTCCTCATCAGTTTAGGCCAATATATATTCTTTTACATATTTTTAGTAAAAGAAAAAATCGCAATAAGCATATATTGATTGGTTTACGCAAAAGTTATAGCGTCTACAAACTATGGGAAAGATTTATGGCATTTTTATTTATTTATTTAATTTTTTTACTAGTAATGGCGGTGATCTGCGATTTTTAGCGGTATTGGGACATTGCGACGGACAGATCGGACACTTTTGACACATTTTTTGGGACCATTGACATTTATGCAACGATCAGTGCTATAAAAATGCACTGATTACCGTGTAAATGTTACTTGTTAGGGAAGGGGTTAACACTAGGGGGCGATCAAGGGGTTAACTGTGTGTTCCCTCAGTGTGTTCTAACTGTATGGGGATAGGACTGAGTAGGAGAGGATACATATATCACTGTTCCTATTTACTATGAACAAATGACATTGACAGCACAGGGGAACGCGATCGCATGTGGCCAGCAGCGATCGCGACTGCCAGCCACGCGCATCAGGCCCCCACTGTGCAGCGGGCTCGCGCACATGCGCACTCTGGCAGCTCTTAAAGGAAACGCCGTACGGGCACGGGTTATGCAGCAGGGGTGCCCTTCTGCCCCCCGTAAATAGACGTGAGCCGGTCAGGAACCAGTTAAACTGCTATGACTTATTGTTGATATTACTGGTTAGGTGTATCAAGCTGGTAAATGGGTGTTGTAGCCAAGGTTACGTTTTTGTACACTTGCTAAAAAGATACAGCCAAATAGAATTTTTCCTTATGCAGAGCTATAGAATTGGTTATACCATACATGCTAAGCTGGCTTTTAATAGGGTTGATGTTTTTATGGGGAGTGTATAGTGATTTGGAACACATTTGCTCCCTTTATTTCTTTAGCGCTGGCTGCTAGTGGCCCCTTTAGGTCGCTCAGCAGAATGTTGCACCTGATTGCTGCCCATTGCCGAGTGAATGTGCTGAAGAGCCCCATGGTCATGCATGCTGTTCCTGTGCTATTATTGCAGATTGTGTTGTCAGCTGCTGTTCCTGTGTCTTGCTGCCACATGTAACCACAAGTTCCACAGATCTCATGGCTCGACTGGCTACCTTTTGCATAACTCCACTCAGGAGCTACAACCTTGTTCCCAACTGTAACCACCCTGAGTGTGGGAGCAGTGATCTATGACTGGAATACATGTAAGAAGACTCCACCAGAGCTACTGGACTGGTGAAAGGCCTACATGTTGCCGACATGGGGGAGCTACATGACGTCCAACAAAGTTTTATATTTGTTTGAAACATCATTCCACCTGCCAATGACATCAGTCCTGGCATCAACTACAAAGTCGTTTTAAAGCAAATAGTGTAGAACACTGGTTATCCTCCACCGGTCCTAACTCCATGCCCAAGAGGGTTAAGGCAGTGCCGGAAAATAATGGTGGCCACACAAATTATTGACACTTTGGGCCCAATTTGGACATTTTCACTTAGGGGTGTACTCACTTTTGTTGATCTGCCCTACTCATATACTGTATGTATATATATATATAATATATATATATATATATATATATATATATATATATATATATATATATATATATATATATATATACAGTTGTGCTCATACCCTGGCATAATTTATGATTTTTTTAGAGAATATGAATGATAAAACAAACACTTTTCTTTCACTCATGGTTAATGTTGGGCTGAAGCTATTTATTATCAATGAACTGTGTTTACGCTTTTTAAATCATAATGACAACAGAAACTAGCCAAATGACCCTGATCAAAAGTTTACATACCCAAGTTCTTAATACCCTGTATTGCCCCCTTTAACAGCAATGACAGCTTGAAGTCTTTTGTGGTATTTGTGGATGAGGCTCTTTATCTTCTCACATGTAAAGCTGCCCATTCCTCTTGGCAAAAAGCCTCCAGTTCCTGTAAATTCTTGGGCTGTCTTGCATGAACTGCATGTTTGAGATCTCCCCAGAGTGGCTTAATGATATTGAGGTCAGGGGACTGAGATGGCCGCTCCAGTGAAACCACATGTTCCACAGATCTCATGGCCCGACTGGCTAACTTTTACATACAGTAAAATTAATGTGTAATAAAGTGAAATAAATGACAAAAAGTGCAAAAAATGTTCAAAAAGTCCAAAGAGATGAGTCCATGGAAACAGAGCTGATAGAAGGTGATCAAACAGTTAACCAGTTAAACACTCAGCACCCAGTGAGAAATCCTCCACCACATAAGATGTACGCTTACCAGAGGTAAGCTGGATATTAGCTTATCTTTAGATATCCACACGGGGGGGCACAGCTCTATGGACCTCCTCGCAGAAAAGGGTAGGCAGGAAATCCCCTGGACCGGACCTCAAACAGCATACCAGGGAAACCCAGAAATAAAAGGAATTTCCTCCATAGTGTGAATCCGTTAAAAAAAAAAAGCACTTACATAAATCGTAGGTTAAAATCGCATCACAAAAAACAGCCGGCCGGCTAACATACACCCGTTCGATGGAATGGAAACGATGACGTCAGCGCGTCGACCTTCCGACGTACGTTTCGTCCTAATGGACGTCGTCATGGGAACGGGCGACGCACTGACTCATCGCTACTTATAGAGACAAAACGAAACCAAGCCTCGCTATGAAGCTCGGATGGCGTCATCACAACATCCTGTTAGAAGAGGATGTATGTATCGAATGGCAATGGGAAAGGCTGACATTACCCTCGTTGGCCAATCACAACCTCCTGTTTACGAGGGAAGGGTTAGATTGATAGAACAATAGAATGCATTGGAGGGCATGATCCAAACCTATACACGCCATCTAGTGGACCGAATGGAATTGACACTCAAAGCCACATACTATTATGCAGGAAGAAAAACTGGTAAATAAAAAATAATTTTTCTAATATAATTGAGATATATAGTGGTGACATTATTTTGTGTTATCATTAATATTCTCTGAAAAATGGCCAAGAAATCATAAATTCTGCCAGGGTATGTAAACTTATGAGCACAACTGTGTGTGTGTGTGTGTGCATATATTATCACATGTGCAAAAATTCTGGTCCTGGGTGATATGCATGCTCAGTATGCTGACATCAGGTTCAAACACTGTACGAATTAAGCAACCATGTTATGATCTCACTGGGTGACTGAGAGCTCCAGCGTCTGGGCACCAAGGAGAAGATTGTGCTGTTTGATTCATGAAAAAGTCTTACTCGTCCCTTAATTGCATGCAGGGGAAAGCCATCCCTTGGAACCAGCAGATATCTCTACAGAGATAACAGACATGTGACAGTATAAACATGGATGCTGGGTGTGCCAGGAAGCCGCTTGTAATGGTTTCTTTCTCTCTTGTATGGTTAGCTAAGGGCTACCATTTCTGTACCGGAGGAGGAATGCTACAATTAAACAAGCATGAGGAAGTAATGTTCTGTTATCATATCTATCATCTCTAATATTTGTACTTAAGAGCCCTTTCACACTGGGGCGGGGGGCGGCGTCTGCGGTAAAACACTGCTATTATTAGCGGCGTTTTACCGTCGGTATGCGGCCGCTAGCGGAGAAAGGGTTAAATATCTGCAGAGGCGCTTTGCCAGCGGTATAGCCGCGCCGTCCCATTGATTTCAATGGGCAGGAGTGGTAAAGAAGCGGTATACACACCGCTCCTTCACCGCTCCGAAGATGCTGCTGGCAGGACTTTTTTTACCGTCCTGCCAGCGCATCGCTCCAGTGTGAAAGCCCTCGGGGCTTTCACACTGGAATGCAAGCTGCGGCACTTTCGGGGCGGTTTGCAGGTGCTATTATTAGCGCAATAGCGCCTGCAAACCGCCCCAGTGTGAAAGGGCTCTTAAGGACTTTATTTGCTTATTGTACTGTTTTGAGCACTTCTTTGAAGTTATATTCGCATCTTGAGATATACAGTATATGGGCACATTAGTGTGACACACATATTTTTTTTTTGGTAGGGTACGATAATTGCTATACTTTTTTTACTGTTACAACAATTGTATAGGTTGTTTTTTCTCCAGCACTGTATCCAGGGCCGGACTTACCATAGGGCTTGAGTGGGCTCAAGCCCATGGGCCCCGCCCAATAGGGGGCCCCACGGGCCCCAGCCGAGTGTACTTCGGCTATACTCGGCTAGTTCCGCTCAAAGTCACGCCTGGGCGTGACTGTGAGCGGAGCTAGCCGAGTGTACTCCGGTGGCGGCGCTCGGCTCCGCTCACAGTCACGCCCAGTCCCACCATTGGACCTGTGTTATGTCCATCATATGGTGGGACTGGGCGGGACTGCAAGAGGAGCCAAGAAAAGCCATCAGGAGCCGAGATACACAGGACCAGCTCTGTATATCTTGGTAGCGCCATATTTAAACTGCAGTTACACTGGCAAGTCACTGCAGTTTAACTGCAGCCTGGGCAAGGCTGCAAATGACACGGACAAGGCTGCAGTCATCTCTGTCCATACACTGATAAGGCTGCAGATGGAGGCTGCAAGGCTGCAAATGACACTGACAAGGCTGCAAAGCTGCAAATGACACTGACATGGCTGCAAGGCTGCAAATGACACTGACATGGCTGCAAGGCGCAAATGACACTGGACAAGCATGCAGATGGACGCTGTGCAAGGCTGCATTGATGAGCATTTAAATGTGTTTTTTTCCTTAAGTGCTAGTTCACACCAGACGCAGTTCCGTTCAGTTCCGTGCGCTTTTTTCTGCACAAAATGCATGCACAGTGTTTTCCATGTATTCCAATGGCTCTAGTTCACACCATGCAGTCAGTTTCCAGTCAGTTTCTGCACCGGAAACTGACCGGAAACTGACTGCATGGTGTGAACTAGAGCCATTGGAATACATGGAAAACACTGTGCATGCATTTTGAGTGCAGAAAAAAAGCGCACGGAACTGCATCTGGTGTGAACTAGCACTAAATAGTTTTTTTCCTTAAACTCTTATCTTGAGGTTTGCTGATTGGTTATTGGCAGTTACGTAGTGCCTCGTTTCCTGCGGTTGAGAAAACCTGTCTGCATTAGGCAGTGATGTAATGGCGGACAAACGGTATCAGAGTGGTGCGCTTAAAAGAAAACTAAAGGTTTAAAGTAATGTATAGAAGGTAGGGCCCGAAAGTGACTCAAGCCCAGGGCCCCCCACCACCCTAAGTCCTGCCCTGACAGTATCTATATCTGTTTATATTCTCTTTGCTACATTGCCTAACCCAATTTATTCAACAGGGTTTTTTCCTGGTTGCAATGAAACGCACTGAAACATTTCTAGGTGTGTCAGTGGTCACTCTGATCCAGATACAGGGCAGGTCATCACTGGTGCAGGGCAGAGAGGCCTGATCAATATAATGGCTCTTCCAGGGGTAGGGCTGCACACGTAGAACTGAATAAATGAGTGGTACACTCCACTCTACCACTATTTAGATGGAGGCACAGATGATCATAAGTAACAACTTAGGCGGTCACTATAAGGCTGGTGAAGGGATCACAAATATAGTCCAAATTACTTCTGCATACAATAAGATGCTCCTAGCCACCATTGACAAAATGATTACACTGAGTAATCTGAAATAAAGGTATTTAAACAGCACAAGCATGCAGGAGTGCCTTTCTTTTTTTTGTGTCAAAAATAACTTTTTTGAAACAATTGCATATATACAAAACAGCATGTTCCAGAACATTCAGAGTCATAAAGAGATTAAACTGGTACAATGGGGTTTCAAAGATACAGTAACCACACTTAGGGCCCAGAGTAAGAGTAGTTTGGAATGCTTGATCAATGGTATTAAGAACAGCCTCCCAGTATCCATGCAATTTCACATAGTGCCATAACATGTGTATCAAAGAGCCATGATCGCTGCTACTTAAGGAGGCCCATTTTAAATATTTTCAAAGAGGTGTAGTGTACCCTCAACATTATATATAACTGGGACAGGTGTTGCAATGTATTTAAAGAGCTATTGTGCATCGCTTCCAGCGCCATCTCCCATTGCTCACCAGGCAAATCACCCACATCTGGCACCCATTGGTTTATTTTGATCAAGACTAATTTATTACAATTCTAAAAGTATTTATCAAAGTAATGTAAATATGAAATAATACACATTGAAGATTTGGTATTTTTATATCCAGACAGAAAGTGAAATTTAGGCTTCTTTAACCTTGTATAACATAATTTTCTCCTTACCTCTTGTTGTAAAAATACTGCTGTTTGGATGGAAGTTTCAATCAGAGACAGATTGTCTGAAAGAGAACACTGGTGTGCTGTATCATTAGAAAATACCTAATGCTCTGTAAACCAGTTGTCATGGGTGTATCTTGTATTAAGCATTTATTTGTAAAAGATAGAGTGTACAAATAGTTTCAAACATTTGATTTGACTCAAAACCATTATAGTTTTCCTTTAAATTGGTAGAATGCCCACTTAGCACAGTAAAGCTGTGTTTGCTTCAAATACCCAATTATGTGCAACAGAAAAAAAAATTCCCTCATACATGACAAGTTTAAGTTGGGCTAAAGAACATTTTTCTCTTTTAGTAAACAAGTTTGAATGTGTGTATTTGAGGAGAGCTACACCCTAACTGGAGAAAATTTAGTTTGCTGTTTTCATCTATTTCTACATGTCAGTGCTGCTAATCTCCTCCAGCCCTTTTCAGGTACTTTCTGCCTACATGCACTCGTCATTATTATGTCACTCCATAATAGAAAGTCATAATAGAAAGCCATCAAGGACCTTCCTGGTAGGATTGCCTTATAATCTTTTAATGAAAGCTGAAGATTTTAGAAGACTGAAAACAACTTTTGAAACAATATTAACATGTTAAATATGAGATTTTAGTAATGGGGTTACAGGGCTTTTTTTCTCGGGGAATAGGTGCAGGAACCCCAGAAACAACAGATCCCCCACACAACAAAATACTTTCCACCCAGCAGCGATGGAACCCCCACACAACAAAAGACTTCCCCTCCAGCAATAATGGACCCCCCACACAACAAAAGACTTTCCCCCAGCAACAATGGACCCCCCACAACAAAATACCACCCCAGCAACAATAGACCCCTAGCAGAAATTACAGATTTATCAGCAGCCAGCATCAATAGACTCTCCAGCAGCCATCAATAATAGACCTCTCCCTCAACAGTAGACCTCACCCAACAACAATTGACCCCCCCAGCAAGATAAGACCCCCCCCCACCAGCAACAGTAGACTTATCCAGCAACAATATACACTCACCCCAAAACAGATAAACTTAAACCTTGTCCAAATTTTGGCTTTCAATATATAGCCTAATCAGTGCATTCTGCACATTTTCACAGCAGAATGTCACACCATGGTGTAGCGGTACCTCACTACATTTGTCTTTATATCTCTGTCATAATTCTATCCTTGAAATTCTCTTTCCAAAATCCTATGGAAAATGAACATTAGTTTTGTAGAACTCAAGAGGCATTCATCTTTCAGATTGAGGTTAAAGGTGTCATAAAACTTTGAGAATAATTGTTGTTCAGAAGAAACTTTAAACCCAAAAGAAAAAGCAGCGGGGAATTTGGGGAAAGAAATGATCTAGCTTTTTTGCAAAATGCTACTAATATAGGATGTAAGGTATATGCTTTACTAAAGGAAATTAAGGGAGCCATTATACATTTCAGCATCATGATGAGACGGCAAAAGGAAATACTGCCACTAAGATGGACCTTTTATATGCAAATAATATGTGCTCTGTTAAAACAATCTTACATATATCTGAAAGTAAAATGTCTTCATTCAAAGCACAGACACATAGAGAAATTTTAAATCTCAGCTAGTATAATACCTAGGCAACAGATATGGCTTGGCTCAGTACAACGCCAATTAAAAAAGGAGGATGACGTTAATTAGTAGTTGAGCAACAATTTTATTTCAAAATTATAGTTTCTCATTAATGTTTTGCTTAATGCTGCAATTATGCAATCATGATGAGAGGACTGATTCATGCATATTGGTATTTGCCCCTAATTTTAACAGTTTTCTCACTGCATATGTTTGTAGACTTTTGATAGTTCACACCTTCTAGTAGCTTTTAGTGAGCTCCTTTCTCCTGCCTTTTATATTGCCACATCCATCCTTGCATCTTCCCATCCTTTCCAAAATAGGTTTACCATCTCTCATTAAAACAAATACAGGGGATGAAGGATGTGGCTTGTTTGTAATTATGGCCCAAGGGGATGTGGCCAGGACAATGTATGCAAAGCCACAGTAAGATCACTGCAAGTTGATTACAACTGATTTCAGAAGTTTCTAAACCCCCCAACCCCCATCCCCTATCCCCTCCTCAAAGTGCAAAAAATTCATCAGAAATTTAAGATACTACTTGCTACATTCTTAAATCATAAGGACCCCTTCACACCTATGCATTGCAGTAGTGTGTTACATGCGTTTGTACATTGTGGTGGGCTGTGTCAGAATGAAAGGTTGCAGGTGTATTGGTTCTGATGTAATGGTATGGCAGCTTTTTGAAATTGAGTAACTGCCTTAACAAAGTTCATGGTAATGTGCGCATTAACCCAACACATCAGAATGGAAAGATGCGAAGGGGGCCCAAGCTGAAATAAATAAATAATAGCGGCTGTTAGAATAGAAAAGATAAAAGAGGTGGGGAAAGTAGGATTTTTCTGGTACCGTCAAAAGACATTACAACAATTTAGTTAAAAAAGTAAAATTTGTATTTAACATTATAATTAAAAAATTTATGTACATTAAAATTACATAATAGGTCCTTTTGGATAGTCAATACACTATTACCTATTAGAGGTGTATAGATTATCCGGGAGGACCTATTGTGTAATTTTAATGTACATACATTTTTTAATTATAATGTATAATAAAAATTTTACTTTTTAAACTAAATTGTTGTAATGTCTTGTGATGGTACCAGAAAAATTCTACTTGCCCCACCTCTTTTGTCTTTTCTATTCTAACATGATCTAGGGATGTAGGTACCTGTAGTTTTTAATATTTATACAAACACTGCGCTTGGCTAGTGACTCATGCCAATGAGTATAACATCTCAAGTGTACTATATTACTGAAAAAGTATACAATCTTGTAAAAAGTGCTACAATGGTGAATAAAGTGCTCGTGCTTCAATGTAAAATCGGTGCTCCACTATTCAGTGCACAGACAACGTGTCCCACATGGATGTGCACTCACCCTGGTTATGGACCACCTATCGCTAGCTCACTTGAGCTTTCTGGGGAAAATACCCTTAACTGATGTCATCCAAGGTTGACTGCACTGCTAGTAATCCTCCATTGATAGGGAATAAAAATGACGGAGGGGGGCATCCATAGCGTAAAAACGTTTATTTGTGAAAATTTCCAGCAAAAGAAAAAATAGATGCACTCACATGTTATGGTGCCTGTTCCTGTAGTTTTTACTATACAACTTTCTGAGCAATTATTTCTGAAAATAATAGGGGCTGAAAAAAGCATTGGAAGATCACAAAACTCCCTATTTTCTACATAATTTGGAGTTGGACACCTCCTTTCAATGCAGATCAATGCCATCACATGCCACAGTCACAGTGCTTTGGAGCAACTCTCTCTCTCAATGATTTCATTATCATCACAGAGAATGCATTTGTGGAATAGTGGCAGGGGATCAAACCTGAAATTTAGGTATGACAAGTTTTACATAGTTACACTCGTCCAACTTGGACCAATATAAATATGCATTTGCCATACCTGCTCAATCTCTGTAACAGCTTGAAATCACTGTAGTAGGCACTGCTATTATAGTGATTACCTCTAGCCTCTGGGCCCCGTGCCGAGCGGCTGCTCTGCCACATTCTAATCACAGGAGGTTGGCCACTTGGCACAGGAGCCATTCAGAGAACACTTTGCATTTTCTCAATAATTGCAAAGCATTCTGTGATTGAATTAGGTGGAGAGGTGGGGTAATGATGTCAGGGACCCCATAGCAACCTCCTGTGTTTACTAAGCAGCAGGAGACCCGCTCAGCACGAAACCCGGAAGGCAGCAGAGATCACTGTAGAAGTGGGGTCTACTACAGTGATTTCCAGCTTCCATGGTGATCAGCCATGTATAGCACTATGCAAAAAATAGTCCATAATTAAACTACTGCTTAAAGTTCTTGTTTCCTGTTAGTATTGTGTATGGACATAATTTATAGCAAAATCCTGACTTTTCATGTAATTCAACATTAGTCCCACCCAACCCCCCAGAATTTCCAAGCTCTTTATTTGTCTGTGTGGTAACCTATGGCATTATTAAGTCATTAGGGACACTCAGGAAGAAAGAGGAGATTGGGGCCAGGTTTAAATTTGGAGTTAAGATTTGCATACATTAATAGCTTCCAATAGCTCTGCATCTGCTAATTATTTTAACATTGGGTTTTCACTGAGGATAATTTAGGCTTAAAAGAGAAGTGCAGGGTTTTTAAACAAACTAACCTTATACTCACCTAGGCGAATGCGACCTGATGCTGCATCTGTCCTCCGCCATCTCTGCAGTAAGAACTCAAATACTGCTGATTGCTCAGTTCTCCCCTCACCTGCTCTCTACTCTGCCCCTCCAGCACTCACTGGAGTGACATCAGCCAGCAGCAGGCTTTAGCCCATTGTCAGCTGGAAACGGATCACAGGAGTGCAGAACAAATCTCCTGTGATACATAGGAGACATATGAACAAAAAAGGTTTGGCCCTAATCAGAGGCGTCGCCAGGGGGTGGCTATTGGGGCTACAGCCCCGAGCCTGGGGCCAATAGCCCTGAGTCTCTTGTCCCGGTCCAGAATGCAGGGGACAGGGGCGGACTGAGCCGTGGTAGCGCTGGCTCCGGCTCCAGCTCCGCCCCGCCTGACTCTACTTTTGGTCACTGGTTGCTATAGCCGCCTAGCGGCTAGCAAACAGTGACGTCACTGCCCACACTGCCCAGCAGTCAAAGCGGAGGAGGATTGCACTTCCTCCTCCTCCGCGATAGTGCTCATGGGGCCTGCGACTTTAGCGTCCCTTTGGTGGCGGCGTCAGTGCAGAGCAGCAGGGATGGGGATACCTGGGCAGCCGGGAAGAGCCCAGGAGGGAGAGAGAGAAGACACCGCCACCCTGATCAGCATCTCCAGCGTCTCCCAGAGCCTGCACTCCACCTATCAGCGTGCTGTGACTGGAACAGGAAGAAGGCGGGATCGATCGGCGCTCGGGCGGGCGGCTCTCCTCCTCTACTCTGGCTGCCTCACACACCAGCACCACGGCTGAGCTGCTACTGCAGGACCTGGACACATGAAGTCTGAAGTCTGTTTCCTTCTGGTCAGGTAGGTCAGTCAGTGTGTGTATGTCAGGTACCAGGTCAGTGTATGTAGGTCAGTGTGGGTCAGGTAGGTCAGTGTGGGTCAGGTAGGTCAGTGTATGTAGGTCAGTGTGGGTCAGGTAGGTCAGTGTATGTCAGGTAGGTCAGTGTATGTAGGTCAGTGTGGGTCAGGTAGGTCAGTGTGGGTCAGTCAGGTAGGTCAGTGTATGTAGGTCATGTAGGTCAGTGTGTGTCGGGTAGGTCAGTGCGTGTCGGGTAGGTCAGTGTATGACGGTCAGGTAGGTCAGTGTGTGTCGGGTAGGTCAGTAGGTGTCGGGTAGATCAGTGTATGTAGGTCAGTGTATGTCAGGTAGGTCAGTGTGTGTCAGTCAGGTAAGTCAGTGTATGTAGGTCAGGTAGGTCAGTGTATGACGGTTAGGTAGGTCAGTGTGTGTCGGGTAGGTCAGTGTGTGTAGGTCAGTGTGGGTCAGGTAGGTCAGTGTATGTAGGTCAGGTAGGTCAGTGTAGGTAGGTCAGTGTAGGTCAGTGTAGGTCAGTGTATGTAGGTCAGGTAGGTCAGTGTGTGTCAGGTAGGTCAGTGTATGTCGGGTAGGTCAGTGTATGACGGTCAGGTAGGTCAGTGTGTGTCGGGTAGGTCAGTGTGTGTCGGGTAGGTCAGTGTATGTCGGGTAGGTCAGTGTATGTAGGTCGGTGTGTGTCAGGTAGGTCAGTGTGTGTCAGGTAGGTCAGTGTATGACCGTCAGGTATGTCAGTGTGTGTCGGGTAGGTCAGTGTATAACGGTCAGGTAGGTCAGTGTGTGTCGGGTAGGTCAATGTATGTAGGTCAGTGTGTATCAGGTAGGTCAGTGTGTGTCAGGTCAGTGTATGTATGTCAGGTAGGTCAGTGTATGTATGTCAGGTAGGTCAGTGTTTGTGTCAGGTAGGTCAGTGTGTGTGTCAGGTAGGTCAGTGTGTGTATGTCAGGTAGGTAGGTCAGTTTAGTGGTCAGCATGTGAGCTTACCCCCCGCCACACAACCCCTCCGCCCAACCAAAAAAACCCAGAGCCACTAGAGGCCCCCCCAGTGCCGGCCTTGGACTTCGGGCTGAAGCACCTGGTCTTTTTGCCACCTAGCAACGCCCCTGGCCCTAATTCTCGTTTAAGCTGGCAAGGGCCGGTTACTGGAGAACTGGCCCAAATTCTCTCAGTGAGTGGCCCTGTTGGCTGCTTCAGCCCAACATTTCTTGATTAAAAAATAACTCAGGCTGAACAGAACAAATCTGTGTATGGACACCTTTAGGCATTATATTTATGAGACATTTACTTTACCACATCATCCCTAATCTAACCTGGAAATCCTTTGCTTAACTTCCCCCCAACACTGAACACTAGCCTCTAACCTAAGTTTAAAGTGGTGATAAAGTTAAAAAGTTTTTTTACCTTAATGCTCTGTATTTAGGTAAAAACGTGTTACCGCTTGCTGTGCCCCTCCTCACCACGCCCTCCACCAATTACTAGACACTAGTCCTCTCTCGATCCAGTGCTCTGCCCGGCTACAGTTCTTCTCTTCCTGGTCTCACAGGAGACTCTGACAGCAGCAGGAGCCATTGGTTCCTTCTGTCAGTCAAATCCTGTGAGGAGGCAGTGTTACCAAGCCATGCAGCTTGTGTCTATGAAACCACACAGCGCAGCTCAAGAGTGTGCCCGCACGTGTGCCCCCATAGCACATGGCTTGCTATGGGGGGACACACAGAACAGCAGGAGCTGACAGTGCCTGCAAGTGACCAAAAAAGAGCAGGTAAGGGACTGCTCTGTGTAATGCCATTGCACAGAACAGATAAGTATAGCCTCCTTTTTTATTTTTTTATTTAAAAAAATGTTAAGCCTTTACAATCGCTTTAAAATAAAACCCTTAAAGTGGGAGTAAACTCCCATGTATGTTTACCTATAGGTGCATACAAGTGCATAGTTTATAACATATTTACTTTAGGGTTCAACCAGTGACGTCACCGGCACATGCACTCTGAAGAAACAGCATACCCTGAGTTGTTTTTGGGCTGTCATCAAGGGAAAGTATGTAAAGTCTTAACTCCTGTCCAGTATGCTTGTTCCAGGTCAGTGACTCACTAGGTAGTAAAGCCAGATGAGAATGACAGCCCTGAAGCCTGTCCCTTTCATAATTGTCAGGACTGGCGCAGCCCTTCCTTCTCTCAGCTGGCCGCTCAGCTGTCAGCTAATTGCCAGCTCTCATCTCTCTCCACAGTTAACCAGCTGTTGTGGATCTGCTCGTCAGTCCCGCCTACTTAAAGATCTCCAGCTCACTTCATTCCTGCCTTCGCCTTGGTCACATCACAAGAAACCATCTCCTGCGTTCCTGTTTAAAGACTGGCTTTGCTGACATCCCTTCTGGCTCCTTATCCTGCCCCCTGTTCCTCTACTTGGATCCCTGACTTCTGGCCTTGCTGTTTACCCAATCTGGTTACTGAACTCTGGCTTGGCTGATTACCCGATCTGGTTGCTGAACTCTGGCTTGGCTGACTACCCTATCCAGTTACTGGACTCTGGCTATGCTTTGATTACGCTTACTCTACTTACCTTTTTATTTTTATTAATAAACAAGTGTGATTTAACTGTACTTCTGCCTCAGTCTGGCTCATGGTTTCTGACAATAATCAAGTCGTTAATGGCAGATTTCTGTTCTCACAATTTAAAGGGTTTGTAAACCCTCAGGGTTTTTCACCTTAATGCATTCTATGCATTAAGGTGAAAAACCTCCTGTTATGCAGCTGCCCCCTTTTACTTACCTGAACCCCTTCTTTCCAGCGACAGGGACAAGCACACCAGCTCTAGCCGGTGTCTCGGGTCTTGATTGGATAGATTGATAGCACCGCAGCCATTGGCTCCCGCTGTTGTCAATCAAATCCTATGACGCGGGAGCCGGGGGCGGGGCCGAGTCCTGCTGTCTGTGTCAATAGATGCAGCAGCAGGACACGGGAGCGCGCCTGCACGAGTGCCCCGAGGGACCCCAGAAGAGGAGGATTGGGGCCACTCTGTGCAAAACCAGCTGCACAGAGGAGGTAAAAATGACATGTTTGTTTAAAAAAAACAAAAAAAACCCTTTAGATATCCTTTAAGGTAGCACTGACATAACACTGATGTGCTATAAAACTGGATACTTATCTTATCAGCACAGAAAGCATCCCCCACCAAATTCTTACAGTCCTGCACAAAGATCTTATATATTGGTGCTGAAATGAAATGATTCTCTTGGCAGAGACGTAGCGGCTATCTAACACAGAAAATAACTTGAAAAATGACTTTCTCTTAAGAAATTCTTGAACGGACAGTTATATTGTATTGCAACGCTATAGTTTTCTATTGAGGTACCAGTTTTATCTTTCTATTTGCTGTATTTGTTTATAATTGTTATAGTTTTAGATTATACTCTGTAGATTTAGTAAATGTTCACAGACGGAATAGCATTATACATGCCCTAAAGGAAAAGCAGAGGGTGTTTTAAGTGAGCATATATTTTGAGTTACTATTATAATACTTACATCAAAGTAAATTTTGATGTGACTTTCACATTTTTGCTATTCCATAATAATGTAGTTTATATTCAAAAAAATAGATTTGTACATTTGCCACTAGCAGGAGCAATTACTCCATTTGTAATCACTCATTATCTTTTCCTAAAGTGATTGTAAAGTCTCGTTTTTTGTTTTTTTTTTGTTAACAATAATAAGCATGTTATACTTTCCTGCCCTGTGCAGTGGATTTGCACAGAGCAGCCCGGATCCTCCTCTTCTCGGGGTCCCTCTTCAGCTCTCCTGGCCCCTCCCTTTCGCTCCAGTGCCCCGACAGCAAGCAGCTTGCTATGGGGGCACCTGAGCCGAGCTGCAGCTCCGTGTATCCATTCAGACATGGAGCTGCCGCCCCATCCCCTTTCTCTCCTCATTGGCTGACTGACTTTGTTTGACAGCAGCCGGAGCCAAGGGCGCCACACTGCTGTTTCAGCCAATAAGGAGGCGAGTCGATCCTACAACATCGCTGGACAGAGAGGGGGCTCAGGTGAGTATTAGAGGGGTTCAGGGGGGCTGCTGCACAAAGAAGGCTTTTTATCTTAATGCATAGAATGCATTAAGATAAAAAAACCTTCTGACTTTACAACAACTTTAACAAAAGTTGAGACATCAGCCATATAGGGAGAGCATTATTTTCAATGAGTCAAATGACTTATAGACCTGTATTGTGGGAAAGAACAGTAAAGCACAGCAATTGTGTAGCACTGTAAAGAAGAGACTGCATGAGTAACGATCAACCATGCATCAATCAGACATAACATTATGACCGCTGAATAACATTGATTATCTTGTTACAATGGGATCTGAAAGTGGGTGGGTTATATTAGGCAGCAAGTAAACATGTTGTCCCTGAAGGTGATGGGATGAAAACAGGAAAAATGGGCAAGCGTAAGCAGTTGAGCGACTTTGACAAGGGACAAATTGTAATGGCTAGATGACTGGGTCAGACAAACTAAAACTGTAGCTGCTGTGGGATGCTCCTGTTCCACAGTAGTCAGAACCTATCAAAAATTGGTCCAAGAAAGGATAGTCAGCAAACTGGCGACAAGCTCATGAGTGGCCAAGGCTCTTTGATGCATGCAGGGAGTGAAGGCTGGCCTGTGTAGAGTGATCCAATAGAAGAGCTACTGTAGCTCAGATTGCTGAAAAGGTTCATGCTGGTTCTGATAGAAAGGTGTCAGAGCACACAATAAATCGCAGTTTGTTGTGTATGGGGCTGCATAGTCACAGACCAGTCAGGGTGCCCATGCAGACCCTTGTCCACAGCCAAAGAACCTACAATGGGCATGTGAGTGTCAGAACTGGACCACGGAGCAATGGAAGAAGGTGACCTAGTTTGATAAATCATGTTTTTTCTTTTACATCATGTGGATGGCCGGGTGTGTGTGTGTGTCGCTTACCTGGGGTAGAGATGGCATGCACTATGGGAAGTACACATGCCAGCGGAGGCAGTGTGTTGCTTTATCTAGTGGAGTCCATGCCTCAATGGGTTAGGGCCAGTGGCGGCTGGTGCTCCATTTTTTTGGGGGGGCGCAAACAAAGCCCCAACCAACCCCATACCACCCCCCCGTCACTCGCCCGCATTAGGGCCTACAGATAGATAGACACTGGGTGGGATAGATAGATAGATAGATAGATAGATAGATAGATAGATAGATAGATAGATAGATAGATAGATAGATAGATAGATAGATAGATAGATAGATAGATAGATAGATAGAGACATCTATTCCTATATACTGATCTCCATGTATACACCGCTGGGATCTGTAGTAGGATTTTATATAAACCCATGTATTTCATATTATTCATATTTATTTTTATGTGTTATTAATACCAGTAGTAGTAGTATCAATATCAATAGTAGTAGCAGTAGTAGTAACAGTAGTAGTATCAATAGCAATAGTAGTAGTAGTATCAATAGTAGTATCAATATCAAAAGTAGTAGTATCAATATCAATAGTAGTAATATCAACATCAATAGTAGTAATATCAACATCAATAGTAGTAATATCAACATCAATAGTAGTAATATCAACATCAATAGTAGTAATATCAATAGTAGTAGTAGCAATATCAATAGTAGTAGCAATATCAATATGAATAGTAATAGTGAGATAGATAGGGAGATATAGATAGAGAGATATAGATAGAGAGATATAGATAGAGAGATATAGATAGAGAGATATAGATATAGATAGAGAGATAGAGATATAGATATAGATATAGATAGAGAGATATAGATAGAGAGATAGAGATATAGATATAGATATAGATAGAGAGATATAGATAGAGATAGAGAGATATAGATATATAGATAGAGAGATATAGATATATAGATAGAGAGATATAGATATATAGATAGAGAGATATAGATAGAAAGATATAGATATAGATAGAGAGATATAGATAGAGAGATATAGATAGAGATAGAGAGATATAGATAGAGATAGAGATATAGAGATAGAGACATAGAGACATAGAGACATAGAGAGATAGAGATATAGAGAGATAGAGATATAGATAAGGGGTATAGCTAGAGGGGTATAGCTAGAGGGGTATAGCTAGAGGGGTATAGATAGAGGGGTATAGATAGAGGGGTATAGATAGAGGGGTATAGATAGAGAGATATAGATAGAGAGGTATAGATAGAGAGGTATAGATAGAGAGGTATAGATAGAGAGATATAGATAGAGAGATATAGATAGAGAGATATAGATAGAGAGATATAGATAGAGAGATATAGATAGAGAGATATAGATAGAGGGGTATAGATAGAGGGGTATAGATAGAGGGGTATAGATAGAGAGGTATAGATAGAGAGATATAGATAGAGAGATATAGATAGAGAGATATAGATAGAGAGATATAGATAGAGAGATATAGATAGAGAGATATAGATGGAGAGATATAGATAGAGAGATATAGATATAGATAGAGATAGAGAGATATAGATAGAGAGATATAGATATATAGATAGAGAGATATAGATAGAGAGATATAGATAGAGGGGTATAGATAGAGAGGTATAGATAGAGGGGTATAGAGAGATATAGATAGAGAGATATAGATATATAGATATAGATATATAGATAGAGAGATATAGATAGAGAGATATAGATAGAGAGATATAGATAGAGAGATATAGATAGAGAGATATAGATAGAGAGATATAGATAGAGGGGTATAGATAGAGAGATATAGATAGAGAGATATAGATAGAGAGGTATAGATAGAGAGATATAGATAGAGAGATATAGATAGAGGGGTATAGATAGAGAGATATAGATATATAGATATATAGATAGAGAGATATAGATAGAGGGGTATGGATATAGATATATAGATAGAGAGATATAGATATAGATATATAGATAGAGAGATATAGATATAGATATATAGATAGAGGGGTATAGATAGAGGGGTATAGATATATAGATAGAGAGATATAGATAGAGGGGTATGGATATAGATATATAGATAGAGAGATATAGATATAGATATATAGATAGAGGGGTATAGATAGAGAGATATAGATATAGATATATAGATAGAGAGATATAGATAGAGAGATATAGATAGAGAGATATAGATAGAGGGGTATAGATAGAGGGGTATAGATAGAGGGGTATAGATAGAGGGGTATAGATAGAGGGGTATAGATAGAGGGGTATAGATAGAGAGATATAGATAGAGAGATATAGATAGAATGTGTGTGAATCCAGAGAGAGCATTAGACAGATAGAAGTGTTGGGGTTCCCCTCCATCCAGCAGAACTTTTCCTACCCTCCCCCCCAGCACTCACCTGGAAGACAGCCCAGCACAGTGAGTCTGGCTCCATCCTTCTCCCCGTACATTGAGACGGCCGGCTCTCTCACTCTCCCTATGGCTCCAAGGCAGCATTCTCTAATCTCTGTGTGACTGTGTAGTCACACAGCAGTAGAGGAGTCCGCTCCTCATGCTTCCTCTGCTCGGGCGCACTGGGAAATAAAAAGCGGAAGTGACATCATAACTTGAATATCACTCAAAGTCCCGGCCATCTAATGCATATAATATGCGGAAGCTACTCGGCGCGATGGATCGCGCCACAAGGCGGGTTAAAAGCCCCCAAATGAAGCGCCGTGTCTGCAATCTCGTGATTGCATAGACGTGGCGCTTCCCATAGTGCACTGCGCCCGGCGCCCCGCGCCCGGAAGCAGTGCACTTATGGACCTTTTTTTCGAATTTTTTTCATTTTTTAAAGGGCCAGTTTTAAAAAATGTATTTATTTTTTTTTTTTTTCATTTTTTTTTTTTTTTTTTTTTGTGACTGTGCAGAGGGGGGGGGCGGCCCCCAGGCGCCCCCTATGGACGGGCCGCCACTGGTCAGGGCTGTTTTGGCGGCAAAAGGGGGATCTACTAAATTATAGGTGGGTGATCATAATTTTATGGCTGATCGGTATAGATACCAACCTGAAAATTGTACATGCAGACTGATATTTTCACATTTCAAATCACTTTGATAATATTTATTTCATTAATCTAATTTATATAACACATATTTCAAAATAATTTAAAAGACTGTGTCTTTTTAATGATAAAATTTTACCATTGGTAAATACCAAGAACAACAAAGCAATTAGATCTGTGTAGCCATTGTCGCAATATTAATACACTTAACTAACATTAATTTTGTTAAAGCAATTTAAGTGGACCAATATACTGTATATTTTACTTTGAGCACAAAATCTGTGATCCGTTCTTTATTTGTCTGACTATTATTAATCACCAGAAAACAGCTAATATACACTGATCTCTGATTTATACAAGTGTTAGTCTGCCCTTCAGATACAGTCTTTACTAACATGATTAGAGAACTTTTTTTAAAGGGTAAATTAACAGCGCTCAATCCTGAACAGAATACATAGGTCTGGTGTACATTCAATATAAATGGAGCAACACAGAAGTCATTATTCCATTCCTCAAGTGATATGATTAGAGAACTTTACAATGATCAAATAGAAATATAACCTTTTTCTCTCAGTTATTCTGATTTATCTGGTATGAATTAAAGGGGTTGTAAAGGTAAAAGTTTTTCACCTTAATGCATTCTATGCATTAAGGTGAAAAAACATCTGACAATACCGGCCCCGCCAGCCCCCCTGTTTTACTTACCTGACCCCTCGAAAGTCCCGCGCTGGCCCCCGACATCCTCTTCACCGCTCAGCCTGGCCGTTGATTGGTTACAGTGGATGGATTGAAAGCAGCGCAGCCATTGGCTCGCGCTGCTGTCAATCACATCCAATGATGCGGCGCGCCGGAGGGCGGGGCCGAGTGATACAGTAAGCGGCTATGGCCGCCGGCTGTATCATGGGAGCGCGCCCACAAGCACTCAAGACCATGCGAGGGAGCTCGCATGAAAGTGTTGAGTCCTTGCGGGGGGGAGCCGAGACAGCCGCCGAGGGACCCCAAAAGACCAGGTTCGGGGCCACTCTGTGCAAAACGAGCTGCACAGTGGAGGTAAGTATAACATGTTTGTTATTTAAAAAAATATATATATATGTTTAGTGATCCTTTAAAAAGGACATTTCTTGCAATTTTCATACACCACATATTGTTACAAGATTAGCTGCTTCTGTCATATAATAATGTATGTATCTCTATGTATGTGAGAAATAGTACTGATTTGCAGGTACACCTGTGGCAACTATGTGCTTATCTTTACTGAGATCAAGATTATACAATTCAATGCAAGAGGTGACCATGAGGCACCACATCCTCAAAATTACATATGTATTTTTTTAAATACATGAGATCAAGATTAACCTTAAAGTAGGGTTTTTAAAAAGGTAAAGAGTCTTTGGAAAAATTCAGTAACTCCAAACAGCTTATCAGCATTTATCTTTTATTGTTCTGATAACTACATACTCAAAAGTAATAAAGCCCCGTACACATGGGCAAAATGTTGGGAGACATTTGCCGGTTTAAAAAAAAAATGTCCGACCGTGTATGTCGGTCTGTCCGACAGAAGCCAGCCATTTAGCCAGTTTCTGTTGAACATGCATGCTGGAAAACCAGCAGCCAACTGACTCCCGATCAGTGCTCTCAGCCAATGGCAGGGAGCGCTGATAGCAGTGTTTTGGCGGGAGTGTTTGTCAGAACACAACTCAGCGGGGGAGATCGCTGTACTAACCTTACATGGTTAGTACAGCGGCTCTAACTGGAGCTCACAATATTTTTTTGTGCAACCTGCGGGGTTGCTCATGTAGCACCCTGGTGTTTAGGCAGGGTTGCTCCTAAATTTATCTTCCAGGTATAGCTACCTTGGCCCATTGTTAGGGATCAATTGATTTCACTCCAAGTCTGTAATTGCTGCATTTCTCTCTTTTGCGGCTAGGTGGCCGGGTACTTGGTGGCATTAGATACAAGAAGGGGAATGCAAAGTCAGATTATGGGTATATGGGGTATCCCAGCCAAAGGGTAGGGGTTTTCTTAAATCCCTTGGCCTGCTGGGAGAACCTATATATTTGGGTAAAGTCAGGTGATTAGTGTTCTGTGCCACCTGGACCACTGTCTGGGTGGATGTGTGCTGTATTGCCCAGACAGCTAGGACAGAGTTTGGACCTATCCAAGCACATCTGGCTGCTAGGCTGTCTGAGGGCCTATCCAGAAGCAGAAGGTTGGGTTTGCGGCTTGCAGTCCAACCAGAATTGATGGTTCTTCTGGCCGGAGAACCTGTCATAGTCTGAGTTAGAGGGGAAGCTGTCACCACTAAGGGTCCAAACACCTTATTACCAGGGATCACAGGGAGTAGCTGAAGCAAGTACCAGAGCAGAACTCTCACCAACCGGGGAGCTGTTGTGTTCTAACAGGGGATGGCCCCCGCTAGAACACTCCGATCAGCGCGCTCTGCCATTGGCAGGATCCGGTCAGCTGCTGGTTTTCCATGTTAGAATGGCCGGCTTCTGTCGGACAGACTGACATACACATGGGCAGAATGACGGTCATTTTTTTTTTTTGAACTGGCAAATGCCTCATGACATTCTGCCTGTGTGTACGGGGCTTAAAGCTAATGGGACACATTATATTTCCTAAGCTGAATAGACATGAGATAGATTCTGTATCATATTTGGTATCTCTTCCTGGCAGGGTGAGACAGGCGCAGCGTAGCGCCTTTACACACGCCTATCAGGGGAGTGGCTCCCCCTGTGACATGTCCTCTCCCTGGCAGCGGCGTCCCGAATCCTTCCGGGCGTAACGTCCGTGTCTGCGCGCGCACCGTGGGGCGCGCGCATACACGTGACGTCATGACGCCACGTTTTACGGCGGAACAGGACGGCGGTGCCAGGACTAGTCCCTCGGAACGCCGGGGGAACTACACAGGAGTGCTGACTACGTCAGCCAGGTCCCTGCGCTGGTGGGTGGGCCCGGGGGGGGGCGGCGTGCACCTGTGGTTCTCCATCAGCAATTAATCAACAGCACATGCTGGATACTTAAAGGTGAGCGGACTCATTTGGAATCCTCTCTCTGATTCTCATTACTTCCATAGGAGATACAGCCATATCTGTGCTTCCTCAATTCAGGTAACTCTGCACCTTTCATTGTATCACTCTCACTTTATACACCATTGATTGCTCTTACACCCTCCATTCCTCTATTACAGCTTTACCTGCACATATCCCCTATACAAGCTTCCATTGATCACTTGTATAAGGCCTCATCCATGCTGGACATATAAGGTACACCATCATGTTTTCTTTTCACCACCTGTCTCCACAGTCCTCACATCTCTCATCTCCTCTTTTTCATTCAGTTCTCATCTATCACTTCTTATTGTTCTCTTTATTGTTTTTTGCTCACGTTAATTTTTCATTATCTCTCACCATTCCCAACACTCTGTCACACTATCCTTTCACCTGGCAGCCATTCCTTTCATTTCCGCCCCTACTCTCCAACCTGCCTCCCTTGTCCCCTTCCAGCAGTCCTCACCATTTTTCCTCCCCCTATCCCTCCCGTCATCCTGCACATCCCCTTCCTCACCTTCCTTTCCCTTGATTATTCCCTTCCCCCCCGTCCCCTGACCCCCCCCCCCCCACACATATCCCCTTCCTCCTTTCCCCCTCATGTCCCTCTGGCTACCTTTTAACACTCATTCATATGCTTCATCAATGTAATGGACATCCATTCTAACTATTCCTATACTTGGGCTTAGCACCCCAAACTAAACAAATGTGATAAAATTAGGAGCATCATTAATTGATGACTCATACAACGTCTATACAAAATAGGAATATTTCTTATATCCTTTTCAAACCCTGATTGATGCTATTGCATGATGTTTGGATCATAGGTGCCGCTGCCCCACACGTGCCACGTGCTGGCTGTGGGGTACCTCCATTGTGTAGTTCACCGCAAGTTACACCACTGCTGCTTGATTACCCCCTATCGGGGTGGTGGCTGTCCGGGGGATCCCAGGTGGGGACCGAATCAATAGAGGCCCCCCCTTCTGAAAAGCCTTAGATTTATGAGACCCGGCTACACGAACATATTGGGTAATTATGTCTACAATTTTGATGATAATCTCCATATACAGTTGTTCATTTCTGTACCGCCATCTTTTTTATATATGTATTTTTTCAACAGTGCATGCATTTCCTCTGAAGAAGACCCGATGGGGTCGAAACGCGTCAGGACTATCCAAGCACCTGTTATGTAAAATTTTCATATGTAGCCCTGCACATGTATTTGCGCTTTTAAATGTGCCATACACAGTTCATGGTTTTTACTCCATTTGTCATATTTAATAAACAATTATATACTTTTACATCTTGGTACAAGTTTTGTGCTGCTTTAAAACCCTTGTTGTTCCTGGGGGACAAATTCCCTTTTTGCATATGTAATTTGGGGTGCGCAGCCTATTCCTCTCCCTAGTGTCTCTCCCTTTTTTCTAGAGAGTGTATGCGTTATATCATGTACCGAGAAGGGCTGTACCCACTGCAGAGAAGACAAACTGATTACATAGTCCCCAAGTTTTAGAGTATTTTTTCTTGGTTTGTTGGAGTTGTGCAGTAAGTACTAGATCCTCCAGTCTATTAATATCTTCCACCTTACGAAGCCAATCAGTCACAGTTGGCGGTAGTGGTTTCTTCCAATGGAGTGGAATGCAGAACTTTGCAGCGTTCACAAGGTGTCGTACAATGGATTTTTTATAGTTTGGCTGAAATGCTAGAGACATGTAGTAAGAAAAAGGCCGGATCATCAGGAATCTTATTTTCCATGAAATTTTGCGTTATGTCCCTAACTGTTGCCCAAAAGTGCGTTATGTCCCTAACTGTTGCCCAAAAGTGGGTTCATATATTGGGTGGTTAAACACCCCGTCCCCGACTTTGACACTGGAGTTAGGACATGAACTGTGATTTTTTAACTGGCTTACTCATGGAGTTTTTGGCTCTGCAGTGTGTTTAACCTTTTATGAAAATTATTTTTTTAAACTTATTATATCTACAATGAGTCAATTTGTGGGTGACGAATGGGATGCCCTTTTGCAGGGTTATGAGCCCACCTTTGCACAAGGGGAACAGAGAGACTTATCCGTTTGCTCTCTGTTTCAGAAGCTTACTAAGGTCCTAGAAAAGAAATCTGCCCCTTTTTTTGGCATATCAAAACCTTTAAAAAATACATTGATGCACAGATAAGCCCTTCGGGACTACGAATTCAAATATTCCCTAATACAGACCTGGTAAGCAGTGAATGCAAAGCTGAATGGGAAGCCAATCTAAAGCTGTGCTCCATGGAGATAATGGCTATCCTCTCTCGGGAGTACAGCAAACAAATAGTGCATTTGGATGAAAAAATCGCAGAACTGGAACTGGCATTATTGCCATATACCAAACATGTGAAGTTTGCCCAACTGCAAAGCGATTTAAAAAATACGGCTTCCCTGCTACACAAACCCAAACCACGGGACCTCCCAAATACCACCCGTCTAATTATGCGCTTTTCGCGCCAACATACCACCATTAAAAATATCTTGCAGAAACATTGGAGCATCTTAACCGATGACCCCACATTAAAAGCTCTCCTTCCAAAACAACCCTCAATAACTTTTAGGAGGGCCTCTTCCCTCAAAGACATGCTTGTCCAAAGTGAATTCAAAGATCACCAAAAAGACTCAAACATCTCCACATCACTGGATCATTTCCATGTGGCCATTGTACCTTGTGTCCACTCATAAAGAAAGTTAAATCCTTCCGTCTTCCCAACGGAGAACTTTTTAAGCCCACGCATTTTGCTAATTGCGAAACCCGTGGGGTGGTATACCTGATGGAGTGCGACTGTGGTGCCCTTTACATTGGCAAAACCAAGTAAGAACTGGGGCAACGAATATCTAAACACATGTATAGCATGGAAATCGGAAACAGACATCTTCCTATTGGACGACATGCTGTTTTCGAACATAATTATGAAATACCTAAGGTAACCTTCACAGTACTTTACAAGGCCAAAATACCATCTAGAGGCGGTGACTGGAACAAGGTCCTGCTCCAAAATGAGCAAAAATGGATCTTCCATTTACAGGCTACATCGCCCCCGGGACTCAATGAGTCAATTTCCTTTGCCCCTTTTCTTCGTGGTTTTGTCTCTGGCAAAACGCAGTAAATGAAATGCCAGCAGACATACCCCACAGTCGTTTCTTTTCAGGTATATGTACCATGTTTCACGTGTTGTGCTGCTCTTCCCCTATACGCACCACCGTATGTGAAATATGCCTCCCCATTTATGGATATGATCCCACATGCAACTTCCTATTGCAGACTTTGATGATGCATGTACAAATTAGATTCTGTTGTAGATTGGGAAGGATTGGTGTGGTGGTACCACATTAACCCCATGAGTGAATTCCATTTAATTCCAGTTCTTTGTATACTTGTATTACATACATTAGCTCTTTATTTTGATATGTTTGTTTATCTTTTTTATGATTAAAATGTGATAATTCTTGATATTGTTCTGCTCACTGTTTGATGTCATATATAAAGTCAATTTAATACCACTGTTAGGCTTTTTTCTCCTCATGCAGATTGAATCCTGGGCTCCCGGTCCGGCCATCTTCCCCCTCCGGGGGGTTTGTCAGCACCATGATGTCTCTTCCTGGCAGGGTGAGACAGGCGCAGCATAGCGCCTTTACACACGCCTATCAGGGGAGTGGCTCCCCCTGTGACGTGTCCTCTCCCTGCCAGCGGCGTCCCGAATCCTTCCGGGCGTAACGTCCGTGTCTGCGCGCGCACCGTGGGGCGCGCGCATACACGTGACGTCATGACGCCACGTTTTACGGCGGAACAGGACGGCGGTGCCAGGACTAGTCCCTCGGAACGCCGGGGGAACTACACAGGAGTGCTGACTACGTCAGCCAGGTCCCTGCGCTGGTGGGTGGGCCCGGGGGGGGGCGGCGTGCACCTGTGGTTCTCCATCAGCAATTAATCAACAGCACATGCTGGATACTTAAAGGTGAGCGGACTCATTTGGAATCCTCTCTCTGATTCTCATTACTTCCATAGGAGATACAGCCATATCTGTGCTTCCTCAATTCAGGTAACTCTGCACCTTTCATTGTATCACTCTCACTTTATACACCATTGATTGCTCTTACACCCTCCATTCCTCTATTACAGCTTTACCTGCACATATCCCCTATACAAGCTTCCATTGATCACTTGTATAAGGCCTCATCCATGCTGGACATATAAGGTACACCATCATGTTTTCTTTTCACCACCTGTCTCCACAGTCCTCACATCTCTCATCTCCTCTTTTTCATTCAGTTCTCATCTATCACTTCTTATTGTTCTCTTTATTGTTTTTTGCTCACGTTAATTTTTCATTATCTCTCACCATTCCCAACACTCTGTCACACTATCCTTTCACCTGGCAGCCATTCCTTTCATTTCCGCCCCTACTCTCCAACCTGCCTCCCTTGTCCCCTTCCAGCAGTCCTCACCATTTTTCCTCCCCCTACCCCTCCCGTCATCCTGCACATCCCCTTCCTCACCTTCCTTTCCCTTGATTATTCCCTTCCCCCCCGTCCCCTGACCCCCCCCCACACATATCCCCTTCCTCCTTTTCCCCTCATGTCCCTCTGGCTACCTTTTAACACTCATTCATATGCTTCATCAATGTAATGGACATCCATTCTAACAATTCCTATACTTGGGCTTAGCACCCCATACTAAACAAATGTGATAAAATTAGGAGCATCATTAATTGATGACTCATACAACGTCTATACAAAATAGGAATATTTCTTATATCCTTTTCAAACCCTGATTGATGCTATTGCATGATGTTTGGATCATAGGTGCCGCTGCCCCACACGTGCCACGTGCTGGCTGTGGGGTACCTCCATTGTGTAGTTCACCGCAAGTTACACCACTGCTGCTTGATTCCCCCCTATCGGGGTGGTGGCTGTCCGGGGGATCCCAGGTGGGGACCGAATCAATAGAGGCCCCCCCTTCTGAAAAGCCTTAGATTTATGAGACCCGGCTACACGAACATATTGGGTAATTATGTCTACAATTTTGATGATAATCTCCATATACAGTTGTTCATTTCTGTACCGCCATCTTTTTTATATATGTAATTTTTCAACAGTGCATGCATTTCCTCTGAAGAAGACCCGATGGGGTCGAAACGCGTCAGGACTATCCAAGCACCTGTTATGTAAAATTTTCATATGTAGCCCTGCACATGTATTTGCGCTTTTAAATGTGCCATACACAGTTCATGGTTTTTACTCCATTTGTCATATTTAATAAACAATTATATACTTTTACATCTTGGTACAAGTTTTGTGCTGCTTTAAAACCCTTGTTGTTCCTGGGGGACAAATTCCCTTTTTGCATATGTAATTTGGGGTGTGCAGCCTATTCCTCTCCCTAGTGTCTCTCCCTTTTTTCTAGAGAGTGTATGCGTTATATCATGTACCAAGAAGGGCTGTACCCACTGCAGAGAAGACAAACTGATTACATAGTCCCCAAGTTTTAGAGTATTTTTTCTTGGTTTGTTGGAGTTGTGCAGTAAGTACTAGATCCTCCAGTCTATTAATATCTTCCACCTTACGAAGCCAATCAGTCACAGTTGGCGGTAGTGGTTTCTTCCAATGGAGTGGAATGCAACTTTGCAGCGTTCACAAGGTGTCGTACAATGGATTTTTTATAGTTTGGCTGAAATGCTAGAGACATGTAGTAAGAAAAAGGCCGGATCATCAGGAATCTTATTTTCCATGAAATTTTGCGTTATGTCCCTAACTGTTGCCCAAAAATGCGTTATGTCCCTAACTGTTGCCCAAAAGTGGGTTCATTTAGGACATGACCAAAATATGTGGAGCAGCGTTCCTCTATCCCCCTGGCATCTCCAGCATCGGTCAGTAGTGGTGGGGGGCAATACTTATGTAAGCGGTGGGGGGTGAGGTACCATTATGTTAAAAGTTTATAACTGGTCTCTTGGATTTTCGTACAAACTAATGATTTAAGTGCAAATCTGAGGACATGTTGTAGCTGGGTAGGTGTAAATTTATGGTGTAGCTCCATCTCTCATTTGTCCACGAACTGTAAGTGTGGTTGTGCAGCCGGACAGTTCAATAAGTAGTACGTTTTGGAAAGAACCTGTGTGAGGGTGGCTTCTTCTAAACAATAGTCTTCAAAGGTCATCAGAGGATGGCCAAATCCCCGTGCGTTAGGTAAGGTATTGAGGAAATGTCGCAATTGGAGTGCTGTCCCAGAAAAGGGAAGAGCGGGGAATCTGGGGAGGAAAGAGAGTTCTGTCCACTAACCTGCGATCCTATGTGAAGAGTCATGTCCACTAAAGAGTGTGATGTCAGTGATGGCAGTAGGTGGCCATAACACCATAAAGCTCTCATTAGCGGGATGGTAGTTTGGGCTTGCTTTATCTGTGCCCATAATTTTGCGCAGCAGTGACAACACCAATTAACAATTCTACCAAGGTGAATTGCCTGGGAGTATTTCCAAATGTCAGGAAGGGCCAGTCCACCTTATTGTTTGGGTAGTGATAGTAAGTGGCAAGGTAAAGTTTATTTATATGCCCAGATAAACTTAATAAAAAGAGAACGGACCTGTTTAAAGTAAGCAAGGGGTATCTTAATTGGTAAGGCTTGGAATAGGTAAAGAAATTTTGGCAGGATATACATCTTTAGTAGGTTACATCTGCCACACCAAGAATGTAGGTCCATATGTCAAGTCTCTAACAACATACGGGTTCTAGCCAGTAGAGGTGGGAAGTTGAGTCCAAATGTTCGTGGAGATATACTGTAAAGCTTCATTCCCACGAGGCGGATCCGCTGCCATGGAGTCTGCCAGAGCCCGCCAGCTCAGCGGGAGATCACTCCGTTGATCTACGCTGAGCCGGCGGATGACAGGTCCCTCTCTGCTCACTGAGCGGGGAGGGGCTTGTCGAGCGCCGCTGGTTGCTATGGAGAGATCGTACGAAAACGGACAGCATGTAGCCAAGACCTCCTGCCTACTTACCTGCTGTGGTTCCTGGCTCAGTCTGCGTTCCAGTCTCCAGTCTTCTCTTCAGTTCCTGGTTCCGGAGGTTCCCACCACTCCTGGACTTCTGGTACACATGGAAGTGCTGGACAGCACAAGAACCATCTGCAGTACCCGCATAGTGACACAGAGCCTGGAGCCGAGCGGATGATCATTAAAAGCACTATTCACTTTTTAACTTGATGAAGGGTTTGCTCCAGATCCAGATCCCCTTTGTTACATTTTCACCACCTTTTCTCCATTCAAACCCTGTAAGGGGCTCCTTGTCCTGCCCCAGACTGACTGGCTGGCCTCTCTCCTACAAAGAAACAACATAAAAAAATCATCTGCTGCTTACGGTTGCTGTACGCTAAGGTTGTGGGGAGACCGATTTCCCTGTGCTGATTTAGACTGCCGTAATAGCAGTCACCAGGATACGGTAAGCGCATTTGATTTTACACCCTGGGTGTGACGTGATACAGAAGATTTCCCTACCTGCATCTTCACCTGCTTTTTTTTGGCACTTTTCTTTTCAATCACGGATTATTTCTTCATCTTGTGGACTTTATACTTTGGGGTTTTTCTCCTTTTTCGCATTTGTCATTGTTCACATGCTGATAAATTTTTTTTTTTGGATATTAGTGCTCATCCCTATATTCAATTGTTATACATTCTAGCATCACCCATTTGATTATATTTTGTGCATTTATTTAGTTTATTTTTTATTTATGAGGATAAGACTGTGCCTTAATCTCTTTTTCTATGTTTTCACCTAAACCAATTTTTAAGCCGGATCTTTTTATATATATTTTTCTAATGTGAGGTTTTTGGACTAAACCTTTGGTGCTGGCTGCTTTTGATCTCACAATTTATATCATTTATATTATTGTAGCATTATCTATATTATTGTAGCATCCTTTGAGCGCAGCTTTTATACCTGTATTTCCATCACATTTCTTAGCCACACATATGATTGGCTGAGAAAGGTATGTTTATCATAACCTGAACTTCACTTTAACTCATCACTCTGATGTCAAAGACAACAGCGCTACCTACTGACAGAAGGGAGAAGCCACAACTTAGAATGGAATTAACAGAAGTCATATAATCACTGAATACTACAAACGGGCCAGGCTGACTACCACCTGGCACACTAAATTTACCTGTAGCCCTGTTTTAGGGACACTTATATAATTATTCTTTCTAGTATATTACTAGATGGTGGAAAGGTACCTATGGCCTTAGTTCAAGCACCTACATCCCTATATATATATATAAAATAATCCAACCATAGCATAGATGGGATTTTAAACAGTGTCATAAATTTAACAAAAGTAGCTGTAACTTTTGCTGTATATGGAAAATGCTGCTGTATATTGTTTTTTAATATGGTTTTAATGTATATGAAATAAAAATGTATTTTTAAGTCAGTTTTGTTTGTTATGGCATCGTTAAAAACCCCATCTATGCTGTGGTTGGATCACTGTATATATAAGGCTAAACTATACCCTAAAGCAGGGATATGCAATTAGCAGACCTCCAGCTGCTGCAAAACTAAAAGTGCCATCATGCCTCTGCCTCTGGGTGTCATGCTTGTGGCTGTCAGAGTTTTGCTATGCCTCATGGGACTTGTAGTTCTGCAACAGCTGGAGGTCTACTAATTGCATATCCCTGCCCTAAAGCATTTCTAAATGTAATTTTTATTAAAGAGAGTGGGGTTAGAACCTCCATCGGGTTTTACTGGGTCCCAAACAACATTAAAAATCTAACAGAAGTGTTAACCCTTACATTATCTTAGAAAATTGGAGTGACAAATTGTACTGCGGCAACATGGTTCGGCTGCGCAAATCGTCGTCATGTTACATTGGTAACATATTCGCCCACTAGGGGGCGCGTGCGCGCCGCGGGAAGCGCGCCTGCTCCCCGCTCGCCCATGGAGCCGATGCGAGTGCCCTGCGGTCTCGATCATTGCCAGGCTCCCGCTATCGCTCGGGGCACACCGAAGAACCGGGATCTGTGTGTTTAAACACACAGTTTCCGGTTCTCTGAGGGGAGAACAGACATTACAGATATATATACATACAGAGTATGAACAGCGATCTGTCATACCCCCTTCAGTTAGAACACACACTAGGGAACACAACCCCTTGATCGCCCCCTAGTGTTAACCCCTTCACTGCCAGTGACATTTTTACAGTAATCAATGCATTTTCATAGCACTGATCGCTGTATAAATGCCAATGGTCCCAAAAATGTGTCCACCATAATGTCGCAGTCCCGATAAAAATCGCAGCTGACTACCATTACTAGTAAAAAAAAAAATTGCAAACCAATCAATATACGCTTATTGCGATTTTTTTTTACCAAGAATATGTAGAAGAATACATATCGGCCTAAACTGAGGAAAAAAATGTTTTTTATATATTTTTGGGGGATATTTATTATAGCAAAAAGCAAAAAATATTACTTTTTTTCAAAATTGTCGCTCTTTTTTTGTTTATAGCACAAATAATAAAAACCGCAGAGGTGATCAAATATCACCAAAAGAAAGCTCTATTTGTGGGAAAAAAGGACATCAATTTTGTTTGGGTGCAACGTCGCACGACCGCGCAATTGTCAGTTAAACCAACGCAGTGCCGAATGGAAAAAAGTGCTCTGGTTAGGAAAGGGGTAAAATCTTCCGGTGCTGAGGCGGTTAAAGAGATTAAAGAGACCCATACATACCTGAAATTATGTGTGGGTCTGAATATGAAGTCTTTTGCTGGAGGATGTATAGAATTTGTTATGCAACATTTATATCCCCCCTTACTTAGCTGCACTTAAAGTGCAGCTAAACCCAAGAACCAACATGTGATATATTGGAACTTACCAGTCCATAGATGTAGTGGTTGCACTAGTTATCATTTTTATTTATTTTTTTGCTTTTAACTTCACCTGATGTAAGCAGTGACCCACCTCCTGTCTTAGGTTGGCTATTCTCAGTCCTACACTGTATCTATAAAGGATCAGCATAGCACCCTTATGCCGACTACACCCGGTCAGATTTTCGACGGAAAATTTTCGATGGGAGTTCGTTGTCGGAAAATCCGACCGTGTGTAGGCTCCATCAGACATTTTCTATCGGAATTTCCGACAAACAAAATTTGAGATCTGGATCTCAAATTTTCCGACAACAAAATCCGTTGTCGTAAATTCCGATCGTATGTACACAATTCCGACGCACAAAGTTCCACGCATGCTCAGAATCAAGCAAAAGAGCCGTACTGGCTATTGAACTTCATTTTTTCTCGGCTCGTCATACGTGTTGTACGTCACCGCGTTCTTGGCGACCGGAATTTCCGACAAGATTTGTGTGACCGTGTGTATGCAAGACAAGTTTGAGCAAACATCCGTTGGAAAAAAAACATGGATTTTGTTGTCGGAATGTGCGATCGTGTGTAAGCAGCTTTAGGCAGTAGCATTTTCAGTTTGTGAAGAGGGTAGTGTTAGATGGACTAGTACATTTAAATATGCTATACTTAAGCAGCTAACAAATTAACCAATTTTACAAACTAAATTCTAGCTTCAGCTAGCTATTTTTTAAGCAGTTACAGCAACATCCCTTTTGGGATAAAGGATTTAACTATACGAATAAAAGCTGACAATTGTAAGCTCCCCTACCAATGATGAATGGTTTGTCTCAGCCTTCTAACTGCAACTTTTGCTAGACAACTTGGTCTGTTAAATCAGAACTAAACCCTCCAACCCTTTACAGCCAAGAAAGTTGCCATCTTAGCCTCAGTTTCATCTTCAGCTGCCATGGTGCTGCACATGTGATCAGCCATCATACCAGCCAGTTGATGGCTGACAGTTCTTTTTAGAGCCAACATAAGCACACTAATAACTGTAACAGTGTTCATGCCTTGAATTTAACTGTTTTGATAAACAGTTAAAGCGGTGTTCCGGCCTTCCTTTCCAAAAATGAAAAGTCAGCAGCTACACATACACTCCCAACTCCCCTAATGGGTTCATACTGTGTCAGGTGCCCCCCCCATCTCCAGGGAAAAAGTTAAGGATACCCCGGGACCCCTACTGGCCCCGCTCCCAGGGACCTGCCACATTCCCTGAGGTAAAGATAGGGACCGCTAGAGAAGCCAAACGACCCCTCCAGCAGCTCCCATCTGACTGGTAATAATCCATTTTGAGTCCAAGTCTGCGACTCACTATTCAAAGTCTAATGGTGACTTAAGAAATTCTACTCCATTGCCTATTAGTGAGGTAAATATTACTGATACACTGTGGTTGTGGTCTCAAATCCTTAAAGTAACAGAAAAAAAGGACAGAAAAGAAGAGAAGAAGAGAGAGATAGATAGCTCGTATGGTTGAATATAGTTGTGCCCGGTCCGTTTTTTTTTTTTTTTTTAAACATTTAGCTTGAGTAAGTCGTTTGAATACCAGGTATAAGGGGAATGCCTATATGCCTAGCCCAGGGCTCCCATGTTGCCTCAAATGATTTAGTGGTGTCCGTCATAGAGCTGACCAGTTTTTCTTGGGACATAATCCACAAAATTTTTCTTTTGGCTGCCTGGAAAGACACTGTGGGTTGCTTCCATGCCTTAGCTATTGTAGTTTTAGCGCCTATCAACATGAAGGATATCAACTTTTGCGAGTGTTTCGCTGACTTAGGAATTGGGGCATTAAGCAAAGCCACTTGGAGAGATTTTGCAATAGGAAGACCCAAAACTTTTCAAATCATAGCAAATATTTTGTTCCAGAAACCTCTTAATCTCGGACAATCCCACCAGATATGAATCATGGAGCCCTGAGCTTGACAACCTCTGAAGCATAACGGGGAAGCGGAAGAAAACATAGTCGCCAGTCTGGCGGGTACCAGATACCATCTCATCAACACTTTTAGATTAGCTTCTATTAAAGAAATATTTAAAATACCTTTAAAGGCTCTAGATCCCCTCCGATGCCATTCCTCCAGGCTCCAGGTCTCCTGCAGGTCCCTCTCCCACGCCTTCATGTACGAAAATTTTGTGGTAGGTTCCACAAGAGACGCGTATATGAGAGATATGCCCCCCTTTATGTCTAAAGCTTGGCCGCACCAACGCTCATATTGTGTGAATTCCCAAGGGGGCTTCTAACCCTTCGTTAGCGAGGAGAGAAAGTGGGAGATCTGGAAAAATCTAAATCTCTCTGAGCCTGGTAGTTCTAGGTCATCTATACAATGCTTCAACGTAATCGGGCCCGAGGGAGTAACAAAGTGTCCTATACGATACATCCCCTTGTCTAGCCACCATTTGAAGGACTTGATGTCCATGCCCGGTCCAAATCGGGGATTATGAAAAATGTGGTCAAGAGGGTGGATGGATGAGGTCAGTGCTGGTAAATGTTTCACAGTGTCCCATAATTTAAAGGATTGGGACAATGCCGGAGCTAATATGGAGGGCCTTGATTTCATGGGGCACGCGAGGAGGTAGTCTATGGTGTGTGTTGGGACAGCTTGTCTCTCAATATTTATCCAATCGGGATTCTCAACTCTGAAGTATACCATTGAGAGTTGGGCCAGTCTTGCAGCTTGGTAGTAGCTATAAAGGTCTGGTAAACCTAGACCTCCCCTGGTTTTGGGACTAAAAAGAATATTGCGGGCTAGCCTATATCCTTTTTTGCCCCAAATGAATTTTATGATCTTCCCTTGGAGGGATTTGAGATGGTGTTTTCTAACGTCTATCGGGAGCGACCTAAACAAATAGAGGAGTTTGGGCAATAACGTCATTTTGATAGAATGTATTCTACCTAGCCAGGATATATTGTATTGGGACCAGGCTAGAATGTCAGATTCTAATGTGCGGAACATGGGAGGGAAGTTAGCTTGAAAAAGTCTCTCAAACTTGGGGGTAAGGTTTATCCCCAAATATCGGATCGAAGAGTCACTCCATTTAAATTTGAATGAAGGCTTAAGCCTGTCTACTTCTGCCTCTTGAAGGGAAATGTTTAATGCCTGAGATTTATCCATGTTTACCCTTAAACCCGACAAGGATGCAAATGTTTTTAAGAGTTTGCAAATATTGGGTAGAGAGGTAGTTGGGGATGTGACAAATAGAAGGATGTCGTCCGCAAAAAGGGCGCATTTGTGGATGTGCGCTCCGCATTTTACGCCTTTAATATTTTGGTTAGATCTGATTGCAATTGCCAGAACCTCTATAGCCAATGCATTAATCACAGGGGATAGGGGGCACCCCTGTCTGGTACCCCTGGTTATTAGAATGGGATCCGAAAAGAAACCGTGTAGTTTGACCTTGGCACTAGGAGTGGAGTATAGAGCTTTCAGGGTACTTATGAACTTTTCCCCGAATCCCCAACGTCCCATAACTGTGAATAGGTATGACCATGACAAGGAGTTGAAGGCCTTTTGAAGGTCCAACGACAGTAATAGACCTTCCTGCTTTGGGCCTCCATCCCAAACCGATTGTAATAATGAGACAATATCGACCGCCCTTCTTACTTGATCCGAGCCCTGTCTGCCCGGTATAAAGCCCACTTGGTCTTTGTTTATATATTGGTTTATGAAGGAGTTAATTCTGTTAGCTAGGATCTTAGTCATTATTTTCAAGTCGTTATTAATCAGCGATATTGGTCTGTAGTTTTCGACTAAAGATGGATCCTTGTCGAGTTTGGGTATGACAGAGATGAACGCCATATTTAGTTGTGACTCCAGGGGTGTCCCTGCCCTTTTGGAATTGAAGAATTTTGTAATATGGGGTGCTAAGGTTTTCGTAAAAGTTTTGCAGTATTGATTGGAGAATCCATCGGGGCCGGGAGCTGAACCCCCTTTTAAATTTTTAATTACCTCTAGTGTTTCTTCTATGGAAAAGGATGCTTCCATAAGGTCCACATGGTCTTTACGTAGAGTGGGTATGTTAAGATCATCTAGGAATGATCTCAAGGAAGAATCTGACATGGAGTCATTGTTCTGATAAAGTTTAGAGTAAAAAGACTGAAAAGCTTGCAGAATTTTTGGGGGATTAAGGGTTGTGGAGCCATCCTGTAGTCTAAGGTTTGGGATTGTGAAGTTAGTGAATTTGGGAGAGAGCTTTCTTGCTAATGGTGTACTCATCTTGTCTCTCTGGAAGTAGAATTTCGCACTATTCCATTTCAAGTATCTATCTGCCCTTACTGTGTGAGCTAAGTTTAAAGCTATTCTGGCTGCGTCTAGTTGAGCTATTTGGACCTTAGAAGGATCCCTTTTGTGTTGTTTACATAGGGCCTTGAAATCCCTCTTGAGTTCCTCTATCTCCGCTATCTGTTCTTTCTTCCTTTAAGACGTCATTTGAATAAGCTTTCCCCGTATGGTAGCTTTATGAGCGGCCCATAGGGTCTCTGCTGAGATTCCCTCCACATCGTTCCGCAAAAAGTAGTCTTTCAATTCCCTCTCAATCTCTATCACTGAAATAGGGTCATTAAGGATAGTGTCGTTAAGTCTCCACTGGGTAGTGGGTGGTTTGTGGGAACCGCCTCGTAAGGTGATGACCACCATGGCATGATCTGATAAGGCTGTGTCCTTAATATAGGCCTTAACTACATAGAGGATATGGATCGCCGACAGGAGTATGTGATCGATCCTGGAATACGTTTTGTGTGGGTTTGAATAATGTGTAAAATCTCTCTTTGTGGGGTTATGTTCTCTCCAGACATCAGCTAGGCCTTGTTGATAAATAAGTTTCGCAATCTTAGAACTTGTTTTTGTGGTGCGGATTGATTGTGCTTTTAGGGGTTTGGATTTATCTAGACCAGGGTCGAAAGCGACATTAGAGTCACCTCCGAATATTACCGTTCCTTCCAATAGTGGGTTTAAAGTTTGAAACATTGCTTGGAAGAATTGTGTCTGACCCTTGTTGGGGGAGTAATAAGAAATGAACGAATATAAGCATTCATCTATTTTACCTTTTACCAAAATAAATCTACCCTCTGGGTCTCTGTGCACCAGACTGGGCTTGAATTTGCAATTTTTCGCAAATAGTATTGCCACACCTCTGGTCTTATCGTCCGCGTTCGCTAAGAAGAAAAGGGGATATTGAGCATGTAAAAAAGTCGGGTTATATCTTGATGAGAAATGTGTTTCTTGGATCATGACTACCGCCATTTTTTGCGCATGATAAGACTGGAGTAATTTACACCTCTTTACCGCTGAGTTTAGACCTTGGGCATTGTGTGATGCTAATTTAAAGGACGTTAGGGGCACTGTGTTACTTGACATAATGGTTGCGTGGGGAGTGCATGTGAGAGTCATTATTTCTTACCTCCTCTGGAGAATAGTGGAGATTTGTTTTTCGAATTGTGAAGCAGGACCTGGAACCTGGAGGAGAGTAGCATGTCCGTATGACCTGTGGACTGGCACAAAAGAAGACAGGGTTAGAAAAGAAGACCAAAAGAAGAGAAAAACAAAGAAAAAGAAAGTGCGAATATTGTCGTGTAAAGTGGCCCAAGAAGGACCTGCGGCATCGGGAGGGTGAAAATATCCTCCCAATGGCACAAACCAATAAACAATAGTAGCCCTCCAATGGGGCTAACGATCCATCCCTCGACTTTGGGGATCCCATTGTCGTTAGATGGATGGAGGCGCATGACTGCTACCCCAGTCAGTGCCTACCCAAATGGTTAACCTATATAAAATACTTAACATAACCTCAAGAAGAAAACCAGTTAAACACTATAACATTGTAAAATGTGTGATTCAAAGCCAGCCGGCTAAATTATTCTTACAGAAAGCCTAATAGGCCTTGGGAAGGAATGGGGGAGGGAGGGGTGGGGGTTGAGGTGGTGAGGGGAGGTAAAGAAGGGGAATGGGGTATGAGCAAGAGGAACGAGGGGGAGGAAAATTAGAAGATCAGCATTTCAATCTACTAGGGGATAGATGATCTTATCTTTAGGAAGGTAGGGGAATGAGGTGGAAATCCTCTAAAGAGTCCTCTCCATGTCCCCCTAAAACCTGTGGAAAAAACGTCACAGGGTTCTAACGTGTCCAGCTCATGGTCTTCCAATCTACCAGCCGGTGTTGAAGAAGTCCAAGAGGGGGGGCGGGCCGAAGAGCTCGATCTTTGTTTTTTTTTTAACAAACAGGTGTGCTTTATTGTATCACAAGGAAGAAGGTTACAGAATACCTCTTGACATAATTCAGAACATTACATGACAGATAAGCATGAGCAATCGCATAGCAGTGTCATACATGTGTAGGAGGTGAAACATCAGTATATATTAATATTTTAGACAAGATGATCACAGAGAAAAGTACCTCATGTATCCGGGGACTACCCCTCCCTCTCCCCCACATAATACATAAATCCACTGTGGTTCCCTAAGATGAGAGCCAAGGTGTCCACACTTTCTCAAATTTCCATGGACAACCTCGATTGATATATGTGATTCTGTACATAGGTATAGCTGCCTCAATCTGTGCCTCCCAGGCCGACACGGTCGGGGGTGAGGGGTCTGTCCACTTCATCAGTATCTCCTTCTTGGCATAATAAAGTAGAAAGGAAACAAGCAATTTTAAATGATAGGCTCTTTGTTCATTGTCATGAATCCCGAGAAGGGCCAACTCCGGAGTGATTGGTATGGATATTTGCAACCTGGAATTCATCTCTGCAAATATTGCACACCAATATGTTGCTATCAATGGGCATTCCCAGAACATGTGGAAAAAGGTTCCAATTTGACACTTACATTTGTTACACATAGGGTCTCTGTCAGGGAATATGCGATGGAGTCTCTGTGGGGTGTAGTAAGTCCTATGTATAAATTTGACCTGGATTAATTTATCCTTGGATGCAATCACCAGTTTAGGGCCATTATCTAGACATTCCTCCCAATCCTCTCTGTCTAATGATGGAATGTCGGTGTGCCAACTGTCCCATAGTTTTGCTATTTTAGGAGAGTCCTTACCCAGGAGTACAGCATACAAGGTGGAAAGGGGCTTAGAGACATCTCCAGACTCCAATAGCTCCTCAGTGGGATCTGCCTGAAGCAAAGGTGTCTGAGGGAACATCTAAACCTCATCCCTCTGGGCAGCTGGAATTTAGTCATTATTTCCGTGATAGAGAGCAATTCCCCTCTGGGCATAATTTGTTCTATAGTTGTAATGCCGAACCTGGCCCAAAGCTGTGGGTCAGGCACAGTCCGGAAGTGTTTAAGAGCTGGATTTCCCCATAGCGGGTTCGCTGGCGATAACTGACCCGGAGAGAGGAATCTACGTCTTGCAGCCACCCACACCCTCCACGTTGCCCAAGTGGGTTCGGGAACTCGCGTATACGCACCCGGACCTCGATAGGGAAAGTTACGTAGATCAGTAAGGGAGCCCAAATAGTTTGCCTCAAGGCAGACTGCCGCATTCATTTTAGAACCTTGAAACCACCAGTAAACCGACACCAACATAACCGCCCAGTAGTAGACCTGAAAGTTGGGGAGGGCTAATCCTCCAAAACAGGCAGGCAGCCACAGAGTGGAGCGCGCCAATCTGGGGTTCCCACCCCTCCAAATAAAGGTTCCCACCAGACCACCAACCTCCTTAAAAAACGAAGCAGGGACCCATACCGGGGAATTTCTAAAAACATAATTGAATTTAGGAAGTATCATCATCTTAAGGAGGTTGATGCGTCCCAATAGATTTAAGGGCAAGTCAGCCCAGGCCAAACACTTCGCACGCAACGTACTCACGATAGGGCTCAAATTTTTAATTATAAAGTCTGATGGGTTTTTCGTGATCACTATCCCTAAATATTTAAACTCTGTCACCCACTGTAGTGGGGAGGATGATGGCCCAGAGGCAGCTGCGACGTCCAGAGGGAACAGTACTGATTTGGTCCAGTTGATCTTTATACCAGATAACCCCCCAAAGTTGTCAAAGATTTTCAAGGCCGCAAGGAGAGACGGGCCCGCATCATTCAGGTATAGAAGCGCGTCGTCCGCGTACAGAGACAGCCGCTCTTCCAACAGACCCACCCGCAAGCCCAGGACATCCGGAGCACTCCTGACTGAGATTGCCAGTGGCTCCAATGCCAGAGCGAACAGGCTGGGGGAGAGCGGGCAGCCCTGTCTCGTGCCGCGGAATAAATCAAAGGGCTCTGAGACCCAATTATTTGTACGGACCCTAGCTTTGGGGGCCTGATACAACAATCGAATGCCATGTATAAACTTAGGGCCAAACCCAAATCTCTGTAATACCAGCCACAAATAGTTCCACTCCACAGAGTCAAACGCCTTTTCGGCGTCGAGAGAGGCTACAACTCTGGTCCCTACATTGTCATGTGGAATGGTAAGATTAAGAAAGAGACGTCTCAGATTGATATCGGTTCCCTTGTCAGGCATAAATCCGGTCTGATCTATACCGATCAGGTCTTCTATGACGTGAGATAAGCGGATAGCCAGAACTTTCGCAAAGATCTTGGCGTCTACATTAAGTAGTGATATCGGCCTGTACGAGGCACACTCTAGCGGATCCTTATCCGGCTTGGGAATCAACACAATTACTGCCTCGTTCATGGCCTCTGGTAAAGATTCTAGGGCCATAAAATTAGATAATAGCGAGGTTAATTTAGGAGCTAGAATTTCGCTGAAGTTGGAATAGACTTCAGATGGTAGGCCATCTGCCCCAGGAGCCTTCCCCCCCTTGAGATGTCCCATAGCGACCTGAATCTCCTCTAGCGAGATATCCTTCTCCAATTCTTCCCTGGCTTCCGCTGTTAAGTCAGGGATAGATAGTGAATCTAGAAACCTGGCCAGGTCTGAGTCAGACGCCTCAGACCTGGAGGAGTAAACCTCTCGGAAGTATTCCCGAAAACGAGTGTTAATATTTTGGGGGGATGTGAGTAATTGGCCGGAACTGTCCCTGATGGAACCAATAGGGATAGCTGGGATATTACCCTTAGCCAACCATGCAAGGAGTTTCCCATTTTCCCCCCCATGTTCGAACACTCTTTGGGCCGAAAAGAGTAGCGCTTTATCCGTTTGTGCCATCCTAGCTGTGGAGAGTCTGCATAGAGCCCGTTTCCACTCCCTATATCGGTCATCTCCCGGGTTAGCGACAAAGTCAGCCTCCAGAATAGCCGCCCATCTCTCAAGTTCCTCCAATTCATGAGCGGAGTCACGTTTAAGGCGAGCAATACTGGTCATAAACTCCCCTCTAGCCCAAGCCTTAAAGGTGTCCCACAGCACGGTCGGTGGGGCAGAATCCACATTATCCGTCCAAAAATTGCAAATGGCTGCTGTAAGGGGTTCCTGTAGTCGCTCGTCATCAGCCCAGAACTTGGACAGCCTCCAAAGCCGGGGGCCCGGGGGGGCAGCCAAAGTCAACGTCAGGCAGAGGGGCGTGTGGTCAGAGATTCCCCTGGGAAGCACAGAAATGTCTTTAACAAATTGTAAGGCAGGGCATGAGGCATATATCAGATCAATTCGAGATAGAGTTTTATGAGAAGTAGAATGGCAAGTAAATACCTTTGAGGTCGGGTATATGTGTCTCCAGACATCAGTGAGGGCATAAAGATCAGCCCACTGTCTGAGGTCCGGAGTGTCACGAGCCGACTGGTGCAACCTATCTTGTTCCACCGAGGGGGCCATGTTAAAATCTCCCAGTAAATAAACAAAAGTTGTATCATATTGTACCACAGTTTGCATGATTTCATGAAGAATACTACCGTTAGCTGGAGGGGGAATATACAATCCGACTAATACCACAGTTTTGTCATATATGTTAGCATATAAAATTACATATCTTCCCTCCTTGTCTGTTTTGACTTCCAGAAGCCTAAACGGCACTGTCTTGTGTACTAAGATGCTGACCCCACGGGCATACGTGGAAAATGTGGAGTGGTAATGTAGGCCGACCCAAGTCTTATTAAGGCAAATGGTTTTGATACCCTGCAGATGTGTCTCCTGGAGGATACAGATCTGCGGTTGATGCTTTTGTAGGAACTTGAACACTAGGGATCTTTTCACTGCAGTATTAAGGCCTCGCACGTTCCATGAGATTACTTTAAGTTCAGCCATTAGGTGGTAGAATTGATAGGGGTACACGGATCACCCAACCCGAGGGATCAGCATCTGCACACTCAATTACATAAATTGTCATGCACACTCCAATATCTAGAAACCTTCCCCGTGTCGACACTCCAAAGCACATAGAAAAGAAAACAAAAAAAAACCAAAAAGAAAAACCCCCAAGAACATTCCCCCCTCCCCGCATCCCCCACCCCAACCAAGGAATGCTTTGTTCCCTAAGCATTAACACCCAATAAAAGGGAGCGTGGACCAAACATGTGTCATATCTAAAGCACCTGAAACAACAAAATAGTGTTAACAAAAACAAACCCAGCATTAAACCCCGCCCCCCACCCCGCATCCCCCACCCCAACCTAGGAATGCCTTGTTCCCCAAACATCAACAAAGAAAAATAAAACCCCAAGTTCAGGGAGCGTGAACCAGTGGGTGTAGACCCTTAGTGGAGAGGATTGTCCACGTAAGGTGACGAGAGACTCCGCCGCCATTAAGAGTTAGGAGAAAAATAGCGTTCCAACCAACAAAGGTTATTTCGAACCTTCTCATTTCGGACCATTGTGGGTGAGCAGATGTGTGGATTAAACTAGCAGCACATGCAGAATAGAAAAAATAAAGAATAAAAAAATAAAATAGAATATGTTCTCTGTTCAGGATAAATGAGGAAGACCATTCTGTAGCCCAGGAAGACAGGGTATGTCAAACTCTAGGCAGTCAATCTGGCAAAGTTCTGTCTCCTTCTAATGCGGTTAGCAATTGATTGTCTCCCAGAGTGGAATTCCAGCCTTGGCATTCATAATAAAGGGTGCATATCTCTTGCAAGTGAAAGAAAAGGGAGAAGTGAACCTGCAATACGTGTAATGGTCACTAGAGTCCGCCAGTGGCCCTCCTTCAGGGATTAAGGTCATCACTGAAATCTGAGCTTCCAAGAGAGCCAAACAGGACATTGCTGCAGTAAATCAGTATATCATAGTTAATCTTCATCTCTAAAAATCCCAACATCTCAGGAACATCTTGTAAAGAACAAAAAAGGTTATCCCACAGTAGATTCAAACAGTGGCAAGCTTGAGAGTAGATATCACCTGGTATAGCCAGGGGCACAACACTTATATTGTATACCGACAGGGAATACAAAAGGCACAACGGGTGCAAGGTTAAGTCCCCTGTTGAGATTTAAACAATCAGCGGCCAATATTCAGAGCAGAAGTACAGAAGAGCATGTTGCAGCGTTTAACGATTAGGGGGCAATGATTCCAGCCATGCGTTAGCATCCCTGGGGGAAGTAAAAAATCTGGTGGTTTCCCCGTCCTGGACCCTCAATCGTGCTGGAAACAGAACACTGTATCGAATGCCCTTAAGACGCATGGCAGCCTTCACCTGGTCAAAGGAGCGTCTGAGCTTTTGAGTTTCAACAGAGTAGTCAGGGAAGATAAGTAGCTTGTTATTTTGATGGCGTATTTCTCCCTGTACTCTAGCAGCCCGTAGCACCTCATCCCTGTCACGAAAGTTCAGAAACATCAGGATAAATGTGCGTGGCGGTGCTCCAGGAGGGCCCGGCTTGGGAGGGATCCGGTGAGCCCGCTCCACCGCATAGAAAGGTGAAAATTGAGCCCCTGGTAGGAGGGAACGTAGTAGGCCTTCGATAAACTCCGTCGGACATTTCCCCTCAGCTCCCTCCGCCAGACCTACAATACGGAGGTTGTTCCTCCTATTACGGTTTTCCGCATCTTCTGATTTATATTCCAGTGCTCTAATTTTGGTTTGCAGGGCCCTTAAGTCTGTTCCATGAGACTCTACAGTGTCCTCCACTTGCCCCAGACGCTGTTCTGCAACAGAAAGTCTGCCCCTAATTTTATCCATGTCCAGCCTTATTAGACCAACATCTAATTGCACAGCATCTACCTTGGAGGTAAGGGTAGTAAGGGAGGCTTGGCAGTTTCCTATAGCAGCCAGGACATCAGCCAGGCCCGGCTGCGCAGAAGGGGACTGCTCTGGCTGTACTGTCTGGGACGCCATGTCGCTACTGGCGCGCTTCCCGGACCTAACGCGACCTACACAGGCCGCTTCTGTCTCCACCAGTTCGGGGGGAAATTTCAACTGCTTACCCCTTCCTCTGGCTGGCCGTGATGATCGGCGGTGCATGTGAAGAATCCGTCGGCTTAAAGACCTGCTGCTGATGCTGCTTAAGGAATCCTCCACAAGTGAGTGCCAGGGGTGGAGGTGATCCTAGGTGCAGCAAAATGGCCGCTGCTCCAGAGACCAGGACGGGGCCCCAGACCCTCCAACCAGCAGCTACAGGGTGAAGAAATGCTGTGGCAGTGCCCACAGGTAGTCCGGTGGCCAGGGCAGGTAACCAGGGGCTTCCAGGGAGCAAGCTGTGGCAGGGAAATGAATAGAAGCTGCCGCCGGGTGTAGCAAGATGGCCGCCGCTCCAGGCAGCAGGTCGGGGCCTCAGTCCTTCCAGCAAGCTGCTACAGGGCTTAAAGTTGCTGTGGCAGTGTCCACAGGTGGTCCGGTGGCCAGGGCAGCTAATCAGGGGTCTCTGGGGAGCAGGATGTGGCCAGAAATTGTGTCAGGGCCGCCGCCGGGTGCAGCAAGATGGCCGCCGCTCCATGGACTAGGCCGAAGCCGCGGTCTGTCCTACAGGCAGTCCCCGGGCGGGGAGATCCGGCGATCGCGGCTACGGATGGCGCTCCAAAAGGCCAGATTACCTCGATGGCCAGACAGGGAACGGAACAGGCTTGCTGATCACTACAGTCAGGTTAGGATCGCCCGGATTTCAGCAGGATTGTGTTGCAAAAGTATGGGCAAGCGGAGCTCTTCCTAAACACGTCCTACCCCATCACTCTCCAGGCCACGCCCCAGCTCGATCTTTGTTACTTGTTGTCAAGTTGATCGTTAGAGGTCCGGGACAACCCTTTGAAGAAGGGGGGGAGCCACGATATTTCGTCCCGCTTGAGTAGGGACCAAAAATCCAGCAGAAGAGCTCGCAGAGCATGTAGAGGCATACTTGTGGGTCGGAAGGACCCATCAGGGCTGAGGTTTCAGCGACAGGAAGTGTACATGAGATGGTGGAAGTCCGGTATCCCCGATGGGTCCAGAGTTTGTACAAACTAAACCTGTGGGGTAGCCTGGGGGGTCCCCATCTCAAAAAGAGGGTATTTTAGGGATATTAGCAACTTGGATTCGTCCCTGATGAAAATTTCAAGTTAAAACCTGGAGACACTTGACTGAATCAGGTGGGCATCGGTTCCCTCAAGCGTCTGTTTTTGGTAGTTTTCCATAAAGGGGAAACTGGGCTGGTCGGAGTAGGTCTCTTGTATGATCCGGATTGCGTATTTGATGTGTCCATCTCTGAGTCCTGAGATATAAGCTTCAGTGATAGGAGGACCCGTTCTCCTTCAGACAGATTGGTGAATGAGTGGGTCTTGCCTTTGTAGGTGAATTTTAAAGCAAAGGGAAAAGCCCACCAATATCTAATTTCCTTTTGCGTCAGGATTAGTAAAAGTGGTTTGAGGGCCCTGTGTTTTTGTATCGTCATAGGCGAAATGTCCGCAAATATTTGAACATCGTGGCCTTGGAAGGAGATGTGCGGTTGCTGGCGGGAGAGCTTCATGATGTCCTCTTTCACTCCGTAGTGGTGCGGCTTCACCACTATATCCCTGGGGGATCCATCTTTCCTGGGGGGTCCCAGTGATCTGTGGGCTCTGTCTAATTCCAGCTTGTGTTTAGAGATATGGGGAATAAGGGTTTTGATCAAATCTTGCACTGCTGTAGGGACATCCGTGCAGGATTCTGGGATGCCTCTGACCCTGAAGTTCTCCCTTCTCGATCGGTTTTCCAAATCATCGATCCTATTCAGGGCTACATCCAACTGCTCCTGAATAATCTGAATGTGATCAGTGTTTTGATTGGTTCTTGCGACTGTATAATCAAGTTTTTGTTCGATCGCTTCTATTCTGGTGCCCAGGTTCTGGAAATCAGAGCGAATGTCATTTGTGATTTTGTGGGCTGTGTTAGCTAAGCCCCTTTCCAACAGGTCAGATAACTTGAGAAAGAGATCCCCTGCATTCTGGGGCATGTCGGTGTCTGGGCCTCCCATAGTGTTGTTGGTGTACTGGATGTTAGGAGTATGTCCCATAGGAGATAGCATGGGGGTTGCCAGGGAGTGCTCATCCAGAGTGACTGAGTTGTAATTTAATGGGGCTGTGATGAGGAGGGCTGAGGAGGTCGCTGGAGGAGGATATGGTAGTGTAGCAGGAGCGATCACTTGCCTGTTTTCTTGTGAACTCCCTGATGCTGTATCTCGTGTCTGAGGCACGGCCGCCATCTTGGATTCGCCCTGCACTCCTCCTGCCTCAAAATGGGGTCCCAGGTCCTTTTTTGCTGTTGAGCCTGGCATGGGTGGGGTGCCGCTGTGTTCCACAGACAGATCCCGCTGTGTACGGGGTCGCGGCGGCCTTTGAATCGGCGCTAGGGCGGCTGACTGGCTGGGGTAGTGAGGAGCTCCCGGCTTACGCGGCCATCTTGGAGTCCCTCGCGCATGTGCGCCTGCTGACTTTTATTATTAGAACACTTACCTGTCCTGGAATCCAGTGATGTCGGCACCCCAGCCGATGTTTCCATCAGCTGTTGGGTGCTGCCGCCGTCATTGCTGGTAAGGGATCAAAGCAGTGAAGCATTGAGGCTTCACGGCCAGGTCCCTACTGTGCATGCGCAAAGCGTGCTGCGCTCTCTTACTGCCCCGGCAGCAGGGGAAGGAGAAGGGGGGGGGGGGCGAGGTCAGTTAGAAGTGAGGACAGGGTACCTGTCAAAAACAGGTACCCGCCCCCCCAAAAAGGTGCCAAATGTGGCAGCAGAGGGGGGGAGGAGACAGATAAGTGGAAGTTCCACTTTTGGGTGGAACTCCACTTTAAATTGGTGGGTTTAGATACGGTTTTAAAAGTGGAATTAAACAAAACAATGTAACTGCTTCCCAAACCCTTACATTCAAGGTATATTATAAATAATATCTGTCACAAGTGCTTGTGCTATTAACCAAACTGTCAGGCCATCAAATGACTGGTGTCATAACTGATGACATGTGCAACACCATGGCAACTGCAGATCAAACAAAGGCTAAGATGACAACTTTCTTGGCTGTAAAGGATAGGAGGCTTTAGTTCCACCAAGAAAGTTGAAAAATAACAGACTTAAGGTCCTTTCACATGGGTGGTGTACATTCTGATCTTAAGGGAATCCACTGCTGATCGGAGCAGAGCGGGGAGGATGAGCCGGACAGGCCCTGCTCTGCTTTACTGGCCGTATATACCCAGGTGCCTCCAATCTGGTCTGCCCAAACGCAAGAGGATGCAATCCTCCTCCATTTTTTTTGCTGGCCTGATCGGACCCAGAGGTAGGCGGGTGTAAAGGGACACAAGTCCGTTTATACCCGCTGGTCCATAGGAATTCACGGACCATCCAAGCAGGTCCGCCAGAAAAACTGACAGACGGACTTGATCAGATTGCCTGTGTGAAAGGATCCTTACTGGGAGGATCAATGGGTAATAACAAAAATATTACAGTGAGACCTAGAAAAAAACAAAAATGGCTGTGACCATATTAGTGAGATGTCATTGGTTTGCCCATAGATGCACTTTAATTTATTTTTTTTGCTCTTGTCAATGCCGGGCTCCTGATAATGAAGAGGATAGACAATGGGTGGCTGTATGAAGTCAAACAGTTGGTAAGCTAACAACTGTAAATCTATGTCCTGTAAGTTTCCATATTTCCAAGGTAACATAACTCACTATATTGTGTTGATAAATCAACCCTTTAAGACCCTAAAATGTTGGCATGGCATGAACCTTGTGATATAATTCTTTCACAAAAATCTGGTGAAATGTACATTTTGGAGAATTGGTGACTTTCTACACTTAAGCCTAGTAAGCAGCATGAGATTATCAGACGTATAATCGTCCGTCTTTTTTTAATGCTAATTTCCATATCGAAAACGAATAGGTTACTAAAGAACAAAAATGACAGAATAAAAATTCGGAAGTGATTTAATGTGTTGTAGCGTATGTGTATTGTATTTTCGGACAAAAACTGTACAGATTAAACGAAAATCGTACGATCTGCACTCGTACGAGAAAAAAAGTTTGTGTGTTTGTCCCTTCAGAAAATTTCGGACGACAGCCGTGTACTAACGATCAGATTATGGTACGATAGCTTCAAAAGCGGTATTTTTTGTACAATATTCTTATCATGTGTACAGGGGTCTTTATTCATGATTATTCACATAGAGAGACAGCGGGGGAGGGGGAAGGGTCTACATCATTACCAAGTGATTTTCGCTGCTCTTTACAAATATATAACTCTGCATCTTTTACAGATGAGCAGTTTTGCACAACAATGTGCTACATCTTCATGATTGTGTTAGCCTTTATGAGAACCCTTCACTTTGTTATTTTACATATTTCTATTCTGGTGGGTTCCTTTTTATTCTAAATAAGGGTACAAATATACATTTTTCATAGGAAAGCTTGCATGTTTACTACAAACTTAGACAGAAAACTCAGATTATGCGTAAAAGACAAATCATAGTTCTCTTTAACATGACAAAAAGGGAAGAATTTTTTTTATTTTTTTTTATATGACCTTGGTCAGTGTTTAAAACCAGTGGCAAATCTACATAACAAGGATCCTGGATGAACAAATAGATACACAACATAATCTATATTAGTCAAAAGACCTAAGATGTGGCATAAACCAGCAACATGAGTGGTCACTGCCTTGAAAACACTTCTCATTTTCTGCATCTCTATTTACATCTGTAATATTTATTCAATGCTATAAAAAAAAAAAGTCTTCTCTTAGCCTGCAGAAAAGATGACCTTGTATCCTTGTATGAACTACACCCTGAAGAATTTCCACACAACAAGGGGGGTGAATGGAGACAGATGCTGCACAATGCTGCTCTTATACAATGTCTGAAATTCAAGTGTCCATTTAAATCATATAATGTAAGCAGAGCTTCTCTAATGCCTGACATACTACGACCATTCCATTAAAGCGGTAGTAAACCCTCAAAAAATCATTTAAATTTATAAATATTCCAAAAGACATCATCACTGATAAACGATTGATCACTCATTTGTTTTACAAAACGTTTCTCTTACTGTATAGAATTGTTGTGCTATCGCCGTTTATTTTGTGTCTTCGCCGGCGCCATCTGTACTGTGGGTCTTCCGCGTCTGCTGTAATAAACGCTTCCGCCCACAGTACCTATTCGTGCTGTTAATCCCGCGCATGCGCAAGATCCTCTTGGGGACGAAAATGATCAGGAACCATCACGGGAGGTCGGGGCTGACGTCTACAACAGGTAATGACGCAGCCCCGACATACACAGGCATCTGTCCGGCCGGGTCTTGAGTTGCCGGATTTTAGCAATGTCACGGCGCATGCGCTTGTGACGTCATTCAGCGAAAAAATTGCAATAACACAGGAAGGAAGCAGGTAGGCAAAAAATAGATAATTGCAATAGCTTGGGGATGTTGGGAGCCATGATAGGATTTAAAGTATGAAATTTGAGTATACAACCGCTTTAAGTACATGTTTACTTGGTCTGGAAAAGGTTTCCTTATAACAGAAAACAAACAGGGAGCATTTTTATTTTACACAGATAGATAGATAGATAGATAGATAGATAGATAGATAGATAGATAGATAGATAGATAGATAAATAGATAGATAGATAGATAGATAGATAGATAGATAGATAGATAGATAGATAGATAGATAGATAGATAGATAGATAGATAGATAGATAGATAGATAGATAGATGTGCATGGCCAGTATAAGTAAAGCAAATTGGTGTTCAGTCTTATAAAACCGTTATATTTTCCCCCATATTTAGCTTTACTTACTCTGTCTGAATTGGACAGCTTCTCTTGTCAGGAGGTCATCTGAAGTCTGACAGTTTCTGCACTTTCAGCATGTGACCTCAGGCCGCTGTTAGAAATCACAGGGCCCCGTACAGCCTAAAGATCCCCCCCCCCCGCAAAATTTTCAAAATGAAAATCTCCCCTCCTAGCACAAATGCCTCACCCCAAAAAATCGCCTGCCTAGCACATATCCTCTTTCTTCTCAAACCTTCTATCCTAGCACAAATCTTCTCCCCCAAATCCCCCCTGCCAGCAAAAATCCCCCCCAAACCCTTCTATTTTCCCAAACTCCCCCACTTCCTCCTGGCACAAAATCCCCCCCCATCTCCCCTCCCAGCACAAATCTTCTTTCTTCAATCCCCCTCCTAGGAAAAATTCCTACAAATCCCTCCTCCTAGCACAACCCCCTCTACATTACCCTTCCTAGCACAAATTCTTCCTCCCAATCCAAATCTCCATCCCCTCTCCTACCACAATCATCCCCTCTCCTGGTACAGCGCAAGCTCAGTACAGGGGGGTCCTTATCCCCTGGGGGAACTTTCTCGGCAAGACACCGGCAGCAGCAACTGTGGATAGGGGCCGGCGAGTGTATACAGTGCGATGAGATTTACAGTAAGAGCGATCCGGTCTCATGTACTGTATAGACCAGCGCTCTTCGGACAGAAGGGGAGAGCACAACACAGCACACTGCCCGCTGGCTCTTCTCTCACCGCTCCAGCCTCCAGGCTGCCGTCTCCTCCCGGCTATCCCGGCTGTGAGTGCTGGCGGGGGAAGGAGCTCAGGGGGGGCAGAACTGTAATCTGGGCGGGCACAGCACAACCCACCCCAGCACCCCCTGCTGAAAGCAGTCGGGAGGGAGAGGGGAAGAAACCAGCTTTCAGTTGCTGGGTGAGAGACACTGTCATCCGTTCTCTGCTCCACCGATCCTCCTGCTCTCCGGGCCCCCTGTGTGCTGGGCCCCTTACAGAAGGACCGGTGGTCGTCGTCCCCCCCCCCCCTCATCGGCAGCCCTGTCCCTAACACTGACCAAAGAGTTAGGCTCAAACACTAATAAAAAGCAGAACTAAAGTGCAAACAGAAAAATTGCAAGTAGGCAGGCTCTTTAATGCAGAAGAGACATGCTATGCCTCATCTGCAATGAAACAAACCCACCTGCCTGTTCCTAATCTTCTTTAGAATATGCACTAGGCTGTGCATGCACAGTGTAATGTACTGTATATTTTCAGTACCAAAATCCAAATTTAATGTGTGACCAGGGATCTAAGCTATATACACTCACTGGCCACTTTTTTTAGGTACACTTGTTCAATTGTTTGGTAACACAAATTGCTAATCATCTAATCACATGGCAACAACTCAATGCATTTAGGCATCTAGATGTGGTGAAGACGACTTGCTGAAGTTCAAACCGAACATCAGAATGGGGAAGAAAGGGGATTTAAAGCAGAGGTTCACACAAATTTTTAACTTAATCTTACCCCCTTCAGTTCATTGCATAGATGTTCAAATGCCGCACGAAAATTTTTTTATCGCCGTAATTACCTTTGTATTGAACATTATTGTGGCACTTCCTCTCTCTCCTCCCATGTGAGTAGGCGTGTTTATTGCCTTTCCTCGGCACCGCACTGTCTCCTGGGAGCTTAGTGTCAGGCTTCCCAAGATTCAGTGCGGAACGCCGCCATCCTAAAATATCGAGAGATCTTGAAACCGAGTGACGCCGGTCTCTCGCTCTCTCTCTCCCCTGCCTCCCTCTCCCTCTCTCTCTCTCTCGCTCTCTCTCTCCCTCTGCCTCCCTCTCCCTCTCTCTCTTTTTAAGACAAGTGTTTTTGATTTATTTCAAAAACAAGCATTTTATGGATGTGTAATGTATCATTTGTAATGTAATTTATTATTTCTCCCTCTCCCTCTGCCTCCCTCTCCCTCTCTCTCTCTCTCTTTTTAAGACAAGTGTTTTTGATTTATTTCAAAAACAAGCATTTTATGGATGTGTAATGTATCATTTGTAATGTAATTTATTATTTCTCCCTCTCCCTCTGCTTCTCTCTCTGCCTCTCTCTCTCCCCCTCTGCCTCTCTCTCTCTCTCCCTCTGTCTCTCTCTCTCTCTCTCTCTCTCTCTCTCTCTCTCTCTCTCTCTCTCTCTCCCTCTGCCTCTGCCTCTCTCTCTACGCCTTTCTCTTTCTGCTTTTCTCTCTTTTTAAGACAAGTGTTTTTGATTTATTTCAAAAACAAGCATTTTATGGATGTGTAATGTATCATTTGTAATGTAATTTATTATTTCTCCCTCTCCCTCTGCCTCTCTCTCTGCCTCTCTCTCTCCCCCTCTGCCTCTCTCTCTCTCTCTCTCTCTCTCTCTCTCTCTCTCTCTCTCATTTATATATATCTTTTTGTTCCTTATTTTTGTATTGTTTATCTATATGAAATATATTTGATTGTAATCTAATTTAATAAATAAAGATTTATATTAAAATATTTTTTTTTAATTTTTAGATTTCAATGATGTTGTTATTATTAATTAAATTTATAATTGATATTTATATGAATAGTCTGTCAGGTCACCTGAGATCAGGTGACAGATGCACTCCGTAGGAGTCAGAAGTGCACTGCTAAGGTAGTGGACCCTAGAACTGACTGCTGCGGATTGAACCCTGGGAGGTTCAGGAAGCAGGTCTACTGGATCACTATCACAGATGCCGGTGGGCACTAGAGCATAGATTTCCCAGGGCATGGAGTCTAAGAGCCAGCAGGTGTTCACCAGAGCCTCTAGTGGTGAGGATGGACTGCGCTGCAGTCTGGCTCCAGGTCATGGCCCCCAGGGTCTCACAGCTCACGGTAGACTACAGGAGATAGAGGAAGCAGCAGGCTGGAACAACAAGGATAGTAAGGGATAAGGCAGAGGTCAGGGCGACTAGCAGACAGGAACAACAGAGTACACGCCAAAGGTTCAGGGTCACAGGCAGACTGGGATAGTCTGGGACACGCCAAAAGGTCAAGGTCACAAGCAGACAGGAATAGTCGAGAACACGCCAAGGTTGGTAACAGAGACAAACGTAGAGCATACGGCACGCAGGAAACAGGAAGCCAAACACAGAGAGGATACACAATGGTTGATCAGCAAGGTTGGCTTGCAATGCCAGGGTTAATATAGTGTTCCTAATTAGAATCTGGGGTGGAGCTATGCTGAGGGAAGATTATTTAAAACGTCAGGTGAGGGAGGCTGGTCTCTAAAGAAACACATGGAGGAGGTAAGCTGACAGACACACATCACTGCATAACCATGACATAGTCTCTAAAAATTTGGCAATAGATTACTTTTTCAAAAATGTTTTTAAATTATTTAGAGTGTATGAATATAGCATAAAATATTTTCCATAATCACGTCTTCCAAAGTTTTTTTAAATAAATATTTCAATATCTAAACAACGTTTTCTTTTTGTATGTTTTATTAATTCTTATTTCCATACCAATTTTATACAGCGCTAGCAAAGATAACAATACACTAACTAAATCTTTTTATGTATTCAGTAGAAATGCCAGGCTGCTTTGCAAAATGTTGCACCAACTACAGTACTTCAAAAAAACAAAAAAAACAAGCCAACATTAGTTATTATGCCTTTCCTAGGGATGATCAGCAAATAAAGTTTGGCTGGAAAATGCTGGAATGGAGCCAGGAATGATAGAAGATTACATTCCACTTATCAAAGCAGACATTTGGGCAGACTTGTATCGGATGTGTTCGGTTCACTTCGACAGTCATTGTTTTCAATTACAGGGAACACAAAGCAAACTAAGACTACAATCTATACCAACAATTTTTAATGAATTATCAACCAAAAAATCATTGGGAAATATCCCAATGGAAAAATCATATCAAATATGCAGATTCCATGACGGCGGGAACTTCGAAGACTTTGTTAGACAGCAGAAGATGTACATGCGAATGTCATCTACTTAACCACTTCAGCCCCGGAAGGATTTACCCCCTTCCTGACAAGAGCACTTTTTACAATTTGTCACTGCGTCGCTTTAACTGCTAATTGCATGGTCATGCAATGCTGTACCCAAACTAAATTTGCGTCCTTTTCTTCCCACAAATAGAGCTTTCTTTTGATGGTATTCTTTTGATGGTATTTGATCACCTCTGTGGTTTTTATTTTTTGCGCTATAAACGGAAAAATACCGAAAATTTTGAAAAAAAAATTATATTTTCTACTTTTTGTTATAAAAAAATCCAATAAACTCAATTTTAGTCATACATTTAGGCCAAAATGTATTCGGCCACATTTCTTTGGTAAAAAAAATGTCAATAAGCGTATATTTATTGGTTTGCGCAAAAGTTATAGCGTCTACAAACTAGGGTACATTTTCTGGAATTTACCAGCTTTTAGTTTATGACTTCTTGAGGTGCTAAAAGGCATGTTGAGCCCATTGAATATTAATTTTTTTGTCCCAAGTGATTAAATAATGACAGAAAAAAAAAAATTACAAAAAGTTGTCACTAAATGATATATTGCTCACACAGGCCATGGGCATATGTGGAATTGCACCCCAAAATACATTCAGCTGCTTCTCCTGAGTACGGGGATACCACATGTGTGAGACTTTTTGGGAGCCTAGCCGCGTACGGGACCCCGAAAACCAAGCACTGCCTTCAGGCTTTCTAAGGGCGTAAATTTTTGATTTCACTCTTCACTGCCTATCACAGTTTTGAAGGCCATAAAATGCCCAGATGGCACAAACCCCCCCCAAATGACCCCATTTTGGAAAGTAGACACCCCAAGCTATTTGCTGAAAGGCATGTTGAGTCCATGGAATATTTTATATTTTGACACAAGTTGCTGGAAAGTGACATTTTTTTTTTTTGCACAAAGTTGTCACTAAATGATATATTGCTCACACAGGCCATGGGCATATGTGGAATTGCACCCCAAAATACATGTAGCTGCTTCTCCTGAGTATGGGGATACCACATGTGTGGGACTTTTTGGGAGCCTAGCCGCGTACGGGGCCCCGAAAACCAATCACCGCCTTCAGGATTTCTAAGGGCGTAAATTTTTGATTTCACTCTTCACTGCCTATCACAGTTTTGAAGGCCATAAAATGCCCAGATGGCACAAAACCCCCCCAAATGACCCCATTTTGGAAAGTAGACACCCCAAGCTATTTGCTGAGAGGCATGGTGAGTATTTTGCAGCTTTCATTTGAAAATGAAGAAAGACAAGAAAAAAACATTTTTATTTTTTTTTCAATTTTCAAAACTTTGTGACAAAAAGTGAGGTCTGCAAAATACTCACTATACCTCTCAGCAAATAGCTTGGGGTGTCTACTTTCCAAAATAGGGTCATTTGGAGGGGTTTTGGGGGGGGTGAAATTAAAAATTTAGCCCTTAGAAAGCCTGAAGGCGGTTCTTGGTTTTCGGGGTCCCGTACGCGGCTAGGCTCCCAAAAAGTCTCACACATGTGGTAGCCCCGTACTCAGAAGCAACTGAATGTATTTTGGGGTGTAATTTCATATATTCCCTTGGCATATTTGAGCAATATATCATTGAGTGACAACTTTGTGCAAAAAAAATAAAATAAAAATATTAAAAATAAAAAATAAAATAAAAAAAAAATTGTCTTTTTCCCGCAACTTGTGTCACAATATTAAATATTCCATGGACTCGACATGCCTCTCAGAAAATAGCTTGGGGTGTCTACTTTCCAAAATGGGGTCATTTGGGGGGGTTTTGAACTGTCCTGGCATTTTATGCACAACATTTAGAAGCTTATGTCACACATCACCCACTCTTCTAACCACTTGAAGACAAAGCCCTTTCTGACACTTTTTGTTTACATGAAAAAATTATTTTTTTTTGCAAGAAAATTACTTTTAACCTCCAAACATTATATATTTTTTTAAAGCAAATGCCCTACAGATTAAAATGGTGGGTGTTGCATTTTTTTTCACACAGTATTTGCGCAGCGATTTTTCAAACACATTTTTTGGGGAAAAAACACACTTTTTTAAATTTTAATGCACTAAAACACACTATATTGACCAAATGTTTGATAAACTAAAAAAAGATGATCTTAGGCCGAGTACATGGATACCAAACATGACATGCTTTAAAATTGCGCACAAACGTGCAGTGGTGACAAACTAAATACATTTTTAAAAGCCTTTAAAAGCCTTTACAGGTTACCACTTTAGATTTACAGAGGAAGTCTACTGCTAAAATTACTGCCCTCGATCTGACCTTCGCGGTGATACCTCACATGCATGGTGCAATTGCTGTTTACATTTGACGCCAGACCGGTGCTTGCGTTCGCCTTAGCGCGAGACCAGGGGGGGGACAGGGGTGCTTTTTTTTTCTTTTTTTTTTTTTGCTTTTTTATCTTATTTTTGAACTGTTCCTTTCATTTTTTTTTTAATCATTTTAATCATTTTTATTGTTATCTATGCCTCTCATGCAGCCGACTGCATTTGGTTGGGGATGTGAATGGGGGAAGTACGGGTACTGCAGAAGTGTTGGGGTTCCCAATTATTAGGATTGGCGAATGCAGCAGGAAGGGCATTATGGGCACAACGGGCCTGTTTGTCTTCTTCTTGGTGGCAGCGGGACACTACTTGTGCTTGCCACCTCACCAGCTTGAACTGCACTTATGGGACTCGCCACGTCACCAAGGTTTACTGCAGTGCTGGTTTGACTACGACCGGGGTGTACTAGGCCACTGGTGCTTGCCAGTTCACCAAAACGCTACCAAAAAAACTGTTAGCGATCGCAGGGCTCAGGCCTGACTCTGCGAACGCTGCAGTTATGCGTTTAGTGTTTTGTAAGTGACAGTGATCGATCGATACTGCACTTGGGTGGGCTGGGCTGGACCGGGCGGAGGGGCAAAGCGCAGGTGCTAGCAGGTATCTGGGCTGATCCCGCTAACACTGCGTTTTTGGGAACCCTAAACTGCTGGGGACGCTAGTATAGATCTGATCAGATCAGATATTGATCCGTTCAGATACTATACCACTAAGGGAGGTGTACGGTGCGTGCGTGGGTGTTAGCAGTACTGGCGCTAACCTGACGCTGCTTGGGGCTGGTGCTTGCCAGTTCACCAAAACGCTACCAAAAAAACTGTTAGCGATCGCAGGGATCAGGCCTGACTCTGCGAACGCTGCAGTTATGTGTTTAGTGTTTTGTAAGTGACAGTGGTCGATCGATACTGCACTTGGGTGGGCTGGACCGGGCGGAGGGGCAAAACGCAGGTGCTAGCAGGTATCTGGACTGATCTGCTAACACTGCGTTTTTGGGAACCCTAAACTGCTGGGGACGCTAGTATAGATCTGATCAGATCAGATATTGATCCGTTCAGATACTATACCACTAAGGGAGGTGTACGGTGCGTGCGTGGGTGTTAGCAGTACTGGCGCTAACCTGACGCTGCTTGGGGCTGGTGCTTGCCAGTTCACCAAAACGCTACCAAAAAAACTGTTAGCGATCGCAGGGATCAGGCCTGACTCTGCGAACGCTGCAGTTATACGTTTAGTGTTTTGTAAGTGACAGTGATCGATCGATACTGCACTTGGGTGGGCTGGGCTGGGCGGAGGGGCAAAACGCAGGTGCTAGCAGGTATCTGGGCTGATCCCGCTAACACTGCATTTTTGGGAACCATAAACTGCTGGGGACGCTAGTATAGATCTGATCGGATCAGATATTGATCCGTTCAGATACTATACCACCAAGGGAGGTGTACGGTGTGTGCGTGGGTGTTAGCGGTACTGGCGCTAACCTGACCCTGCTTGGGGCTGGTGCTTGCCAGTTCACCAAAACGCTACCAAAAAAACTGTTAGCGATCGCAGGGATCAGGCCTGACTCTGTGAACGCTGCAGGTATGCGTTTAGTGTTTTGTAAGTGACAGTGATCGATCAATACTGCACTTGGGTGCGCTGGGCTGGGCCGGGCAGAGGGGCAAAACGCAGGTGCTAGCAGGTATCTGGGCTGATCCTGCTAACACTGCGTTTTTGGGAACCCTAAACTGCCGGGGACGCTGGTATAGATCTGATCGGATCAGATATTGATCCGTTCAGATACTATACCACTAAGGGAGGTGTACGGTGCGTGCGTGGGTGTTAGCGGTACTGGCGCTAACCTGACGCTGCTTGGCGCTGGTGCTTGCCAGTTCACCAAAACGCTACCAAAAAAACTGTTAGCGATCGCAGGGATCAGGCCTGACTCTGCGAACGCTGCAGTTATGCGTTTAGTGTTTTGTAAGTGACAGTGATCGCTCGATACTGCACTTGGGTGGGCTGGGCTGGGCCGGGCGGAGGGGCAAAACGCAGGTGCTAGCAGGTATCTGGGCTGATCCCGCTAACACTGCATTTTTGGGAACCCTAAACTGCTGGGGACGCTAGTATAGATCTGATTGGATCAGATATTGATCCGTTCAGATACTATACCACTAAGGGAGGCGTATGCTGCGTGCGTGGGTGCTAGCGGTACTGGCGCTAACCTGATGCTGCCTGGGGCGACGCATATCACCGCCAGGCGATCAGGGGGCTAAACCTTTATTCGGTAATAAACGGCGGGTGCCCTGACACTATAAAAAATAAACTAACTAACCAGTGTCACCCGTAACACTTATACAGTGATCACTGGTGAAAGGGTTAACTAGGGGGCAATCAAGGGGTTAAAACCTTTATTAGATAGTATTTGGGGGTCCCTGACGCTATAAAACGCTGACGGCGAACCTAAATATTTACCTCCCTAACTAGCGTCACCAGTGACACTAATACAGCGATCAGAAAAATGATCACTTAGTGACACTGGCGACGGGGGGGTGATCAAGGGGTTAAAATTTTATTAGTGGGGGTTAGGGGGTATCCTAGACCTAAAGGGGGCTACCACTAACTGCCCTACCACACTAACTGTCACAAACTGACACCAATGCAGTAATCAGAAAAAAAGAAAAAAAAACTGCTTGGTGTCAGTGTGACGGGGGGGGGGGTGATCGGGGGGTAAAGGGGGGTGTAATGTGTGCCTGGCATGTTCTACTGTGTGTGTGTGTGTTGTGCACTCAGATGTCTTCTCTCCTCGGCGCCGGAACGGAAAATATCGAGCCAAGGAGAGATGACATCACTTCCTCTGCTGCTGTTTACTATACAGCAGCAGAGGAATGATTCTATTGGCTGGGAGCGATCGGGAGGGGGGGGGCCACGAATGGATGGCCTCCCCCTCACCTCCGATCGCTGGGGGACAAATGCCGACCGCCTCGGGCACCAGGGGTACAGGTACGTGATTCTGCCTGCCCGTGCCGTATATCATCGTGAGGCGATCGGCAACTGGTTAATCAATGTACAATCTGACAAAGAACGATGCTGGCACACAAACTGACCCATTTGATTTCCCAATGTCGGAATCTGAAAGCAGCTATTCCAAAAAAGCCAGTCCACGATTTCTAAGTTTAGATCATTCATATTCAATGGGTTCAATGACACCACCATATATGTCAACACCTGGAAGTCATCAAAATACATCAGAAGTGCAAGCATTGACCCCTCTATCACCCTCATCTGTCTTGTCTACACCTTCACAAATACCAAAGAAAACTAAGTCAATTTTTAAGTCGTATGTTGATAGTCCAGAAGTTGGTACTAAAAGAAGAAAATTGTCCTATGCTGACGACCCAAGTTTTCATGAGTCTGAATGTGAAACACCCCAAAAAAGTGAGCTCAGTATTTGTGAAAGTGTAGAGCAAAGATAAACAGAAGAAACACTTCCTCATCCATTAAATTTGGTGAAAGAAAAAAAATGTATTGTGTTTGAAAGCAGCCTTGATAAACTGCTATATGCAATGCGTTGTCCAGATCAAGACTGTTTTTCAAACATTATAAAAATAGAGAAACAAATTGTTGGAACAATGGTTTATGTCTATTCGACCTGTTTGTGTTTAAATCACTTGAAGTTGTGGGAAAGCCAGCCCAAAATCAAGCATTATCCAGCAGGTAACATTTTGCTGTCTGGGGCCATATGTGTAAGTGGAGGCAGCTATGCCAAAGTTCGCAAAATGTTTGATCTATGCGGCATGGAGATGTTTGGAAAATCTTCATACAACAGAGCTCAAAATCTATACATTTTTAAAGCAATTGATCACAGTTGGCAAGAGAACATTTCAAATGCGATTGATGAATTGTCTGAAAAAACAATTTTTCTTGTAGTGGATGGTCAATGTTACAGCCCTGAGTTTTCAGCAAAGTACTCCACTTACACTTTCATGGATCTCTTTTCCAAAAAAATTGTGGACTTTGAATTAGTGCAGGTGTCAAAAACAACTTCATCAGTTGCTATGGAGAAGTTTGGATTTACCAAAAGTTTAGATCGCATAATTGGCAAAGAATTGGATATTCAATTTGTGGGAACAGATCAACACACTGGCATTCGAAAATTACTAGCAACAAATGAAAATTAAAAAAAAAATAATCATCAATTCAACATTTGGCATTACATAAAAAATGTAAAAAGAAAATTGCTTCAAATTACAAAAAAAATAAATTATTGTGCACTTTTGCCGTGGATTGCACCCATACTGAATCATTTTTATTGGTGTAGTAGAGCTTGTCAAGGAAACAAGACCGTTTTTAAAGAACTTTGGCAATCTGTACTACATCATGTTGTAAATGTTCATGTATGCAAAATTGGAGATGTAGAGCACAAATGCTTGCACAATGAGATCGATGAGGATTCTCCGACTGTTCCCTGGTTAATGCAACAGACACTTGCATTTCATGCATTGTACTGGAAGCCCGTCCCTGGACGACGTCAGGTTTGACGAAACGGCGTAGGGAGAGCGGCGTGCTGACGCCACCACAACACACACGCAGTCCCGGAAGCTACGGGTGCTTTGTAGAGAGAGCCGGCCGGCTCGTTCATCTGTTTTTGCCTGAACGATTTCGTTTACATGTGAGTGCAATACTGTTTTATTAATAAACATTACATACGTTTTTACACTATGGAGGCTTCTTTTCTCCTTTTATGATGGGCCATTGGACAAGTTGTGTATGGGCTGTTTAGGATAACAGGAGGAGTCGACCTGACCTTATATCCATCCCTATCTGAGACTGTGGCTGGGTTATAAGCCAAAAGGCGTTATTGATCTCCTGACCAGAGATCAAGGGAGCTGGTAAGAGGCAGTTGTTTTGAAGGTGGAGGACTGTCCTATCTCTAACACTACTTCCAATGGTGAACTGAGTGTGATGTCACTAATTATGTGGATGAAGAGTTATATCCCTTGGTGATTTTTTGTCGGACATTTGTTGACATTATCTTCAGATGGACTCAGTTTTTTGATGTGCCTAATTCATAATTTTTTTAATTTTTCATTTTTTAGTTTTAGTTCATATAGCGCGGTTTCTTATACAATTCTATTATTCATAGTGTGGGTATCTCGCATTTTTGTAACCGCAGCTTATTATTCAATTTGGAGTCTATTTATTGGATCAATTTATGTATGTCATGTTATGGTTTTTCTGACAGCGCTGTATTCTTTTACATTTTTGCATAGATCTGTGCATTGCCACAATTCTGTTTCTGAGCTCTTCAGGCAGTTCCTTTGACCTCATGATTCTCATGTGCTCTGACATGCACTGTGAGCTGTAAGGTCTTATATAGACAGGTGTGTGGCTTTCCTAATCAAGTCCAATCAGTAAAATCAAACACAGCTGGACTCAAATGAAGGTGTAGAACCATCTCAAGGATGATCAGAAGACATGGACAGCACCTGAGTTAAATATATAAGCGTCACAGCAAAGGGTCTGAATACTTAGGACCATGTGATATTTCAGTTTTTCTTTTTTAGTAAATCTGCAAAAATGTCAACAATTCTGTGTTTTTCTGTCAATATGGGGTGCTGTGTGTACATTAATGAGGGAAAAAATGAACTTAAATGATTTTAGCAAATGGCTGCAATATAACAAAGAGTGAAAAATTTAAGGGGGTTTGAATACTTTCTGTCACCACTGTATGACATGTTTTCCTACAGTTGATAAATAAAAAACGGAAATTGTCATATGTCTAGCATTTTTTTTAAACTCAAACTTATTTAAAAAAAAATTTAAAGTCAAAAAAAATGTAATTGCTGTGTTTTCTGTATGATAGTTTGTTTGATATACAGTTTAATATATTATTATATATATTTTAAATATTTTATTACATTAATAAACCTGTTATATTTGGAATTAATGATTCTAATTTTTTTTTAATAAAAAAAAAATGTTTTAATAATGGTTATTGATGCAGCTAATATGTTATTAAAATATAGTGGATTAAATAAATAAAAACAATATTTATAATCAAATAATAATATTTATTTAAAACACAAAATAAATTTAAGCACAAAAAACAGAAGTTAAAAAAATGTAAACATTTACATATAAATGTAATCATACTGCTTTAATGAAATGCCATTTCTGATGCATCGTAATCATCGGGATATAGGAAACCCATGTAAGAACCGTTCGGATCTGGAATGACTCTTCTGTTGCAATTCCCTAAAAATCCATGGATCCACGCAATGAATTCCCGGTATGCAGTTTTCCTTAATCGCCTAAAAAAAAAAATGTAACAAAAATATAAGTAAAATGCATACTAAGACGGAGTTACATTTATTTTAAATAAAACATTTATAAATTATAGTATAAATAATCGATTGACCTATTGTTGTTGGCATCCACGACAGGTAGGTCCTCTAGATGCATGGTCATAAACATCAGCCGAACATGTTGCTCGGTAGCAATTTGGGAGATGAACATATCTGCATTTGTGATGCATTTGCTGCCCTCAGGGATACAGCCTTGGACCTCTTGTATTTCATGACAGCAAACTGATTATATTTGTGTTGACATTGTTATGCAACACTCACACAGACACCAGTGTGTATTTCCAATTCTATCTTCTGCTGTCTCTTCCAATTGTGAAGTACTCGAATCATCACTGGTAATGGGCATGTTTGGATTGTTTGGAAATGCTCTATCATGCTCAGGGGCCGGATACCTGGCCAAAAGTTGTGCTATAAGCAGATTTCGCTTTAAAAAAAATAAATAAATAAAATATAAAAGAATATTTATGTATGCAAACCAATTAGACAAAAAATATATTGTTAGTTTTATAATGCAACCCAAAAATACTGCATTTAAACCAAAAAAAATGTAACTTTTGCACAAGCTAAAATAAAAAAAAAACAAGGATAGAATGATATATGTATACTTTTTTTATTATATTAATTTATTAGTTAATGCAAACATACACATACATAAAAAAGAATCTCTCTCTCTCTCTTTATGTGCATATATATACTGTAGCAGAGCGTCCCAGAGAGAGCCAGGAAAAGTCCTGTTCGGGGTTTATACATCTCCCAGGCTCCTCTCATACAGGTTCAGGGATCTCTGATCCATGGTCCAGTTCAGGTCTTGGTCCTCTCCCCCAGGCTAATTTAAGCTCACCTGAGTAAGACAGCCCTTGCTCTTGGCCTGGGATACTCAGACTACTTCTGTGTAGGAGAGCAAAAAGGTATGTGGAAGCTGACAAGCTGTAGGCTTGCTCAGCTTAGTAGTTAGGATCTGTAAATATTGTTTAGTTAGTGCCGAGACACGGCTAGGTTTTGTTTTGGCTATTTTTGTTCCTATTTGGTTTTTTTTGGAACACTGTACAGCACCTGTATATAGACTTGTATATATCACAAATAAACACCGCACTGTTTGTCACTATTCCACTGGATTTGGTATCTGTGCCTGAAAGACTGCTCATCCCAGGGAGCTTTGTGCCTGCTACCTGTCCCCCAGGTTACATATGGTGGAGACTGCGACCAGCTGTAGTAAGTTACTACTTAAAAGGCCAGTACCTAGAGTGACTAAACATGGAGGAAATCCTAAAACAATTGGTGATATCCAATGCTGCACAGCAACAATCCAATGCTGCACAGCAACAAGCAAACGCTGCACTGCATCAAGCAAACGCTACACAGCAGCAAACGAACGCTATCGCATAGGAGAAAACCAAGGCGCTGTGCCAACAGATTGGTGCTGTACAGGAGCTATCGCAGAGGCTGTTTGAACAGCTAGCCACTGATGCAAAAGAGGATAGGAAAACCCTGGCTATGGTTGTGGAGACGCTTGCACAGTGGTCACCTGCTAAAGTTAATGTTGTTGGAGACAAGCCCTCAGCCATCCATGTGGGTCGCTTTCTTTCCAAGATGACTGCAGATGATGATCCAGAGGCCTTTCTCTTAACCTTTGAACGGACCGCTGAGAGGGAAGGTTGGCCCAAAACCCAGTGGGCAGGACTGGTCGCCCCCTTGCTGTCTGGAGAATCGCAGAAAGCGTACTATGATTTGGAGTCAGCAGAAGCAGGAGACTATGAAAAGGTCAAGCGGGAAATCCTGGCGCGACTTGGTGTCACCTTGGCAGTTCGAGCACAGCGGGTCCACAGCTGGTTCTTCCAAGACGAGGGGCCCCCAAGATCGCAGATGTTCGACCTAATTCACTTGGTGAGGAAATGGCTACAGCCGGAGTCCCTGTCTGGGCCACAAATAGTGGAGCGTGTGGTCATGGACCGGTTCCTGAGGTCACTACCAGTTCCCCTGCAGAAGTGGGTGAGTCAAGGAGACCCCAACTCGGCGGACAACCTCGTGGAACTTGTTGAAAGGTACTTTGCTGCAGAGAACCTGGTCACCACCCCTACAGCCGCACGGACTTTCCGCCCAAAGCCACGGTCTCCCCAGGCAACCGGTAAGACTGTTCCAGGGGAAGTGGGTGGTAAGCATGGCAAGGAAATAGGGGGGAGGATTTTTGGTGCCAGGACTGAAGTTTGGCGTCCCAAACAAGGGAAGCTACTGCCTGTCAGCAAACCAAACTGGGGAAACATCAGGTGTTTTCGTTGCCAAGAACTGGGACATGTTGCAGCAAACTGTCCATTGACAGATGAACCAATGCAGTGCGATCTGTCTATTAGAAGGCAGTCTATGTTTGCTGCTGTTTCATGCGCTGCAGCACCAAGTATGGGAAAACACATGTGCCAAATGACTGTTAATAATAAGCCTATTACGGCCTTGCTAGACTCTGGAAGACTAGTGACTTTGGTTACAGCTGAGATGGTTGACACTGTGAATTTGCATGCTAAAAAAGTTGCTGTGATCTGTGTACATGGGGATACCCGCGAGTATCCTATAGCCACTGTTCAGTTTAAAACTGGCTTAGGTACGGTGACCCATCCGGTCGGACTTGTGCCCCACTTGGTGCACGAGGCCATCATTGGTAGGGACTTCCCTAAGTTTTGGGAACTGTGGGATCGTCCCGACCCGGTCGCAGTAGCTGACTCAGTGACAGAGCCAGAACTCCTGGCCGCTACTGACAATATGGGTTCAGGGGACTCTTCTCAGGGCTCCCCAGGTTTTCCTTTCTCAGTTATGGCAGGAGAGCTGGAGGAGCCTGAGGAGGTCCCCACAACCAGTGGAGCTGGACAGCCATCTGCTGAATCTGAGCCTACGTTGGAGTTTGCTGACCTTAATGTACACAAGGAAAATTTTGGTTCCGAGCAGAGAAAAGACCCAACCCTTGCCAGAGCCTGGGAAAATGTAATGGTGATTAATGATGTACCTGTCGAATCAGGGGACAGGCTCTGTTTTCCTTATTTTAGCAGCAATGAGGATTTAATGTATCGTTTATGTAAAAAAAATGATGAAGTGGTTGAACAGTTGGTGGTCCCTAAGCCATACAGACGGGTGGTGTTGGAACTTGCCCATGGGCACTTGCTAGGAGGTCATTTAGGGGTTGAGAAAACTACTGAAAGGGTGTTGCGCAGGTTTTATTGGCCCGGAATACAGAAGGATATTGAGAACTATTGTCAATCCTTTCCTGTGTGTCAGATGTCAGCCCCACTACAACACTTCCGAAGTCCTTTAGTGCCCTTGCCCATTATTGAAATGCCCTTTGAGAGGATTGCCATGGACCTTGTGGGTCCACTCCCCAAGTCTGCCCGAGGTCATCAGCATATCCTCGTAATCATGGATTATGCTACCCGTTACCCAGAGGCCATTCCCTTACGCACCGCGTCTGCTAAAAACATTGCCAAAGAGCTGTTTATGGTGTTCAGTCATGTTGGAATCCCTAAAGAAGTCCTTACAGACCAGGGCACCCCATTTATGTCACGAATAACTAGAGAGCTGTGCAAGTTATTTAAGGTGACGCAATTGCGAACCTCGGTGTACCATCCTCAAACGGATGGCTTGGTGGAACGCTTCAATAAAACATTAAAGAGCATGTTAAAAAAGGTTGTTGACAAGGATGGGAAAAACTGGGACTTCCTGATACCATACTTGATGTTTGCCATCAGGGAGGTTCCCCAGTCCTCCACAGGGTACTCTCCCTTTGAGTTGCTATATGGGAGACACCCTCGGGGACTCTTGGACATAGCCAAAGAAACTTGGGAGGGGGAGCAGACACCCCATAAAAGTGTCATTGAGCATATCGCTCAAATGCAGGACAGGATTGCAGCAATCATGCCGATGGTAAAAGAACACTTACTACAGGCCCAAACAGCTCAACAGAGGATATACAACAGGGGGGCCCAACTCCGTGTTTTCTCACCTGGTGATAGGGTCCTGGTGTTAGTTCCCACTGTTGAGAGCAAGTTCCTGGCTAAGTGGCAGGGTCCCTTTGAAGTAATTGAAAGAGTTGGGGAGGTCAATTACAAAATATATCAACCAGGGAAAAGGAAGCCCGAACAGATTTACCACATAAACCTGTTAAAGCCCTGGAAGGATAGACTGGCGTTAACTGCGAGGTCCCTCCCGGTAACGCTTAAGGGTACTGAGTCCCCTCTGATCCCTGAGGTCACGATTCCAGACACCCTGTCATATTCTCAAAAGCAGGAAACTAGAGAATTCCTGATAAGAAATAGAGAGAAATTTTCAGAGTTACCTGGCACGACTTCAGCAGTTCAGCATGATATTGTTACTGAACCTGGGGTCCGTGTCAAGCTCAAACCATACCGAATTCCTGAAGCGAGGAGAAAGGACATCAGCAGGGAAGTTAAAAGAATGTTGGAGCTAGATGTCATTGAGGAATCCAATAGTGACTGGTCTAGCCCCATCGTGTTAGTCCCAAAACCGGATGGCACTTGGAGGTTCTGTAATGACTTCAGGAAGCTTAATGCAGTGACAAAGTTTGACACGTACCCAATGCCCAGAGTGGACGAACTTATAGACCGACTTGGCAAGGCTCGCTATCTGACCACTTTGGACTTGACAAAAGGTTATTGGCAAATACCCCTGACTGGTAGCGCCAAAGAGAAGACTGCATTTGTGACCCCGGAGGGTTCCTTTCAATATAAAAAAATGCCTTTTGGGTTGCAAAATGCCCTCGCCACATTTCAGAGGGCCATGGACAGGACTCTAAGACCCCACCGACAATATGCAGCGGCATATCTAGATGACATAGTGGTGCACTGACTGGGAGTCTCACTTGCCCCGGGTCCAGGCTGTCCTTGATTCCCTCTTCAAAGAAGGTTTTACAGCAAATCCAAAAAAATGTGCCATCGGTCTAGAGGAAGCCAAGTATTTGGGCTACACTATTGGGCGTGGTGTCATAAAACCTCAAGTGAATAAAATAGAAGCCATCCAGGAATGGCCACGTCGTGCAAACAAGAAGCAGGTCAGGGCCTTTCTTGGCATTGCGGGGTATTATAGAAGATTTATCCCAAATTTTGCAACTATAGCTGCCCCACTGACAGACCTTACGAAAGGGAAAGACTCTGTAATGGTGAAATGGTCCTCAGTAGCAGAGGAATCTTTCCAAGTCCTGAAGAAGGCTCTTTGTGCACAACCAGTACTGTACTCCCCCGATTTCTCCAAAGATTTTTTGGTTCAGACGAAAGCGTCTGATGTTGGTATCGGGGCAGTACTATCACAGGTACACAATGGGGAAGAATACCCTGTGGTGTACCTAAGCAGAAAACTCAATGACCATGAGCAAAGGTATGCAGTCATTGAAAAGGAGTGCTTAGCCATAAAGTGGGCCGTGGACGCACTCAGGTACTATTTGTTAGGACGCCAGTTTGAGTTAATAACTGACCATGCTCCTCTGAAATGGATGGCCCAAAAGAAGGAGACTAATAGACGGGTGAACCGGTGGTTTTTGGCTCTACAGGATTACTCATTCACTGTAAAACACAGGCCAGGTGTTGAGATGGGGAATGTAGATGCCCTGTCCCGTGTTCACTCCTGTTGGGCTACAGGTGTTCCAACCCTGGGGTTGAAACAAGGGGGGAGGATATGTAGCAGAGCGTCCCAGAGAGAGCCAGGAAAAGTCCTGTTCGGGGTTTATACATCTCCCAGGCTCCTCTCATACAGGTTCAGGGATCTCTGATCCATGGTCCAGTTCAGGTCTTGGTCCTCTCCCCCAGGCCAATTTAAGCTCACCTGAGCAAGACAGCCCTTGCTCTTGGCCTGGGATACTCAGACTACTTCTGTGTAGGAGAGCAAAAAGGTATGTGGAAGCTGACAAGCTGTAGGCTTGCTCAGCTTAGTAGTTAGGATCTGTAAATATTGTTTAGTTAGTGCCGAGACACGGCTAGGTTTTGTTTTGGCTATTTTTGTTCCTATTTGTTTTTTTTGGAACACTGTACAGCACCTGTATATAGACTTGTATATATCACAAATAAACACCGCACTGTTTGTCACTATTCCACTGGATTTGGTATCTGTGCCTGAAAGACTGCTCATCCCAGGGAGCTTTGTGCCTGCTACCTGTCCCCCAGGTTACAATACACACACACACATATATATATATATATATATATATATATATATATATATATATATATATATATATATATATATATATATATATATATATATATATATATATATATATATATATATATATACACACACACACACAAAAATAAAAATTATTGTATATGTTTATATATATATATATATATATATATATATATATATATTGATATAGAGAGAGAACTGAGATGTGTGGATATTTATATAAATTGAAGATATTACTTACTCTTTCCTTTTGTGTCATGGAACTATAACTCCTGGATACAGATCCTGTGGGTACTGCAGTATTTTCCTAATAAAAATTTTACAAAAAAAAAACAATTATTAGTTATATAATAAAAGATTTAAAATATAGAATAAATCCTAGAATGTAAATATTACAAAATTTACTTACTATTTCAATGTGAAAAAAAATAATGTCAGTTACGAGTATATCTTTTATTTTCTGAAATAAGAGAAACACATTTAATTAAAACATATGTGTGTATATATATTACAGTGGGGACGGAAAGTATTCAGACCCCCTTAAATTTTTCACTTGTTATATTGCACCCATTTGCTAAAATCATTTAAGTTCATTTTTTTTCCTCATTAATGTACACACAGCACCCCATATTGACAGAAAAACACAGAATTGTTGACATTTTTGCAGATTTATTAAAAAAGAAAAACTGAAATATCACATGGTCCTAAGTATTAGGACCCTTTGCTCAGTATTTAGAAGAAGCACCCTTTTGATCTAATACAGCCATGAGTCTTTTTGGGAAAGATGCAACAAGTTTTTCACACCTGAATTTGAGGATCCTCTACCATTCCTCTTTGCAGATCCTCTCCAGTTCTGTCAGGTTGGGTGGTAAACGTTAATGGACAGCCATTTTTAGGTCTCTCCAGAGATGCTCAATTGGGTTTAAGTCTGGCTGGGCCATTCAAGAACAGTCACAGAGTTGTTGTGAAGCCACTCCTTTTGTTATTTTAGCTGTGTGCTTAGGGTCATTGTCTTGTTGGAAGGTAAACCTTCGGCCCAGTCCGAGGTCCTGAGCACTCTGGAGAAGGTTTTCGTTCAGGATATCCCTGTACTTGGCCGCATTCATCTTTCCCTCGATTGCAACCAGCCGTCCCGTCCCTGCAGCTGAAAAACACCCCCACAGCATGATGCTGCCACCACCATGCTTCACTGTCGGGACTGTATTGGACAGGTGATGAGCAGTGCCTGGTTTTCTCCACACATACCACTTAGAATTAAGGCTAAAACTCCATGTGGGCTTTCATGTTTCTTGCACTGAGGAGAGGCTTCCGTCGGGCCACTCTGCCATAAAGCCCGGACAGGTGGAGGGCTGCAGTGATGGTTGATTTTCTACAATTTTCTCCCATCTCCTGACCAACGGCGACCCTAGGGGGGGCCAGAGCGGGCCCTGACCCCCCAACATTATGCTGGGCCCCACCATGTCCCCCCCCCCAAAAAAAAAAATTTTTTTTTTTTTTTTTTACAAAAAGGCTATTTATTTTTGTTTGTATTCATATCGGATGTGCCGCATCTTACTCGGGCCACCGCTGGGGTAACACAGTCTCTATTGAGAGGGAGAACGTCCCCAGTCAGCTCCTGCAGGTGATTCCTCCCCCCTCCCTCTGCTCGCTGACACTGCATAATGCAAGCGCTCACACAACCACGGCCACCCGATCTGCTCCTTCCCCTGCATCCTCATTGGCAGGGAGAAGAGCGAGTTGCAGGAAGGACTCCACCAGGACTCTCAGTTACTGAAAAAACAGACTGATTTCTCCCGTCCTTAGGACAGGAGAACGAGCCTGTAAATTCCAAGAAATGCCAGACCAGCGCTGTCAATAGCAGGGGCAGGACAGCAAGAGGAGGCTGGGAAACCCCACAGTGACAGAACACCAGGGCCCGGTGGCAAGACAACCTTTGCAACCCTGATAGTGCCCCAATACAGTAGGAAGGGAGCTCACTGCAGAACATGTGAAAGGGCCGTTGTGGGATCGTAGTAAAGGGGTAAAGGTCCCCAGGATAGATAAAATATATATAGATCTATCTATCTATCTATCTATCTATCTATCTATCTATCTATCTATCTATCTATCTAGATATATATATATTTGCATTTTATATTGCCCCCCTATTTTTGTTCCTGTCCCCTTATGTGCTTCCCCTAAATATGAAAGCTGGAGACGCCACTGCTCCTGACTGCATCTATGGAGAGCAGGCACAGTGATCTTTGGATTCTTCTTTACCTCTCTCACCAAAGCTCTTCTCCCCCGATAGCTCAGTTTGGCCGGGCGGCCAGCTCTAGGAAGGGTTTTGGTTGTCCCAAACGTCTTCCATTTAAGAATTATGGAGACTACTGTGCTCTTAGGAACCTTAAGTGCAGCAGAAATGTTTTTGTAACTTTGGCCAGATCTGTGCCTTGCCACAATTCTGTCTCTGAGCTCTTCCGGCAGTTCCTTTGACCTCATGATTCTTATTTGCTCTGACATGCACTGTGAGCTGTAAGGTCTTATATAGACAGGTGTGTGGCTTTCCTAATCAAGTCCAATCAGTATAATCAAACACAGCTGGACTCAAATGAAGGTGTAGAACCATCTCAAGTACCTGAGTCTCAGTATCTCAGTACCTGAGTTAAATATACGAGTGTCACAGCAAAGGGTCTGAATACTTAGGACCATGTGATATTTCAATTTTTCCTTTTTAATAAATCTGCAAAAATGTCAACAACTCTGTGTTTTTCTGTCAATATGGGGTGCTGTGTGTACATTAATGAAGAAAAAAAATGAACTTGAATGAACTGATTTTAGCAAATGGCTGCAATATAACAAAGAGTGAAAAATTTAAGGGGGTCTGAATACTTTCCGTCCCCACTGTATGTGTATATATATATATATATATATATATATATATATATATATATATAAATGTATTATTTCTTTTACATTATTCTTTACCGCTATCTTTTAATAATTCATATATATATATATATATATATATATATATATATATATATATATAGTGAATAAAGTTGAGAAAAAAATAATTTTACTTACTTACTAAAATTAATTATATTCTCTCTCGAGAGAGAGAGAGAGAGAGAGAGAGAGAGAGAGAGAGAGAGAGAGAGAGAGAGAGAGAGAGAGAGAGAGAGAGAGAGAGAGAGAGATCTATATATATAGAGCCATCAATGTATATATATATTTTTACATACAGGTGGAGAGAGATTAATTTGTGCAGTGGTATAAATATATATATCTCAAACGTGAAAATATTTAATGAAGTATTTTAAATAAAAATATATTTTACATTTTTTTAAATATAGATTTAAATCTACATGATTATAAAAGGTAATTTTTTTATCTCTAAATATAGGGTAATTTTTTAATTTTTTAAGTGTTGGCAAATGTTATTCTACCAGAGCACTTTACTTGCCTTACCTTTCCAGATGCTGGTCTCTCCCCGTAGTGAGCTTTCCTTTGTTATCTTTGTTGTTTGTATATGTTTGGTTGCCATCACAACGGGGCAGGAAGTTCCGACGATGACGCCCGTTGTGATGGCATTTTCCGGCATTCCTCGCTGTAACCAATGAGCATGCGCGGGAACGGTGAATGCTGGGGGCACAGCATTCATTCACCGCATCCCGGAAATCAATGCTTGTGGGCTTCACATGCCCACAAGCAAGATGAAAACGGCCAGCATCACATTTTATAAGTTATTCTCCAATACGAAATCAGAGACGGAAATATTACACCCAAACTGTGAGTAGTATTTTGGGATTAGCAAAGTTTCTCAATGACCTAAAAAAAAAAAAAGATTGGTCGCCGGACTCCCACTTTAAGTGACTTTGAGGCTGGGTTTACACTATTGCGAATTGGATGCGGATTTCCTCCACATCCAATTCGCATGACAGGATATTGTGACTGGCTCTCTATGGAGCCGGTTTACACATCTCCGGAGCGGCTCCAGTGCGAATTGCATAGGGGTCCTGTGTGTCTTCTGGTCTGTTTCACGTCCGAATTCAGCAAAAAATTTGGGCTGAAATCAGACCTGAAACGGTGAATGGGGACGCACCAGACCCCTGCTGTGAGCCGCTCTGTGCTGAGGTGTGAACCCAGCCTGAACGTGGAATGGTTGTTGGTGCCAGACAAGCTGGTCTGAGTATTTCAAAAACTGCTAATCTACTGGAATTTTTATGCACAACCATCTCTCAGGTTTACAGAGAATGGTCCAAAAAAAAAGAAAATATCCTGGGGGAGGACGAAAGTGCCTTGTTGATGTCAGAGGTCATAGGAAAATGGGGCAGACTGGTTCCCGATGATAGGCAACAGTAACTCGAATAACCACTCGTTACAACCAAGGTATGCAGAATATATCTCTGAACGCATAACACATCGAACCTTGAAGCAGATGGACTACAACAGCAGAAGACCACAGGAGTGGGTGGGAGAAAAGATGTTTGGAGGGAACCAGAATCCAGAGAGGGGGGCAACCCATGGGGGGACAAAGGTAAAAAATGGGAGCCAGGGTTAGGGCATCCAGAATGAACTAATACAAAACCTAGCCTTACCTAATCTGCCAGAATATACAGGACATAAACAGTCATCAGAGATAACCATAAACCACCTCTGTAAAGGTAAATAGCCAGCCTTCACAAGGGGCAGAGAATTAGAGGGCATGTTCATATATGAATAGCAGGTTACATATGTATGCATACATGTTTGCAAGAAACCCCCTTTAACCAATGTATACTAATAGGTGAATTGGTGGGCTTCCTGCAAACATATATGAATCCTGAAGAAGCAACTTCTTGTGAAATGCGTTGATTAGAAACGCTTGAAGAGTGCTATAACGTTATGTCACCCGTCTGATTCTATATATATCTTTGTTTGATCTGGTTTTAATGTGATGGCACTACCCTTTAATAAGAATTTTATGGAGTTTAATCTTTTGTCATTTTGGCACATTTTTATTATTATACAGGATTTATATAGCACCAACAGTTTACGCAGCGCTTTACAACGTTAGGGCAGTACAGTTACAACACAATTCAATACAGGAGGAATCAGAGGGGCCTGCTTGTTAGAGCTTATAATCTAAGAGGCTGTCAGAAACAATGAAATCAGACCGAGACAGAAGTACAGTTAAATCACACTTGTTTAATAATAAAAGTAAATAGAACAAACGTAGTCAAAAGTAAATAGAACAAACGTAGTCAAAACATAGCCAGAGTTGAGGAACTGGAACGGATAGTCAGACAAGCCAAACATCAGGGAGCCAGAGATGAGCGTAGTAAAACAGCAAGCAGGATCTGGAGCCAGAAGGGATGTCAGCAAAGCAAGTCTTTTAACAGGAATGCAGGACAGCGTCTCTGTGATGTTGACTAAGGCAAAAGCAGAGCTCCTCTGGACTGGACTGGACAGCTTAAGTCAGCAGGACTGACGAGCCGGATATCAGCAACAGCTGACTAACTGTGGAGAGATAGGAGCTGTCAATTAGCTGACACCTGAGCGGCCAGCTCAGAGAAGGAAGGGCTGAGCCCAGCCCTGACAGTACCCCCTCCTCAACGACCCCTCCCTCTCGGAGGACTACCAGGCTTGAGGGGAAAATGTCTATGGAAATCACGGAGGACAGGGGCATGTATGTCCGAGGATGAGACCCAAGAGCGTTCCTCAGGACCGTACCCTTTCCAATGCACCAGGTACTGTATGCGCCCACGGAACCTACGGGAGTCAACAATGGACTGTAATTCATACTCCTCATGGTTCTCAACATGTACAGGGTGAGGACATGGCACCAAGGTGGTAAAGCGGTTGCAGACCAAAGGTTTTAATAAGAAGACATGAAATACATTTGAAATACACATATTAGAAGGAAGGTCTAATGCGTAAGCCACTGGGTTAATCCTGTGAAGAATATGGAAAGGCCCAATAAACTGAGGTGCAAACTTCAGTGAGGGAACACGAAGTCGGAGGTTGCGAGATGACAGCCAGACCCTGTCTCCAACCTGGTAGGAAGGCGCAGGCAGGCGTCTGCGGTCAGCATGGATTCTGTACCTATCATTAGCATGTCGCAAAGCCTCCTGGACTTGTGCCCAAGTGGAACGAAGACCACGGAGATGCTCCTTTAACGCAGGTATATTCTGTGGAACAAACGAGTCAGGGAACATGGAAGGTTGGAAACCATAATTCGCCATAAACGGGGACAATCGGGAAGCAGAAGTCAAGGCACTGTTGTGAGCAAACTCTGCCCATGGTAATAGGTCTGACCAGTTGTTATGATGGTCAGAAATATAGCAACGTAGGAATTGCTCCAAGGACTGATTGGCTCGTTCTGTGTCCCCATTAGACTGCAGGTGATATGCAGAGGAGAAAGCAAGCTGAATTCCCAACTGTGCACAAAAGGCTCACCAGAACCGGGACACAAACTGACTACCCCTGTCCGAGACAATCACCTTGGTTAGCCCATGTAAGCGAAAGATCTCCTGAGCAAAAATGGAAGCCAGTTCCTTAGAAGTGAGCAACTTCTTTTAAACTTTATTTAAAAAAAAAAAATTTTACACGAAATAACAGTACAGACCCCCCCATCCTTAAAATATGCAGTGTAGATGGTATGAAGGGCACTTTATGGAAATTTCCTGGATAGACCTATGGAGGGGCCTGTCTAAGGTTCTGATTATAACCCAAGTCCCAACCCATTCACTTCACCGTCACAGCTCCATCCATTCCTCTCATTCGCTCATCTAGCAATCTCTCACTGACTATTTTTCTTTTAGGTCATGTGCCATCATTTGCGTGTTTACTATGCTGGTAAAATTTATAAGGAAAACCGTTTTGCTTCCCACCAGGGTTTCCAGATCGAGTTATATTTCTTTAATGCCCCTTGCTTTATATATATAGATTTCTCCTTGAGAATTACCCTGTTCATACTATTTAGCCATTCCCCACTGGACAGTGGTGACGCCAACTGCCATCTCCGGGCGATCAGATTCCTAGCTTGAAATAGGCATCTCAAAACTGCCAGCTGAGTATTTCCTGGGTATCCAACTCCCTCCAGTAAGCCCAGTAAGCAATGTTTTGCCTCCAGCTCAGTGGAGGTTCCAAAGGCCCGGTCTATGATTCCCGTCATCCCCCGACCAGTAACGGAACAACTTCGGGCATCTCCAAAACATATGGAATACATCCGCCTCTGACTCCCCACACCTAGGGCATCTTGAGTCTGGCCGACCGCCGAACTGGTGACGTTTTCGAGGGGTATAATAGGTTCTATATAGCAAGAACAAATGTGACAACCTCTGAGAGGGGGCCAGCGAGACCAGATCCAGTTCCAAAATTCTGTTCCACTGGATTTCAGAGATGTCTCCCACGTCTTTTTCCCATTTTCTACTGTACAAAGGGAATTCCATCCCTCCCATTCTCCCCTTATTGATATATGGATACATTTTTAAGATTAACTCTTTCCCTGACTCTACAATGATTAGTTTTTGAAGAACTGGGATTGTATTCCATTCTAGGGGGCACCCTCTAAACTGTTTGACCAGTGCGTGCCTGACCTGTAAATATCTGAAAAAAGAATTATTCGGCAGGTCGCATTGGTCTCTCAGATCCTGGAAGGTTTTCAAAATACCGTCTGAGTAAAGCTGGGTAATGTATTTTATACCACGTCTCTCCCATTCCTTTACTATCCCCATCTTTTGTAGTTCTCCCAATTTGCTATTCTCCCACAGGGGGGTGTACACTGTGAAGCCTCTATATTTCAAAATTGTTTTCACAGTATCCCATACTCTCATCATTAGATTCAGGGTAGGGAGTCCTGAGGTGAATGATTCCGCCTCCAGAGCTGCAACTATTGAATCATGTGGGGTATTTTGTAGGAGCAACATTCTGCCTGCTTCTTGGCCTGCTAGATTGCACCCTGCTATATGCTGGAGTTGAGACGCCAAGAAATAACTGAAGGGATGAAGGGATGCAGAAGCGCTACTCCTCCTTTCCGATTTCTGGAGCTTCAGGGTAGTTAAGCGTATTCTTGCTGGGGCACCCTTCCAGATCAGATCTCTGAACAAAATATCTATCCTTTGGAACCACTTTTTGTGAAGCCAGATTGGAGAGTTATGTAATACATAAAGAAACTGTGGCATCCAAATCATTTTGATTAGGTTACAGCGACCTGCCGCGTTTCCACACTTTTATTTTGCCCCTAAATTTGGCCGATAACAGGTCAATGTTGTGTGAGGTATAAAGTTGAGGGTCTCTTGTGATATTTATACCCAGATATTTAAATTTATTAACCACTTGAATCTGGGCCACCTCCTCCGGAAGGGGACCTTCCAAGGGATCTACGGGTAGCAAGCTAGATTTTGCCCAGTTTATTTTTAACCCAGAAATTTGACCAAATCTGTTAATAATGTTCATAGCTTGCTTAGGGGAGTCCTGCGTGTCTCCTAGAAAAAACAGAAGGTCATCTGCATATAGTGCAAGTTTTTCCTCCAAATCACCTCTTTTAAAACCCCTCACCTGGTCAGAGGCTCTGATGGCGATAGCCAGAGGTTCAATCGTAATGGCAAAGAGGAGGGGTGACAGGGAACATCCCTGTCTCGTCCCCCTCCCCAATCCAAATTTATCAGATTGTTCATTGTTTATCCGTACTCTAGCCTCTGGTGCACTATAGAGCATTTTGACCCAGATTATAAAGCCTGGACCCAGTTGGATTGCCTCCATTGCCCTCCAAAGGTACTGCCTTTCTAAACTGTCAAAGGCCTTGGCAGCATCCAAAGACAGAATGGCCCTCTCTCCACCCCCATCCTTTGGGACCTGAAGATTCAAATATAGCCGCCTTATATTTGTGCTAGTTGTTCTGCCGGGTATAAAGCCCGTTTGGTCGGGGTGGATGAGTTTCGCTATGACTTTATTGAGCCTAGCCGCCAAGACCTTTGCAAGGATTTCATATCTGTGTTCAACAGCGCAATAGGCCTATATGAGGTAACATCAAGTGGGTCTTTGCCCTCCTTATGTATGGTAATTATAGTGGAATCCATCCCTATCCATCCAGCTAGGGAGCAATTCAATACCCTCAACAGCTCGGGGAGCAATACCTTACCATAATGGCGATATATCTCGGCGGGGAGGCCATCTGGGCCCGGGGATTTCTGCCTAGCCATTTCATTAGTGATCTGCTGCATCTCCTCTGGGGTTATAGGGAGGTCCAGCTCTCATCTGCCAGTCTCAGAAAGGAAGGGGAGACTCAGATCCTCAAAAAAGCTATACATTTCCTCCCTGGTCTCGTTCTGCCGAGAGCTATATACCCTGTTTCCCCGAAAATAAGACCTAGCGTGATTGTCAGTGATGGCTGCAATATAAGCCTTAGCCCCCAAATAAGCCCTACCCTGTTTCCCTGAAAATAAGCCCTACCCTGAAAATAAGACCTACAAGGACTTTAACTAGGGCTTATTTGGGGGGTAGGGCTTATATTGCAGCCATCACCAACAATCACTCTATGTCTTATTTTCGGGGAAACAGGGTAGATCCTCATAAAATTCTTTAAACTTGCCCACTATTTCTGGAGTGTACGAGGTCACTCTTCCATCCTCTGCGGTAAGCGTAGGTACCACTGAGGTGGGGGATCTGTAAACCCACAGATCTGGGCCACTGTAGGACTGCTGAAAGTTTCTCTGGGTCCATCGAAACACCAGCAGTGGAAATAACATCTAGCCTAGGAATTTAACCTGTTCACGATGGAACTCGCACTTCTCCAATTTACAATAAAGATTGTTCTCTCTTAGTTTCTGAAGCACACAACAGACATCTGTGTGGTGGCTCTCCAGGGACTTGGAAAATATGGGGATATCATCGAGATAAACCACCACACATAACTGCAACAAATCTCGGAGGACATCGTTAATAAATTCCTGGAAAACTGCCGGGGCATTACAAAGGCCAAAAGGCATTACGAGGTACTCATAATGCAGTGGCGGCCCCTCCATGGGGGGCGCCGCCCCCCCCCCCCTGCTGTAGTCACACAAAAAAATAATAAAAAAAATAAAAAATTTAAACTGCCCCTTTAAGAAAATTTAAAAAAAAATGTCCTTTTAACCAAGTGCACTGTGCTCAGCGGGCGCCGGACACACAGTGCACTATGGGAAGCACCACATCAATGCAATCACAAAATTGCAGACGTGGCGCTTCATCGGTGGGGTTTGGAGATGCTTTGCGGCGCAATCGATCACGCCGACCAGCATCCGCCCGGCCGAGTGCTTTGTTCTCAGTGTGAGAACAAAGTAACTTCCGGCGGGCTACAAAAATATGGCCGCCGTGAGGACTAATCCCGTGTGTTCAGTGGAGAGGGGAGGCCCCTCCCCTCTCCACTCAGCACATGGAGAAAACTAGAAAGGAATGGATGGGCCATCACACACATCACTGAAGCTACTAGCAGGTAAGATTAAGCAACTGTTGTGCTCTCAGACCTGCAGCAGCTGCCTGTGTAGTGGATCTGGGGAGGAGGAGCGGGAGTGCAGTGAAGGGTTGAGAAGCTTTTAGCACATTCCGGAGACAGTAAATCTGGATGGGGCTGCTAGTGTTAAATGTGTGGCAGGTAGGGGGAGGGGCAGCCTGGCACGCAGTGGATAATGGTAGATGTTATGCTAGTTGTTCAGGCTGTCCTCTCCTCTCATCCAGCTGCATTTACACCCAGTCTGAGAGCAGAGACCAGAGCTTCTCCCTGGCAGGGGGATCTGATAATACTGGATGGTGACATTGTGCTGGGAGGACAGGAGATGACAGCAGGAGGGGAAGACGATGAATATAAATAAATAATAATGACACTCTGAGTACAATGTCCAGATAGAGATAAATAGTGGGGGAAAGTAAAAATAATTAAACAGTTCCTTCCCTTAATCCAGATTGATTGACTCACTGGGTAGGATCGTTTGTATCAGGATATTTAGTTTTTCTTGCATCCCACTTTAGCCATAATACTGCTGAGGATTCGGCTCTCAGGATAAAGGTTTTATGCAAAGCAAGCAAAGAAAAAATAGATCATTGTGCAGTGAACTTACTAGATAGTGAACAAGCAAAACAGGGACAAGAGATACACTCAAACTCCCGGTCTATTAGAAGCATTCAACTATGCAGATTGCAGTCAGCCGCTGTGGACGAAGTTTCCCATAGAGAAACAGCTGCTGTTAACCTTCAGGTGTATTGCAGCACTATACGTCCTAAGCTCCTCCCACGCGTTACATCACTGACACGTGACTTTTTCAAGGATAAAAACATTAAAAAAATAAAAAAGTTTTTATCCTTGAAAAAGTCACGTGTCAGTGATGTAACGCATGGGAGGAGCTTAGGACGTTCAGTGCTGCAATACACCTGAAGGTTAACAGCAGCTGCTTCTCTATGGGAAACTTCGTCCACAGCGGCTGACTGCAATCTGCATAGTTGAATGCTTCGAAACCTACATTGCTTCTGTCTGTGGGAAACGCCTGGGGCAGCATCTCAAAGTATATCTCAACCTGGTTGAGAAACCCTCTGCACTGAACTGGATCGCCCCCAAATCGCTGGGGAAGCAAAGTGGAACCAGAAATACCTCTTATAATACAGGTGGGTGCCTGCACAGAGACTGGCGCAGCAGAAGGGACGGCCTGAAACTCAGGTTGTACTGGAGCAGCCACAGTGGGAGATTCTAGGCGAGCCGTGCAACTCAGGAGCGTTTGTAACGCCATGGCAAACTGATCCATGCAGTGATCTTGCTCATCCAATCTGGAAAAAATATTACCAACAAGTGGATTTGACTGTATCTTCTGAATTCATGGCCTTCGCCTACTATCAGAAACCATGAAATCAGACCGAGACAGAAGTACAGTTAAATCACACTTGTTAAATAATAAAAGTAAATAGAACAAACTCAGTCAAAACGTAGCCAGAGTTCAGAAACCGGAACGGATAGTCAGACAAGCCAAACGTCAGGGAGCCAGAGATGAGCGTAGTAAAATAAAAGCAGGACCTGGAGCCAGAAGGGATGTCAGTCAAGCAAGTCTTTTAACACGAATGCAGGAGAGCGTCTCTGTGATGTTGACTAAGGCAAAGGCAGAGCCTCTGGACTGGACGGCTTAAGTAGGCAGGACTGATGAGCAGGATATCAGCAACAGCTGAGTAACTGTGGAGAGATAGGAGCTGGCAATTAGGTGACAGCTGAGCGGCCAGCTCAGAGAAGGAAGGGCTGAGCCCAGTCCTGACAGGGGCACATTCAAAGTCCCTTATTTTCTTGGGAGGTGAATAGCCAAGAAGACTGAAGACCCAGGATCCAGCATTACCTTGGACAAATAAGCTGGCACCAGTAAGAAACCTCATAGATTATGCATCTTTAGAGTGGGGGTTTGTATTTGCAGACTGTAGTAAGTATTTCTGCTTCAAAGTGATTGTAAAGGCTCGTTTTTTTTTTTTTTTAAACTAACAAACATGTCATACTTACCTCCACTGTGCAGATCAACTCGACTTTTGGGGTCCCTTGGCGGCTCTCGTGGCTCCTCCTCACTTCAGATAACTTCCTAGGAGAAGCGCGGGGGGGATTACCTTGAGGGCACGCTCCTGAGTCCAGCATTTGCATCCATAGACACGAATGCCGGACTAGGCCCCGCCCCCCCGGCGCCCACATCATTGGATTTGATTGACAGCAGCGGTAGCCAATGGCTGCGCTGCTATCAATCTATCCAATCAAGAGCTGGGACTGCGTGCAGAGAGGGACAGCGCATCTCCAGCATGGGAATTACGGGGCTCAGGTAAGTAAAACTGGGGGGCTGGTGATTGCCAGAAGTTTTTTCACCTTAATGCCTTACAACCCATTTAAGGCTAAATATTCAGACTTTTGCATAAGCTCAATCATAACTGGTTCTCTTTAAGCCCATATTCACACTAGCGTGATCTCAGACATTGCATGTGGTTCGCACCCGTACCACAGGTGCCGATCAGATGAGATGTATGAACAATGCGAGTTCAGCCATACAGTTGTATGGCCGAACTCGCATTGAATTCGCACAGAAAAAGGTGCAGGGACTTTTTTCCCCCGCACTAGAATCGGATCGCATGAGTGTTCTCACCCATGTGATCCGATTCCTGTGCGAATCCACAGTTCACACTGCGATCTGTAAACCGATCTGGGGGTGCTATTAACATCATATTGACACCTGCAGCGGTTCACAGAAGGCAGTGTTAACTGTCTGCGGAAGAGATGCGATGCGAAGCATCTCACAAGTTTTGTTGCTACAGGTAAAAATGGTTCTCTCTTTGTTACTATTCTTTGCTATTTTTCTCAAATGTGACCAAGAAGACACCTACTTATGATGTTATACATCTATATAGATATATATCTATATCTATATATATTTATATATAGATATAGATATCTATCTATCTATCTATCTATCTATCTATCTATCTATCTATCTATATATATATATATATATATATACAATATCTCACAAAAGTGAGTACACCCCTCACATTTTAGTAAATATTTTATTATATCTTTTCATGTGACAACACTGAAGAAATTACACTTTGCTACAATGTATATTAGTGAGTGTACTGCTTGTATAACAGTGTAAATTTGCCGTCCCCTCAAAATAACTCAACAGACAGCCATTAATGTCTAATCAGCCGGCAACAAAAGTGAGTACACCCTTAAGTGAAAATGTCCAAATTGGGCCCAAAGTGTCAATATTTTGTGTGGGCACCATTATTTTCCAACACTGCCTTAACCCTCTTGGGCATGGAGTTCACCAGAGCTTCACAGGTTGCCACTGGAGTCCTCTTCCACTCCTCCATGATGACATCACAGAGCTGGTGGATGTTAGAGATCTTGCGCTCTTCCACCTCCCGTTTGAGGATGGCCCACAGATGCTCAATATGGTTTAGGTCTGGAGACATGCTTAGCCAGTCCATTACCTTTACGCTCAGCTTCTTTAGCAAGGCAGTGGTCATCTTGGAGGTGTGTTTGGGGTCGTTATCATGTTGGAATACTGCTCTGCGGCCCAGTCTCTGAAGGAAGGGGATCTGCTCTGCTTCAGTATGTCACAGTACATGTTGGCATTCAATAGTTTCCCTCAATGAACTGTAGCTCTCCAGTGCCGGCAGCACTCATGCAGCCCCAGACCCAGACTATGACACTCCCACCACCATGCTTGACTGTAGGCAAGACACACTTGTCTTTGTACTCCTCACCTGGCTGCCGCCACACACATTGATACTATCTGAACCAAATAGGTTTTTTTTTTGTCTCATCAGACCACAGGACATAGTTCCAGTAATCAATGTCCTTAGTCTGTTTGTCTTCAGCAAACTGTTTTCTTGTGCATCATCTTTAGAAGAGGCTTCCTTCTGGGATGACAGACATGCAGACCAATTTGATGCAGCGTGTGGCGTATGGTCTGCGCACTGACAGGCTGACCCCCACCCCTTCAACCTCTGCAGCAATGCTGGCAGCACTCATACCTCTATTTCCCAAAGACAACCTCTGTATATGACGCTGAACACGTGCACTCAACTTCTTTGGTCGACCATGGCGAGGCCTGTTCTGAGTGGAACCTGTCCTGTTAAACCACTGTATGGTCTTCGCCATCGTGCTGCAGCTCAGTTTCAGAGTCTCGGCAATTTTCTTATAGCCTAGGCCATCTTTATGTAGAGCAACAATTCTTTTTTTCAAATCCTCAGAGAGTTCTTTGCCATGAGGTGCCATGTTGAACTTCTTTTGACCAGTATGAAAGAGTGAGAGCGATAACACCAAATTTAACACACCTGCTTCCCATTCACACCTGAGACCTTGTAACGCTAATGAGTTACATGACACAGGGGAGGGAAAATGGCTAATTGGGCCCAATTTGGACATTTTCTCTTAGGGGTGTGCTCACTTTTGTTGCCAGCAGTTTAAACATTAATGGCTGTGTGTTGAGTTATTTTGAGGGGACAGCAAATCTACACTGTTATACAAGCTGCACACTCACTACTTTACATTGTAGCAAAGTGTAATTTCTTCAGTGTTGTTACATGAAAAGATAAAATAACATATTTACAAAATGTGAAGGGTGTACTCACTTTTCGAGATATTGTGTATGTATATATATATATAAAGAATCTTGTACAAAGCCCCCCTAATGTTTACACTGCTTTGTGTGATTTTATTGAAACCCTAGGCTAGATTACTTTAAATATATTATTGCTTTGCAGTAAGCTTGTATTAATTGTGAAACTTGATATGAGTAACTTATATATGCAGAGGCATAGCTTGAAGTAATACAGAGGAAATCTTCTGATGGGGCACTAGTTCTGGTGACCTGGGGTCCCAAGAGATTCCCTAAATTTGCAGGAACTTCCTCTCACTTCCTGTTTTGGCTATGGGCCAGGAAGTGAAGTTAAATCTCCCTATTTCAACAAGGAGGGCAAAAATAAACCTTACAGAGGTTATAACTAGAGTTGCCACATATTCCGGATTCACACGGACAGTGCGGATCTTGAATAATCTTTCCAGTTTTTGTACTGCCTGTAACCCGGGCACATGATTCAGCCCAGAACTTCATCTACCAATATATGATTGGTAGATGAGGCCATTCAGCTGGGGGACCATCAGCACACCTGTCACTGTGAGACAGCAGCAGCGGCATTGCTTGTAAATAAGTACACTGTCCCTGCAGTGTGTGCTGGCGTCCAAAGGTTCTTTCTCTTCACCCCCTCCAGTCTCCTGCATGGTCTCTGGTATCTCTGATTCAACCTCCCTATAATCACCAGTGTGGTGTGCTGAGAGAATCAGGAGGCGGAGCTCACTGTACCTCCTCTTGGGCAGGGAGGAGTGAGCTGAGATTTTTTTTTCTGAGAAGTCTCCTAGGACGCAAAGCTGCAAAGTTTAGGAGTATTTCTATTGCAGGTGATGCAGTGAAGGGTTAAGGTGACAGGAGAATCAGAGGAGATAATGTGTGTATAGGGGGGGGGGGGGACAGATATCTCCTAAGCAGCACACATTCATACCAGGTAATGTGAAATAAATGTATGACCATTCCTGTAACCCTGTGTATATGTGATGAGTCTACACTTCTGATTGTACAAACTCAGAGCCTGGCTAACACAGGGTTATATGAATGGTCATAAATTACCTTCACATATCTGGACATACAGAGTGCTAGGAGCTGGATTACATAGATATGTACTTACAGCTTAAAACAGATTGTTTTCATTAAATAGTACTGCTGTATGATTTATTGCTGTATATATTGGTAGATGAGCACAAGAGCTTTTTTTGATTATAGACATCACCATTTGACCACTTCTCTGCCCCCAACTGCCCCCAGCTTACATCACCCCCAGACCTCTTCATGCATACAGCTGACAGACGTCACTTAGAGCTGCTTCCTAACTCCCAGCTGAGAGACATCATTCCATAGTCACCCCACAGACACTGCAAGAAATCCCTCCCCATACTGCCCCCATCATACCCTTCGCAATCCTCTCCTGTACATACCGCCCCATCATACCCTCCGCACTCCTCTCCTGTACATACTGCCCCCATCATACCCTCCGCACTGCTCTCCTGTACTTACTGCCCCCATCATACCCTCCGCACTCCTCTCCTGTACATACTGCCCCCATCATACCCTCCGCACTCCTCTCCTGTACATACTGCCCCGTCATACCCTCCGCACTCCTCTCCTGTACATACCGCCCCCATCATACCCTCCGCACTGCTCTCCTGTACATACTGCCCCCATCATACCCTCCGCACTCCTCTCCTGTACATACCGCCCCCATCATACCCTTCGCACTCCTCTCCTGTACATACTGCCCCCATCATACCCTCCGCACTCCTCTCCTGTACATACCGCCCCCATCATACCCTCCGCAATCCTCTCCTGTACATACCGCACCCATCATACCCTCCGCACTCCTCTCCTGTACATACCGCCCCCATCATACCCTTCGCACTCCTCTCCTGTACATACTGCCCCGTCATACCCTCCGCACTCCTCTCCTGTACATACTGCCCCCATCATACCCTCCGCACTGCTCTCCTGTACATACCGCCCCCATCATACCCTCCGCACTGCTCTCCTGTACATACTGCCCCCATCATACCCTCCGCACTCCTCTCCTGTACATACTGCCCCCATCATACCCTCCGCACTCCTCTCCTGTACATACCGCCCCCATCATACCCTCCGCACTGCTCTCCTGTACATACCGCCCCCATCATACCCTCCGCACTCCTCTCCTGTACATACTGCCCCCATCATACCCTTCCGCACTCCTCTCCTGTACATACTGCCCCCATCATACCCTCCGCACTCCTCTCCTGTACATACTGCTCCCATCATATCCTCCTCACTCGTCTCCTGTACATACTGCCCCCATCATACCCTCCGCACTCCTCTCCTGTACATACTGCCTCCATCATACCTTCCACACTTCTCTCTTGTACATACTTCCCCCATCATACCCTCCGCACTCCTCTCCTGTACATACTGCCCCCATCATACCCTCCTCACTCTTCTCCTGTACATACCGCCCCTATCATACCCTCCTCACTCTTCTCCTGTACATACTACCCCATCATACCCTCCGCACTCCTCTCCTGTACATACTGCCTCCATCATACCTTCCACACTTCTCTCTTGTACATACTTCCCCCATCATACCCTCCGCACTCCTCTCGTGTACATACTGCCCCCATCATACCCTCCGCACTCCTCTCCTGTACATACTGCCCCGTCATACCCTCCGCACTCCTCTCCTGTACATACGCCCCCATCATACCCTCCGCACTGCTCTCCTGTACATACTGCCCCCATCATACCCTCTGCACTCCTCTCCTGTACATACCGCCCCCATCATACCCTCCGCACTCATCTCCTGTATATACTGCCCCCATCATACCCTCCGCACTCCTCTCCTGTACATACGGCCCCCATCATACCCTCCGCACTGCTCTCCTGCACATACTGCCCCCATCATACCCTCCGCACTCCTCTCCTGTACATACTGCCCCCATCATACCCTTCGCACTCCTCTCCTGTACTTACTGCCCCCATCATACCCTCCGCAATCCTCTCCTGTACATACCGCACCCATCATACCCTCCGCACTCCTCTCCTGTACATACCGCCCCCATCATACCCTTCGCACTCCTCTCCTGTACATACTGCCCCGTCATACCCTCCGCACTCCTCTCCTGTACATACGCCCCCATCATACCCTCCGCACTCCTCTCCTGTACATACTGCCCCCATCATACCCTCTGCACTCCTCTCCTGTACATACTGCCCCCATCATACCCTCCGCACTCATCTCCTGTATATACTGCCCCCATCATACCCTCCGCACTCCTCTCCTGTACATACCGCCCCCATCATACCCTCCGCACTGCTCTCCTGTACATACTGCCCCCATCATACCCTCCGCACTCCTCTCCTGTATATACTGCCCCCATCATACCCTTCGCACTCCTCTCCTGTACATACCGCACCCATCATACCCTCCGCACTCCTCTCCTGTACATACCGCCCCCATCATACCCTTCGCACTCCTCTCCTGTACATACTGCCCCATCATACCCTCCGCACTCCTCTCCTGTACATACCGCCCCCATCATACCCTCCGCACTGCTCTCCTGTACATACCGCCCCCATCATACCCTCCGCACTCCTCTCCTGTACATACTGCCCCCATCATACCCTCCGCACTCCTCTCCTGTACATACTGCCCCCATCATACCCTCCGCACTCCTCTCCTGTACATACTGCTCCCATCATATCCTCCTCACTCGTCTCCTGTACATACTGCCCCATCATACCCTCCGCACTCCTCTCCTGTACATACTGCCTCCATCATACCTTCCACACTTCTCTCTTGTACATACTTCCCCCATCATACCCTCCGCACTCCTCTCCTGTACATACTGCCCCCATCATACCCTCCGCACTCCTCTCCTGTACATACTGCTCCCATCATATCCTCCTCACTCGTCTCCTGTACATACTGCCCCCATCATACCCTCCGCACTCCTCTCCTGTACATACTGCCTCCATCATACCTTCCACACTTCTCTCTTGTACATACTTCCCCCATCATACCCTCCGCACTCCTCTCCTGTACATACTGCCCCCATCATACCCTCCTCACTCTTCTCCTGTACATACCGCCCCTATCATACCCTCCTCACTCTTCTCCTGTACATACTACCCCCATCATACCCTCCGCACTCCTCTCCTGTACATACTGCCTCCATCATACCTTCCACACTTCTCTCTTGTACATACTTCCCCCATCATACCCTCCGCACTCCTCTCGTGTACATACTGCCCCCATCATACCCTCCGCACTCCTCTCCTGTACATACTGCCCCGTCATACCCTCCGCACTCCTCTCCTGTACATACGCCCCCATCATACCCTCCGCACTGCTCTTCTGTACATACTGCCCCCATCATACCCTCTGCACTCCTCTCCTGTACATACTGCCCCCATCATACCCTCCGCACTCATCTCCTGTATATACTGCCCCCATCATACCCTCCGCACTCCTCTCCTGTACATACTGCCCCCATCATACCCTCCGCACTCCTCTCCTGTACATACTGCCCCCATCATACCCTCCGCACTGCTCTCCTGCACATACTGCCCCCATCATACCCTCCGCACTCCTCTCCTGTACATACTGCCCCCATCATACCCTTCGCACTCCTCTCCTGTACATACTGCCCCCATCATACCCTCCGCAATCCTCTCCTGTACATACCGCACCCATCATACCCTCCGCACTCCTCTCCTGTACATACCGCCCCCATCATACCCTTCGCACTCCTCTCCTGTACATACTGCCACGTCATACCCTCCGCACTCCTCTCCTGTACATACGCCCCCATCATACCCTCCGCACTCCTCTCCTGTACATACTGCCCCCCATCATACCCTCTGCACTCCTCTCCTGTACATACTGCCCCCATCATACCCTCCGCACTCATCTCCTGTATATACTGCCCCCATCATACCCTCCGCACTCCTCTCCTGTACATACCGCCCCCATCATACCCTCCGCACTGCTCTCCTGTACATACTGCCCCCATCATACCCTCTGCACTCCTCTCCTGTATATACTGCCCCCATCATACCCTTCGCACTCCTCTCCTGTACATACTGCCCCCATCATACCCTCCGCAATCCTCTCCTGTACATACCGCACCCATCATACCCTCCGCACTCCTCTCCTGTACATACCGCCCCCATCATACCCTTCGCACTCCTCTCCTGTACATACTGCCCCCATCATACCCTCCGCACTCCTCTCCTGTACATACCGCCCCCATCATACCCTCCGCACTGCTCTCCTGTACATACCGCCCCCATCATACCCTCCGCACTCCTCTCCTGTACATACTGCCCCCATCATACCCTCCGCACTCCTCTCCTGTACATACTGCCCCCATCATACCCTCCGCACTCCTCTCCTGTACATACTGCTCCCATCATATCCTCCTCACTCGTCTCCTGTACATACTGCCCCATCATACCCTCCGCACTCCTCTCCTGTACATACTGCCTCCATCATACCTTCCACACTTCTCTCTTGTACATACTTCCCCCATCATACCCTCCGCACTCCTCTCCTGTACATACTGCCCCCATCATACCCTCCTCACTCTTCTCCTGTATACATACTGCCCCCATCATACCCTCCTCACTCTTCTCCTGTACATACTACCCCCATCATACCCTCCGCACTCCTCTCCTGTACATACTGCCTCCATCATACCTTCTACACTTCTCTCTTGTACATACTTCCCCCATCATACCCTCCGCACTCCTCTCCTGTATATACTGCCCCCATCGTACCCTCCTCACTCTTCTCCTGTACATACTGCCCCCATCATACCCTCCGCACTCCTCTCCTGTACATACTGCCCCCATCATACCCTCCTCACTCTTCTCCTGTACATACTGCCCCCATCATACCCTCCGCACTCCTCTCCTGTACATACTGCCCCCATCATACCCTCCGCACTCCTCTCCTGTACATACTGCCTCCATCATACCTTCCACACTTCTCTCTTGTACATACTTCCCCCATCATGCATTCCTCTCCTGTACATACTGCCCCATCTTACCCTCTGCACACCTCTCCTGTACATACTGCCCCATCTTACCCTCTGCACACCTCTCCTGTACATACTGCCCCCATCTTACCCTCTGCACTCCTCTCCTGTACATACTGCCCCCATATTACCCTCTGCACTCCTCTCCTGTACATAGTGCCCCCATCTTACCCTCTACACTCCTCTCCTGCATATAGTTACATAGTTAGTAAGGTTGAATAAAGACACCAGTCCATCCAGTTCAACCTGAGTGAGTGCAGATTCAGATGTAAAGGGAAACTGCAGAATCAGATGTAAAGGGGGACTTTTGTGATCAATTCCATATGATTAGAAATGTTATTTAATCACAAAAATATATGTACAGTGTATACTACATAACAAAATTGCTGTGCATTGCTTTGTACAGAGGTAATAAATTTATTGTACTACAAAAGAAATTAAAAATTGGTGTGTGCTGCTTAAGTGTTCGGGTCTGGCTTGACGAAAAAGGTGGCAACCCTAGTTGTACTCGGAGTCAATCTGTGGATAGTGTAGGAAAGGAACAAAAAGCAACAGAGAACATAGACCTGAGTTGTGCCCGGGTCAAGTGGTCAGTATGCCTGAAAGGGGGCATACCCAAGTATGAATTGAAATAAAATGAAAAAGAAAAAAAGGGAATGGGTGGGTGGGACACGAGATCCTACGACCACAGGAAGGAGAAGAAGGAGGGCAGGCTTTATGCAGCCTGACTCCTCCTACAATTACAGGCTGACCTGCGGTCAGCCTTACACTTGTACTCGGGGTCAATCTGTGGATAGTGTAGTAAAGGAACAAAAAGCAACAGAGAACATAGACCTGAGCTGTGCCCGGGTCAAGTGGTCAGTATGCCTGAAAGGGGGCAAAAATGACCAGTAGGATGAATATGATGCCAAATTATAGCCCACTGAAATTACGTATAATCTACCAAATTACAAACGCTTATGGTATCTCAAAAAGTGGCTCTGGGCCAAGCCCAGAGAAACAAGACGACCTCCACCTACCCAATACGGGCTGGGGTCCCTGGCACAAATACGCAGAACCTGCTCCTATCTCTTATGACCCAAAAAGCCGGGTATAGGCCTGCCTTGAGCACCGAGCTGGTACCCAACATGAAGGAGACCATGAGAATGTGATAGATACCACACGGAAAATATGACCCATGATGAGAAGTCTGCTGATCACAGCAGGAGGGCTACTCTTCAAGAACCCTGAGGATGGCTTAATAGAATGCGCAGCCAATAAAGAAAGATCTGTCGGGGTCTCCAACAACATGAAATGCTGAGTCCAAACCAGATACGCCCCGACAATGCCATGCCGATATGAGTTAAAAGAGGCAAAAACCAAACCAAGTAGGAAGCCTACTGATACTGGCCTAGAGACTGAGAAAATTCGGAATCCACTAAAGCCCCTGAGCCCGTAAAGGCTGCTGGAGCTGCCATGGCTGACTTAACAATAGTTCCATGCTTCTGCCAACCCTAGCCAAATGTAACTAGGAAATAAAAGGTCGTGTGCATTACAAGAGGGAAGAACCGCAGTCCCCTGGGTAACCTACTCCGCGTAAGTGACACGCCACTGGGACAGCAACATGAACTACGAGAGAACGTGAGCATACTGAGAACCTGCGCCAGGAACGTAAGCTGCGTGAAGGAACGAAACACATGTATAATGCGAGCTTACGAAACGTGAGCAGCCTAAGCACCGAGGCTGCAAGAAACCGCAAACTACATGAGAAACACCGGTAGCACGAGAACGTGAATTGATGAACAGCGTGAGAAACATGAGAACGAGAGTAACCTTGGGAAAACATGAGAAACCTGGAAAAACGAGAGAAACATAAAAAAGTGAGTTTATCATAGAAACAACAAATTGCATGAGACACGTAAATTGCATGAGACACGTAAATTGCATGAGACACGTAAATTACATAAGAAACGTAAATTGCATAAGAAACGTGAGTTTGTACGAAATACATAAACAGCGTAAGAACAGATGAGGAGACTTGCCACCGAACAAGCCAATTAAAAACGATCACCTCACTCTGTCAACCCATAGACGTGATGGGTAATCTGCAGTGGTAGAACATGAACAACCCAGCTGTTTGAAAGCAACCAGATAACATTACAGACAACCAGCCCAAGACATAACACCCCTGGTACCTGACAAGTATGATGATGTGGGTGCAGAAATGACAAGACCAATAGCGCAAGAATGTGAACCTAATGATGACACCCCCCTACTGTATGCAGTGAGCGAGCCCGAGCAACCTGCAGCGCCAGGACAGGAAATTAAAAACGAACACTCAGGGCTAAGGTACCCACAGACCGTGGTGGGTAGAAGTAAATGTGTAATGGTGAACGTGCACGTATGACGTATGGAAAACAGGCGAGAAGATTGTGGGACAACAATCAATTAAAACGAAACCTCAGCCTGTACGGATCTGTAGACGTGACAGACCCTGAATGTGAGCACTAGCTAACGGAAATGCAGCGAACGAAAAGCTGTGACATAAAACCATATGACATGAACATAAAACACATGGGAAACCGAGAGAAGCATGGGAACCCGAGAGAAGCATGGGAAACCGAGAGAAGCCTGGGAAAACGATAGAAGCATGGGAAACGAGAGAAGCATGAGAAAACGTGAGAAGCATGGGAAAACGAGAATCAAAGGAAAAACGTGAGAATCAAGGGAAAAACATGAGAATCAAACGTGAAAACCAAGGGAAAAACGTGAAAACATGAGGAATGTAAGAAAAACATGAGGAATGTAAGAAAACATGAAAAGGCATAAGAAGTGACACATTGCACGAGAAACCGTAATTGCATGAGAACACTGTAAAATTGCATGAGAACACTGAAAATTGCATGAAACACTGTGAAAATTGCATGAAACACTGTGAAAATTGCATGAAACACTGTGAAAATTGCATGAAAACACTGTGAAAATTGCATGAAAACACTGTGAAAATTGCATGAGAACACTGTGAAACTGCATGAGAACACTGCGAAACTGCATGAAAACACTGCAAAACTGCATGAAAACACTGTGAAACTGCATGAAAACACTGTGAAACGAATGACAGACCATGACATAAAAACACATGACATGGGGGCGTGGTCTGGACATGGCCGAGTGAAGTCGCGTTTGCACAGAGCTCCCGGCCTCTCCTAACCCATCTTGGCAATTTTAGCTCTATTCTCGCAGAATGCTCTCAGCTAAGAAGCGCACATACAGACGGAATAAGAAGAAGCCCAGCCCGGCTCCTGTTACGCCTGCATTGGGGGACTTACAGAGACTTTTTGGCAGGTCTTGCCCCGACTCTCCGGATCTTAAAATGGCGGACCCGTGCACCTCCCGCTCGCAGACCCCTGACCACATGGCGGCTCCGGCCTTCTTAGGGGGGTCCCGTAGCCCGATGCTCTTCTCCAACACTCCCAGCCTAATTGAGACAATCCCTTGTGGCTCTCCCCGCCAGCCATTTATGGTAGGAGCGGACGCGGAGCTGAAGGCTCTCTTACGAGCGCTGCCGACCAGTGCAGATATTGAGGCCCTCGTGGGGAAGGTGGAGGAAGCCCATAGGAAAGAGCTTAACGCGGTGAAGCAAGAGGTACACTCGCTCAACACGCGCCTGTCTTCAGGAGAGACTTCGCTCGCGGCCCTGGAGAGGAGAGTGTCTTCTTTAGAGGCAACTCAAGTAGACCAAAACGCCTCAGCAATAGAACTCCAGCTACGAATGGAAGAAATGGAGGATAGGAGCCGTAGGAACAATCTGCGGCTCCGAGGCCTCCCAGAAGCCACAGGTCAAGCAGATCTCCAGGCCACAGTAACGGATATCTTTCGGAGAGTGGCGGGAGACCATTTACCGGAGCGGGTCGAAATTGACCGAGTTCATAGAGCCCTGGGCCCCAGATCATTGGATCCGACTAGACCCAGGGATGTGATTTGCCGCCTTCACCACTACACCCACAAGGAGGTTATTGCACGAGGAGCCTGGGAGGCGGGAGAGATGGAATTCGATGGCGCGCAGGTGAAGCTGCTACCGGATATATCAAGATCAACCCTTATCCGCCGAGCCATCTTGAAACCCTTGCTGGACCTGGCACGGCGCTGTAATGCCACTTACCGATGGGGCTTTCCGCTGTCAGTCACTTTCGTCAAAGAAAAGAGATCCTTTCTCCTACGCTCCCCGGACTCCCTACCAGCCTTGTTTAATTTTCTAGGCACAGATCCAATCGACATACCCAACTGGCTGGACTACCTGCCTAGAGTACCTGGCCGCCTCAATGCGATGCGGCAATGGGCACTGAGACCGCAAAGAACACAGAGAGGTGGACGTCGCCCCGATCTCTCTCCCAGGAGAGCCAGCGGGAAGCGTGAGTAGACTTTTGTTTATCCCCCTCTCCTTCTCACAGAAGGAGCTGTTGGCCCACAACACTTGGACTGCTGTTGAACTATCCCTCTCACCATCCCCCTGGGGAGATCCCCACTGACCCCATGTGATCGTTCCCCCCTCAACGAGTCTTGTCCTGCACGAGCTAAAACTGTGTCACCTCGAAATGTAAGCTTCCTAAGCTCAGGCGCAAACTCCTGACCCAATGTGGATGCCTGTCCGAGTGTACTTGTGACGTTTACCCTCATTCGCAGCTTATGCGGTAGCAGCACCTACCCATCACCCACGATAGGTTCCCTGGCGGTTTTCCTTTTGACTCTCTCCAAGCTTATTACAAGACACTCCGGTGGCCAAGTCACTATCCTGCCTGCAGCCGCCGGCCCCCCGCTTTCTTGGAGAGCCCAGTTGATCGGAGAGCACACCAGGGAATAACCCAATCTAGCTTCATTAAAACTTTCCCCTTAGGTAGCTGAATTATCCTCTTGTCAGCAAGTCAGATGTGAGGGAACCAGAGCTTTACACCCGCTGGACTTTTCCTTTATGTTGGTATATTAAGTATTATGTTTTATTGAGGTTTGATACGCGGGGGAAATCTAAATCTAGATGGGGAATGTAATGTTAACTCAAGTCTCGCTATGTTATAGAATTCACGGTCACGTGGGAGCACATCATGCCTAACAAGAGAGAAGCTTGTCCGTGTGGGGAAAGGGGGGGGGGAGATGGTTTAGGATAAGCTATGCTCGTGCCTCCGGGGGGGGGGGGGCGGTTTTCCTCTCCCAGCTGGTGACTTCGGCAAGGGACGAGTCTGACTGGACCTGCCATTGTATAGCTAGGTTGGTGGTCGCTTGGGGGAAACACCCCAACCTACATTGCTGAAGTAGAAATGTACCTTATGTGTTTCACAATTACCGTATGGGTCTATAGACGTACACGCGGTGGATCACCAATAGCCACCGGGTGGTGGTCGCGGGGGAGGGGAGGGAACCCCTAGGCGACCTCCCTAAGTAGATAGGTATTGGGGCAGCCGGTTTGACCACTTTTCTTTTCTTTATTTGTTATGATGGTTGTTATTTTCAGTTTTGCTTCTTGAATGGACCAAGATGGGAGGGAGTCCCCGGACCTCTCCCGCGGGCGATATCCACCCACACCCCACATAGGCCACTGCATATACCCTAGGTTCGGGGCACTATGCTCTATAGGTAAGCATTGTCTTACTGATTTAGATTTATAATTAGGTGTAGACATCTGGAGTGTGAGTAGTAGCTGTTATAAGACCTTTGTACTTTTCCTTTTTCTTTCTTTTCTTTCTACCCCCCTCCCTCTGCTCCCCCCCCCCCCATCTCTCCCTATCTGAGTGTGACCCTTGTCAGTCTTTCTCTTTACATTCCCTGAAGACATGGCGGTGGACACTTTCAAGGTGACCTGCCTTAATGCTAAAGGCCTCAACACCCCGGAAAAGAGACGCATATTACTGCATGATCTTAAAAAAGCGCACACAGACATTGCGCTTATACTGGAGACCCATTTCAAAACAAATAAATCTCCTGCACTCCAGAATAGATCCTTCCCACATGTCTATCACTCTACAAACTGCAACGCCAAATCCAGAGGGGTGTCGATCTTAGTCTCTAGTAGGCTGCCTTGGCGATTCCAGGAAATGTTGGCAGACCCCGAGGGTCGCTACCTATTCCTAAAGGGACATGTGGGGGAGGCTCAGTTCACGCTGGCCACCCTTTATGCCCCCAATGAGCAGCAGGCAAGCTTTATTAGGAGAACGATAAAGAAACTGATGGAATACAAAGAAGGTCAGCTGATCCCGGGGGGAGGTTTTAATGCACCCCTGGACCGTCTTCTGGCACCTCCTCTTTGTCGCAGTCTCACCGAAAATGTATCAAACCTATCTATGCACGAGGCCCATCTAATTGATATTTGGAGACTCCCAACATTTGGGAGAGAGGGATTATACCTTCTTCTCTTCCCCTCACAAAGTATACTCCAGAATAGATCTATTCCTGATGCCACATGACCAACTACATCTGGTGGAAACATCCACAATTGGTCAGATTACATGGTCAGACCATGCGCCAATCCACCTCACATACACACTCACTGAGAGTCCCTCACCGAGGTCTCTCTTCTGGCGCTTAAATGAGAGCTTGCTGCAGATTCCGGAGGTGCTGGGAGATGTGTCCAAAGCCATAGACGCATGTTTTCAGGAAAACGATTCCCAGGACTGTAACCCGGTATTTTGTGGGAAGCGCACAAGTGTGTGTTACGGGGTGTACTCATTAAACATGGGGCCACTATTAAAAAAGAGAGGAACGCACAGCTTACCAAGTTGCTTTCTGACCTATCTGCATTGGAATTGCAACATAAACAGTTGCCCAATCGAGACCTTGAACTGAAGTTGGGGACTTTGCGTGCACAAATTACAGACCTACTTCTCTATAAAGCAAAAGCTGCTCTGCAGTTCTGCCGCAAGATGTCTTATGAGTCGGGAGAGAAATGTGGTAAGCTGTTGGCTAGATCGGTAAAGGAAATTAAGGCAGCCTCGTACATTCCGCAGATAACATTACCAGATGGTAGGAAGGCCACCCTGCTGAAGCAAATCGCACAGGGTTTTGAAACCTTCTATTCTGACCTATACAATCTTCCCTCCCCCCCCCCCCTCTAGTCTAGCGGATATCGACAAATACGTTTCAGAAGCCCAAATACCCTCACTGCCTGAGGAAACTCAGTCTTTGTTAGAGGAACCAATCACATTAGAAGAACTACAAACAGCAGTCAAATCCATGAAAATAGGTAAAGCACCAGGTCCGGACGGCTATACAGTCCAATACTACAAGACTTTCTTATCGGTGTTAGGCCCACGACTTGTGACATTTTTCAACACACTAGGGACGAGCTCTAACTTCCCTAATGAAACTCTCAAAGCCCATATTTCTTTAATCCACAAGGAGGGGAAAGATCTCTTTTAAACGTCGACCTTAAATTATTCTCTAAAATCATAGCAACTAGATTGGCGACACATCTCAATTCCCTGATCCACCTAGATCAAGTGGGATTTATCCCTACCAGAGAGGCCAGGGATAATACCATTAAGGTCCTTAACCTTGTCCACGTAGCAAAGACTAGAAAAGTTCCCAGCATTTTTGTCAGTACCGACGCGGAAAAGGCCTTCCACAGGGTGCACTGGAACTATATGTTCTCGGTGCTCCGTCAGGTCGGCCCAGGAGACAGAATGATGAAATGGATTGGTAGCATCTACTCGATTCCATCAGCACAAGTGAAGGCCAATGGTATACTCTCATGCCCCTTTCCCATTAGGAATGGCACGAGACAAGGGTGCCCTTTGTCTCCACTGCTCTTTGCCCTTTCATTTGAGCCCTTCCTATGCAGGATCAGGTCGCACCCGGACATAACAGGACTTCAAGTAGGTAACACGCACTGCAAAATCTCAGCTTATGCCGATGATCTTTTGTTTTCCCTAACAAACCCTAAAATTTCCCTCCCCAATCTAATACGAGAGTTTAAAACATATGGGGAAATCTCAAATTTAAAAATAAACTTCACTAAATCTGAAGCTATGGGTGTTTCAGTCCCTCCCAGCATACTAGCTGACCTCCAGTCAAACTTTAAATTTAAATGGACCTCATCAGCACTAAAGTATTTGGGCGCACTTATCCCCCCAGATGTAACAAGAACATTTGATCTAAATTTTCCTCCACTATTGGCAAAGACCCGGGCATTGTTAGATAGCATTCAGGCTTCCGCTCCTGGTTCGGGAGATGCAATTTGCTTAAAATGAGTATTTTACCGAAATTCATTTATCTTATTCAAGCCTTACCAATTCATATCCCGTCCTCTTTCTTTAAACAGACCCACGCACTCTTTACCAGATTCATATGGGCACACAAAAGACCTCGCTTACGCCGCCTACAGCTAACCCTACCCAAACAATATGGGGGATTGGCAATGCCCGATATTCGCTTGTACTACATGGCCTCGCACCTGGGTCGTATACTCGACTGGAGGAGAAATAGTACTTCCAAACTATGGATAAAACTTGAAGAATCACAGTCGGGTGTACCTCTTGGGGGGGCGCTGTGGTGTGTTGGCGATCTCCCAAGCACTCTGAGAACCCACCCCCTTATAGGAACCACCCTGAGGAATAGCCACCAAATCACCTTCCACACATCTCTCACATCAAAGACCTCACCCCTATTTCCTGTTTTGGGCAACCCAAAATTTGAACCAGGTATGGAAGCAGTGGAACTAACGTCTCTTAGAGAGACAGGAAGGGATTGCGCAATTAAATTTATTAGCGGTGGGAGATGGCCGACTCTAGCAGCGCTCTCTAACCCAACGGGTATGTACCGTCTCACTTTCTGGAAAGCACTGCAACTACACCACTTTCTCCACTCACTTCCAGACCCGCATAACTTTACTCGAGACCTAACGTCATTTGAGGCACTCTGTTCGGAGGACACCCCATTGGGCCACATTTTATCACAAACGTACTCCTTACTAAATACACCAACGACGCAACCGCATTTGACTTTTCTTGCCAGTTGGGAAAAAGATCTACACTGTACTTTTTTCACCCTCACAAAGGGCTCGGATCATTACCCTCTCCCTCAAATCCTTGCTTTGCGCTAAGATACAAGAATTCAACTTTAAACTGCTCACTAGGTGGTACATGACACCATCTAGACTAAAAAAATGCTTCCCGGACTCCTCCGGGTTATGCTGGCGATGTGAAGAGGAGGAGGGAACTCTGATCCATGTCTTTTGGACATGCCCTAAGATACAGCCCTTCTAGGGTGAAGTTAGGCGAATTACACAAAAATTCACTGAGTACATAGTGCCAGAGGACCCACGCCTTTTTCCTTCTCCACCTCTCCTCGGTACCCATTAAGACATATAAAAAATCACTTGTGCGACATCTACTCAATGCAGCGAAGGGGTGCATTACCATTTTTTGGAAACAGACTCTCCCTCCCCCTATAAAACTCTGGCTCCAAAGAGTAGAGGAAATTAGGCGGATGGAGGACTTGGTTTTGACAGAGCAACATAAGCAAGAGACGTTTAAACAGACTTGGGACAATTGGAATATGTTCATATTCTCGGATGAGGGTCAACGACTCTTGAGCTGAATCGGTGGGCCTCGTCTTTTTAGCCGGATATTGTGAGTGGACCTATCTACCGTCATGTCTTCCTCCCCCCCCCCCTCCCTTTTCTTCCCCTTATTCCTTTTGTTCTCTCTCCCCCCCCACTTCTCCCCCCCTACACATTTCTCCTTTTTCTCTCTTCCTACATCTTCTTGCTACCCTTTGGATACTTTTGTTTCTTCTTAGAGTAAAGTGGAAATTGGGTGCGGACCACCATAAATAGATAACTTTAATCCAAATACGAGTTGAGAATTACCACAGAATGTACCTGAACGGTAGACAAGACATTTGTTTATGAACCTTATGTTTTGTAAGCCTGCTTGGCGCTGGAATGCATATTTTTCTTCTACAAACCACAATTGTAACATGGTTTTTCTCAGTATAATTGTTTGTATCGGTGGGATCTCCGCCCATGTTTGGAGGTTAATAAACTTTATATTTGAAAAAAAAAAAAAAAAACACATGACATGAAACGTAATAGACCTGGGAAAAATAAGAAAAACATGGAAAAACGAGAAAAGCATGGGAAAACGAGAGAAGCACCCGAAAGAAACATGGAAAACGAGAGAAACATGGAAAAACTTGAGAACATGGGAAAACTTGAGAACATGGGAAGACGTGAGAAGTATGGGAAGACGTGAGAAACATGGGAAGACGTGAGAAGCATGGGAAGACGTGAGAAGCATGGGAAGACGTAAGAAGCATGGGAAGACGTAAGAAGCATGGGAAGACGTAAGAAGCATGGGAAGACGTAAGAAGCATGGGAAGACATAAGAAGCATGGGAAGACATAAGAAGCATGGGAAGACGTAAGAAGCATGAAAAATGTGAGAGGCATGGAAACGTGGGAAGCGTGAGAAACATGGAAAAACGTGAGAACCAAGGGAAAACATGGGAACCAAGAGAAACGTGAGAACCATGAAAAACGTGAGAAAAGAAAGAAACATATAGGCATAAGAAGTGACAAATTGCATAAGAAATCGTACATTCCATGAGAACACCGTAAATCGCATGAGAAAGGTAAATTGCATGAGAACCGTAAATTGCATGAAACGTAATCTGCATGAGAAACGTAAATTACATGAGAAACGTAAATTACATGAGAAACGTAAATAGCATAAGAAACGTAAACAGCATGAGAAACGTAATTGCATGAGAAATCGTAAAATGCATGAGAAACCGTAAATTTTATGAAACCGTAACCTGCATGAAAACTATAAAAAGCATGAGAAACCGTAAATTGTATGAGAACCGTAAAATGCATGAGAAACTGTAAAATGCGTGAGAAACCGTAAAATGCGTGAGAACCGTAAAATGCATGAGCAAACCGAAAAATGCATGAGAGAACCGCAAAATGCATGAGAAAAACCGTAAAATGCATGAGAAAACTGTAAAATGCATGAGAAAACCGCAAAATGCATGAGCAAAACCGTAAAATGCATGAGAAACCGAAAATACCTGTGAAACTGTAACATGCATAAGAAACCGTAAATTGAATGAAACCGTAAAATGAAAAAGAAATCGTAAATCACATGAAAACCATAAAATGCATAAGAAACCGTAACTGTATGAGAACCGTAATTGCCTAAAACCGTAACATGCATGAGAACCATAATTACCTTAGAAATCGTAATTTGCAAGCCCCCAAAGGACCCCCACAGAATATGATGAGATGACAGGCGAATGAGCAAGTGTCATGGCAACCCCACCGCCTGAATTACCCCTGAACCTTGAGTAGCAAGATCTCATCCATCCTTTAGCTCTAATGGCGAATCGGATCACATTGTAATAAGATTTATGTGCAGTGCCCTGCACATCCCTTCCTTGTGCCTCTTCCACCAACCCCCTGCTACTCTCCTTCCAAGCCACCTGGCTCTGGCCCTACCTGTCCCCTGAGATCTTGCACTCTCCTGCAAGTTGCTTGGAGGTAGAGAGGCTGTGGGAGACTGGTTCCAGCGCTAAATCCCACCGCTGTTATGCTGTGATGTCTAGCTACTTGCATGGTCATGTTACAGAGCTCAGAAGCACTCAGATTTAGAAACATGTCTCCAATTGCTATGCTCCCTTACTGTACAGACTAACCACCCCCTCCTTCGCTACCTGATATTGCTGCCAACTTCCTGGATGATTTATAGGAGCTCACCCTGCCCACATAGTTGGATATGCAGCCCGAGGGTATACATTAGTCAACAGCATCACTGCAGCAATAATGCTATGCCGTCTAACATTTCTCTTCCCAGCCCCCCGCCACAGGCTGCCCCCCGCAACAGGCTGCCCCCCCCTAGCCCAGGCCGGCACCTGAGGGGGACGGGTGGCATCTGATGTGGATCCTCCGTTGATGCCACCCGCCCACACCTACCGGAACCGCGACCACCGGAAGAGAACCTTGCAGCCGACCATGCTGCCGCCCTGCAAGCCGAAACCGGAAGTGATACCGTGACCTGCCCTAACCCGGAAATGACATGTCGACACGAGATCCTACGACCACAGGAAGGAGAAGGAGGGCAGGCTTTATGCAGCCTGACTCCTCCTACAATTACAGGCTGACCTGCGGTCAGCCTTACACTTATAACCCTCCCTTATTTTATCCAAAATGGAAAAAAAAAGTTTTCCCTATGGTTCTACTTTAAGCCATCTTACAATTACAAGGACATGGGATCCTTATAATTGTAAGATGAGGTATAGTATACTGTATCAAATAGGTTGATGGTATATCAAACAGGCTATATCAACATTCCTCCAGATATTTATGATTATAAAAGCTTGTTTACAGTTGCAAATTGGTTTTCTTAGGTAAGTGGAACTGTGGATGCCTGTTTTCCGCATAGAAATGTTCTTATCACTGGACTGCACCCTGAGCTGTACACACAGTATACATTTTTGGCTCCTGGTATTGGAAGCACTCAAAACAAAAAACATTTCAATTTCATTGTTCCCACCAGGGCGACTTATCCATTTAAACATATGGTATTCATCTTCTTTTTTTTTTTTTAACAACAAGGTTGGTCTTTATTGAAAGAAGAAGTGGTTCACATTGCATTACAAGGCATGAAATATTGCAGTGGATACAGTCATGAGAGAACAGTAATACATTGGCAGTGCACAGTATATAACATACAGAATGGAAGAGCTCAGGTCTAACCCCACCAAATCGTAGGCAGTGTCCATTTCACCCGCATCCAATAGTGCAAAAGGGAGGGAGGAGGGGGCAGCCAGCGCCCCCCCCCCCCCAGCGCAAGTCTAGACATCCGCAATATATAGGGAACAGATACGCAGGTGTACCTACATGATAGTACGATTTACAAAGGATCAGACCATGGCCACCACACTTTCTCAAATTTTTGGGGACACCCTCTATTCATATATGTTAACTTATACATTGGTAAAACGGCATTAACCGAGGCCATCCAAGACCCCATTGTAGGTGGGAGGGGGGAGGTCCACTTCAGCAATATCTCTTTTTTGGCATAGAAGAGTAATAAGGAAAGCAGGAGTTTAGTATACCTAGGTCTTTGTTCATCATCCTGTATGCCCAGTAGGGCCAACTCTGCCGTCCTAGGTAACTGCAGCTGAAGACGTATGTCCAGAAAATCAAAGATATCAGACCAATATCGAGAGAGTCTAGACCATGTCCAAAACATATGTATATAGGTGCTGTCTGTGGATTGGCATCTTGGGCAATTTGGGGATCTCTGCGGGTAAATTCTGTGCAGTCTCTGAGGCGTGAAGTAAATTCTATGTATGAACTTGGTCTGAGTCAATTTGTCTCTGGATGATATCACTAGTTGGTAATTATTCTCAAAACATTCCTCCCAAGTCTCCCTGTCCAGAGATGGGATATCAACCTTCCATTTATCCCATAATACATCTATTTTTTTAGAGTCCGCTCGTAACAGCGTCAAGTATAGTACTGAGAGGGGTTTCTGAAGGGTTTCCTGAGCTAGAAGTCCTTCCACCGCATCCACCTCAAGGATAGGCGGTGTCTGGAATTGAGCCCGGAAAGCATGTCTCATTTGATAGTAGCGACACAGCATCCCCATAGGAAGGCCATGCCTCCCTCTCAGGTCCTGGAAAGAAAGCAGGGCCCCGGAGGAGACAATATCCCTCAGCACCTTAACCCCATAAGGGGCCCATAATTGTGGGTCAGGAATTGTCCTAAAATGCGGGAGGCCCGGATTTCCCCATAACGGGCAGTAGGGAGACCATTTATCTGGAGCTAAAAAACGTTTCCTAGCCCCCCCCCCCATACTCGTAAAGTGGCCTTAGTGGGACCTAGAAGGGCAGGACTAGATGAGGCTCCCCGATACACCAAATTTCCAAGCTCCTTTAAGAAGCCCACTACCGCCGCCTCCAGACAGACTGCAGCATTGGCCTTAGATTGTTCAAACCACCATCTGACTGTTACCAACATGGCCGCCCAATAGTACACTAACCAATTAGGTAGGGCCAAGCCTCCACAACTGACAGGGAGTTGAAGGGTCGATCTAGCTATCCGAGGGGAGGATCCTCTCCACAGGAAGGACCCAATGCAGCCATCTATCTCCCTAAAGAAGGACTGGGGTAGCCATACAGGGCAGTTTCGAAAGAAATAGTTGAACTTAGGTAAATAAATCATATTTAAAACGTTTATATGTCCTAGCAAGTTAAGGGGAAGATTAGCCCATTTAACACAATGGTCTCTTAGGCATGTGAGTATAGGTTGAAGATTAAGCCTTCGATAAGACCGAAGGTCGCGCGATATTTTGATGCCTAAGTATGTAAATTCCTCCACCCACCTCAATACAGGCTGTTCCTTCAAGTCCCTGGCCTGCGCGTCCAGGGAGAAAAGCACAGACTTCGACCAATTGATATGGATCCCCGAAAAACGTCCAAACTCATCAAAAATTTCAAGGGCCGCCTGCAGTGAAGAATCCGCATCCTGCAAATATAGGAGGGCGTCGTCCACGTAAAGAGATATCTTCTCCTCCAGAGGGCCAACCCGGAGTCCCCCAATACGACGAGAGTCACGAACCAGTGTCGCCAGTGGCTCAAGAGCCAGGGCAAACAGACTGGGGGACAATGGGCAACCCTGCCTGGTTCCCATCTGGAGGAGAAAAGCATCCGAAAGGGAATCATTTACCCTGATTCTAGCCCTAGGAGCCCTATACAACAAACCCAGCCAGTGAAGAAATTTGGGGCCCATCCCAAACCTTCTCAACACCTCCCATAGATACTCCCACTCAACGGAGTCAAAAGCCTTCTCCGCATCGAGAGAGGCTATGACTCTTGTGCCTGCATTGTCATGAGTGGCAGCTAGGTTTAGGAAAAGACGGCGTATGTTAATGTCGGTAGCCTTCCCCGGCATAAACCCAGTTTGATCTATGTGAACAAGGTCTTCTATTACTTTTCCAATCCTCCTGGCCAGAATTTTAGCCAGTAGTTTGGCATCAGCGTTAATAAGAGAAATAGGCCGGTATAAGGCACATTCTTCAAGGTCCTTGCCGGGTTTGGGCACCAACACCACAATCGCCTCAGAGAAAAAGTCCGGTAGTGCATCCAAAGTGATAGACTGCTGCATCAGTGACTTAAACCTAGGCGCCCGGAATTCTTGATATACAGAATAGAATTCAATAGGAATTCCATCTGGCCCTGGAGCCTTCCCCTGCTGCATGGATCCAAGGGCTTCTTGTACCTCCTCCAAAGAAAAATCTTGTTCTAACACTTTTTTCTGGTGTCAGAGAAGGAAGGGGCACCCCGTCTAAATATTGGGTCAATTGTGAGTAATCAAAAGCTGCTCTAGAGGAATACAGAGTCTGGTAGAATTCCAAAAATCTTGCATTGATATCTGCTGGGGCTGTTAAAAGTCTGCCACTTAAGTCTTTCAGTCTACCAATGCGAGCAATGGTATGCTGTCCCCTGGCAAGCCAGGCCAACAGCCTACCATTTTTATCTCCATATTCGAATACACGCTGTGCACTATCCAACATAGATTTCTTGGTAAGTTCAACCCTACAGAGAGACAGCTCCCTCAAGACATCCTGCCAATGAACATAATGAGTCTGATCGGGATAACGCACAAATTCCGCCTCCCTCTCCCTAGAACGTTCCTCCAGCAACCTCAGAGACTGCACAGACTGTCTTTTTTTAGCAGATATACGAGTCATGTATTCACCCCTCAACCAAGCCTTAAAAGCATCCCATTGTACCATGGGCCCAGCGGATTCAGCGTTGCTTATCCAAAATCCACATAATGCCTCCTGAAGTTCTTCCTGGATCTCCGGGTCCGCAATCCAGAACTTAGATAGTCTCCATATCCGCTCACCTACCACTGGAGCAAGTCGGATAGTTACCGATACAGGGGCATGATCTGAGATACCTCGTGAGAGGATCTCTGCAGAGACCACCCTCCGCAGAAGTTCGGGGGAGGCAAAGGCCAGGTCTATGCGGGACATAGTTCGGTGCGTAGTGGAGAGGCAGGTGAACATCCTATCAGAGGGATGAAAATGTCTCCAGAGGTCTGTCATATGGAAGGTAGATGCCCAATGGGTAAGGTCCTGTTGCTGGAGGCCAGTAGTCTGCATCCTATCCAATCCCCCATCTATAGTCATATTAAAGTCTCCTATAAATAGGACATTGTCAACACTGAACATTGTGACTTGTTGCATCAAAGTATGAAGTAGGCCTACGTCTGCTGGGGGGGAGATAAACTCCTACGATGACAATGGGGGTCTCTTCAATCAGAGAGTGTAGGATAATATATCTACCTCCGGGGTTAAGGTGAACGTTTAGCAATTGGAATTGTAGGGTTCTGTGAACTAGCACACTAATTCCCCTGGCATAGTTTGAATATGACGCATGATAGTGGCAGCCAACCCATGCCCTCTTTAAACCAAGAGTGCGGGAACCAACAAGATGCGTCTCCTGCAAGATCACCACCTGTGGGTGGAGTTTACGTAGGTAATTAAGCACAAGGGATCTTTTCACCGCCGAGTTTAGTCCCCGCACAATCCACGATACCACTAAGCAACCCGGCATAACACAGGTGCAAGTAAAATAAAAGGAACAAAAATAATACTAAAACACACTCCCTCCAGTAAGGAAGCTCGGCTCCAGCGCCCTGGAGGGGAGAAAAGGCCCCACCCGAGGTCACCGGAGACGCGCTCCCCAACATCATACAATACACCCCTGCATAAGGATTGTACGTGAGGTGGATATGTATCATAACACATTAGACCAACCACAACCTTTGACCAATCGCAACCGCAGTTTCAGTATAAATCACACAAATAGGAAACATAAAGGGAATACAAAGACACTGAATTTCAAAAGAGCCAACTTCCCTAAACTACAAACCTTGCTAAAAGGCATAAATTGGGATAAAATATTAGGAACAAAGAATACGGAGGAGAGATGGGTTTGCTTTAAGAGCATATTAAATAAGGGCATTAGCCAATGTATCCCATTGGGTAATAAATTTAAAAGAGCGAACAAAAATCCTGGATGGCTTAACTCCAATGTAAAAATGCATATAAAAGCAAAGGAGAAGGCCTTCAAAAAATACTAGGTTGAGGGATCATCCTCAGCATTCAGACTTTATAAAGAATGCAATAAGAAATGTAAGGGTGCAATTAGGACGGCTAAGATAGAACATGAAAGACACATAGCGGAGGAGAGCAAAAAAAATCCCAAGAAATTCTTTAAGTATGTAAACAGTAAAAAAGGAGGACAGACCATATTGGCCTCATAAAGAATGAGGAAGGACATCTGGTTACAAAGGATGGGGAGATGGCAAAGGTATTGAATTTATTCTTCTCCTCAGTCTTCACGAGTGAATCGGGGGGCTTCAGTAACCAAAACTGCAGTGTTTATCCTCATGACACAACACAGGAAGCACCTCCATGGTTAACAGAGGACGGAATTAAAATTAGACTTGAGAAACTTAACATTAATAAATCACCGGGACCAGATGGCTTGCATCCGAGGGTACTTAGGGAACTCAGTCAGGTGATTGCCAGACCGTTGTTCCTAATTTTTACAGACAGTCTATTGACTGGAATGGTACCAGCTGATTGGAGAAAAGCCAATGTAGCACCAATATTTAAAAAGGGCCCAAAAAACATCCCTGGGAATTACAGACCAGTCAGCCTAACATCAATAGTATGTAAAATCTTGGAGGGGATGATAAGGGACTATAAACAAGATTTTAGTAATAAGAACGATATCATTAGCAGTAATCAGCATGGATTCATGAAGAATCGTTCTTGCCAAACCAATCTATTAACCTTCTATGAGGAGGTGAGTTGCCATCTAGATAAAGGAAGGCCCGTAGACGTGGTGTATCTGGATTTTGCAAAAGCATTTGACACAGTTCCCCATAAACGTTTACTGTACAAAATAGGGTCCGTTGGCATGGACCATAGGGTGAGTACCTGGATTGAAAACTGGCTACAAGGGCGTGTTCAGAGGGTGGTGATAAATTGGGAGTATTCAGAATGGTCAGGGGTGGGTAGTGGGGTTCCCCAGGGTTCTGTGCTGGGACCAATCCTATTTAATTTGTTTATAAACGATCTGGAGGATGGGATAAACAGTTCAATCTCTGTATTTGCAGACGATACTAAGCTAAGCAGGGCAATAACTTCTCCGCAGGATGTGGAAACCTTGCAAAAAGACCTGAACAAATTAATGGGGTGGGCGACTACATGGCAAATGAGGTTCAATGTAGAAAAATGTAAAATAATGCATTTGGGTGGCAAAAATATGAATGCAATCTATACACTGGGGGGAGAACCTCTGGGGGAATCTAGGATGGAAAAGGACCTGGGGGTCCTAGTAGATAGGCTCAGCAATGGCATGCAATGCCAAGCTGCTGCTAATAAGGCACACAGAATATTGGCATGTATTAAAAGGGGGATCAACTCCAGAGATAAAACGATAATTCTCCCGCTCTACAAGACTCTGGTCCGGCCGCACCTGGAGTATGCTGTCCAGTTCTGGGCACCAGTCCTCAGGAAGGATGTACTGGAAATGGAGCGAGTACAAAGAAGGGCAACAAAGCTAATAAAGGGTCTGGAGGATCTTAGTTATGAGGAAAGGTTGCGAGCGTTGAACTTATTCTCTCTGGAGAAGAGACGCTTGAGAGGGGATATGATTTCAATTTACAAATACTGTACTGGTGACCCCACAATAGGGATAAAACTTTTTCGCAGAAGAGAGTTTAATAAGACTCGGGGCCACTCATTACAATTAGAAGAAAAGAGGTTTAACCTTAAACTACGTAGAGAGTTCTTTACTGTAAGAGCGGTAAGGATGTGGAATTCCCTTCCACAGGCGGTGGTCTCAGCGGGGAGCATTGATAGCTTCAAGAAACTATTAGATAATCACCTGAATGACCGCAACATACAGGGATATGTAATGTAATACTGACACATAATCACACACATAGGTTGGACTTGATGGACGTGTGTCTTTTTTCAACCTCACCTACTATGTAACTATATGTAACTATGTAACCTGAAAGTAAAGAAAGATTAAAGCCACTAAACAGCTCTTATTTCCTAAAAACAACTCCCCCCCCCCACCCCGCACCCCCCGGAACATTGAGGAGCACATGAGTCCCATAACCCCAAAACAGGTAACTGGTAACTTAAGTTGAGGTCGTGCAACCAGAGCAAACCATCACAACACCCCTAAAAGCAGTGGAGTAGGTGTGTGAGATCTTGTCCCAGAGCCAGTGGAGTGATTTTTAAGGAAAACAATAGTAGAATCGTTTCGTTCTTCTCCTGACTAAGCAGGGGCACCTTCTTCGTTGTTCGTTACATTAGCATAAAAGAAAAGAATGTGGAGCTCAGAAAAATGGAAGCCAATAAAAATAAAATGAAAAAGAAAAATATATAAACACTAAGCAGCCCAGCATAGGCATAAGAGAGTGGCTGCAACAGTAGGCAGGGCTCCCGCAGCACCGCATTAAGGCAGATAGTAACGATGCTGGTATTACTAGGCCACAAATTGAATGTAAGTCTGTATTCCTCCCGGCATCACTTCCCTGTATGGGAACTCCTTCACAGTTCAGACATGCATATAATCCAGGAAAGAAGACACGAGGGGGGTCAGTTCAACAAGTTCCAGGATAGCAAAAGTTAATAGGACAGTACAGGCTTGTAAAGTAGAAAACTGCAAGTTATTCCAGGGAGACTTACGGTGGAAGGGTTTCCAGCCACACCGATGCATCTTTAGGAGAGGTGAAGAAGCGGACCGTCTCACCGTCAACCACCCGTAGCTTAGCAGGGAATAGTATACTGTATTTCATCCCTCTCCTTCTCATCTCCGCCTTGACTGTATCGAAAGAACGCCGCTGTCTCTGAGTTTCGATAGTATAATCCGGGAAAAGCAGAAGTCGAACATTTTTATAAGGGAGCTCACCTGCGGCTCTGGAGGCCCTGAGTAGCTCATCCCTGTCCCGAAAATTTAGCAGGCGGAGAATGAAAGTACGTGGGGGTGAGCCCTCAGGTCGGGGCGGCACACGGTGGGCTCTTTCCACCACAAAGTAAGGGGAGAGCTGAGCAGCTGGTAACAAGGATCGCAAAAGTTCCTCTGCAAACAGGGCCGGGGAGCGCCCCTCCGCTCCTTCTGGAAGCCCCACAATCCTAAGATTTTTCCTCCTGCTGCGGTTTTCTGCGTCTTCCGCACGATACTCCAGGGCTCTAACCTTCGTCTGAAGGGTGCGGATGGAGGCACCATGATCCGTGATCGCGTCTTCCGCTTCCCCTATCCGCCTCTCCTCAGTCTCCGAGACCCGCGACCTGATCTTATCCAAGTCCTGTCTTATGATACCCACATTAAGCTGAACCTCCTCTATCTTAGAGGCTAGGGTAGTCTGGCAGGAGGCGACGGCCGATTGGCAGGAGTTTATAGCCCCATAAGTTCTACCAGCAGGGTCTGCCTCGTGCTCTGTCTGCGACGCCATGTTGCTATGGCGCGCAGGGGATCTTGTGGAGCGGGATGCCGGGCTCTCCTCCTCCGGAATATTCGGGGGGAACTTCAATTTCTTACTCCTCTTTTGGTAGCCGGGAGTCCTGGAAGGCATCCAGATAGCTCAGGGATGTTCTAGACTGCGTAATAAAGCAGTACGGATCAGGTTAGCGGATCACACTCCAGGAGAGCTCAGAGTAAATGTCCGCTCAGTCCGCCATCTTGGCCACGCCCCATGGTATTCATCTTTATTTTACGCATAAACATATACCACAGGGTGCTTCCAGATCAGGTTACATAACAAGCTTGACCACTGGCTACTCACTTTATAGCTGCCTCTGTCTAGAAATGTATACAGATCCATTTGAAATGGCAGGGGAATATGGGTGTGTCTCTCCTCTGCATTATTGAGCTGTGTATGTGTGTTGTGAATAGGCCTGAATGGCAGGATGTCAAACTACACAAGCTATTCACATCTATGGTTGCCACCTCATCCCTTTAAACCCAAACATATATTAATTTCACAGGTTCTGTGGCTGATTAAGGTGGTAATTAAACTCACTTGGTGCCTTATCTGCATTTAATTGGCCTCAGAACCTGTGTAATTCAAAGGTGTTTGGGTTTAAAGGAATGAGGTAGCAACTCTATTTACATCACAGAAGTAAATCATTACAGAGAGGTCCTGGCTACACCACTGTAATTGATGCATGCAAACTAAGTAAACAGTATGCTATGTACATGTAACCTGGACTGTAGCTGATGACTGCCGTGGAACTTATTTATTTATTTATTTATTTATTTCAGGTACTTATATAGCGCCGTCAATTTACGCAGTGCTTTACATATACATTGTACATTCACATAAGTCCCTACCCTCAAGGAGCTTACAATCTAAGGTCCCTAACTCACATTCATACATACTAGGGACAATTTAGACAGGATCCAATTAGCCTACCAACATGTCTTTGGAGTGTGGGAGGAAACCGGAGTACCCGGAGGAAACCCACACAGGCACAGGGAGAACATGCAAACTCCAGGCAGGTAGTGTTGTGGTTGGGAATCAAACCAGCGACCCTTCTCACTGCTAGGTGAAAGTGCTATCCACTACACCACTGTGCTTCCTTTGTTGCTGCTGTATTATCCTTCTGCAGTATAGACAGGGTTAAACTGAATATTCAATAATACAGAAGTTTAGCAGCCATCTTTAAAGAGACCACTTTGTAATGTTCGTCAGTGGGGTTTCTCCAGTGCAGGGAGCAGCCATCTTGGCTGGGCTTGGAGGTTGATGATTGGCTGATACAAGAGATCAAGGGGACATTAAACTGAGCTGCTGGAGAAAGGGAGGTTGGTTGTGCCACCAGCCTGCAGAATGCAGAGAGGTAACCACTGTGGGGACTATGTGCTGCTGTGACCATTTTCCTGTGCCAAGCACAGAGGGCACAACAAGGTTGTAGTGCAGGGGGAACAGTGGTGTGTGGCCAGAGTTTGCTGGTGCTTTCTGATACTGTGCTGCCCATGAGAAGAGGGCCATCACTCTGTGCAATGGTACATGCGAAGTGAGGTGTGTGGGAAGGAAATGAGCTGCTGCTGCTGGATAAATGGATCCCTGCCATAGAAACCACAAACACCAGACAGGTGACCACACTTATACCTCACGCCACTTGTGTAGTGGTGGTTGCTCACTCACTGCCACTCCTTTAAATTAGAGGCTCTAGCCATAGCCAGAAAACAACATACAAAAAAGTGAATATTCCAAGGGGAATCACAAGACAGGAGACCTCCCTGGAACATAGACAGCTACTAATGGCTAAAGAGGGCAATAAAGGAGAGTGAGCAAAAATCAATACAAAATTTATTGAAATATCAAAACTACATAGAGTAAAACATTTTGCTTCACAGAGGAAGCTAGATATAGCTGGTCCTAATAAACAACCATGGAATAGTATACCAGGTGTAGGGGTACACGTGGTATACTAATGGAACAGATAGACAGAAAATGGACAAACAATAACACACAAAGGACACAAGCGGTGCAGGCGCCTATATTACCACATATGCATAGAAACCCCACAGGCTAAACGCCAATGAGGAGGTAATAAATAAAAATAAAGATAGGTACAAGGGAAACTATGCATGTGTGGCCCCCAGGGTGACAGAAAAAACTAATGAAGGTGATGCCACCAAGGATATGCTGCCAAACAGAAGGTTAACTGTCTATTGAGTCTTCAAATTATACTGACAAATAGTTCTTATTGAATATGCTGGAAATTATTCAAATTGTACAATTGCATGCGCATGCAGAAGGCATTTCTTAAAGAAGTGTCAATTCCAGAGAAAATATTGTAACTTAAACAAAGTTCAGATATCTTTGACACAGTACATTGAAGAATAGAACGATTATAAGTCAGGCGGTACTTAGGTGACAGTTGTCAAAGGAAAAATGGCCTTAATCGAAGTAGGTTAAATAATGTTACTACAGGTATCCTCTTGACCATCACCAGGGCACAGCTATCACTGACAAAATGTCCATCACAGCAGACTATCCCGGGATCAACATCCATCCCCAGGCCACACAGTTCGTTAATAGCAGAATGTCTAAACTTGAATGCAACCATACATAAGTGAAGTTACCGCCTTCTTTCCCAGTGCATGGGTGCTGGCCGTGAACTCAAATGCTTCCAAAGCGGCAAAGCAGTCTCTTCGTGTTCCCATCCATCAAGGGTAGATAGACCAGCGAGCGCTGTTGAATTTGCCGTGCTGCATGTTTGCTAATACTCAGCTGGTTTTTCGGCCGTGCTCGGGCGGTAGCATTAAGCAGATTGCAACTTCACTGATGACATCTTCAACTGTGTAGGCTAGGTACTTCGTTCAAAGTTTCTCCGCTTTCCATTGTACTTGGGGGATCGCTGTAGTGGCGTCTGCACACCGCAATTACGTTGACGCATTTCGCAACGTTATGTCACGTAGCTTCAACTGGACGTGGAAGGGGCGGACATACACCTCGCCCTTATAATGCCTTGAGGTGTATTACCTCCTCATTGGTGTTTAGCCTGTGGGGTTTCTATGCCTGCACCGCTTGTGTCCTTTGTGTGTTATTGTTTGTCCATTTTCTGTCTATCTGTTCCATTGGTATACCACGTGTACCCCTACACCTGGTATACTATTCCATGGTTGTTCATTAGGACCAGCTATATCTAGCTTCCTCGGTAAAGCAAAATGTTTTACTCTATGTAGTTTTGATATTTCAATACATTTTGTATTGATTTTTGCTCACTCTCCTTTATTGCGCTCTTTAGCCATTAGTAGCTGTCTATGTTCCAGGAAGGTCTCCTCTCTTGTGATTCCCCTTGGAATATTCACTTTTTTGCACCCTGCCATGGAAGACCACAATTAGGTGAGAACTCAGAGAAGCAAGGAGACTGAGAACCTTCTCCCTGAGAGGGTGTGATTTGGATGCCTAGTGAGATCAGACTGTACTTGACAGCACTAACGCTATTTGTAAGGACTGTCTTGGCAGAACTGAAAGAGAGATACCATCAGCAACTTCTATCTCTGCTTGACTTGAACTGGACTTTGACAGAATAAGTACACGTGTATGGAAGCCCAGAATGGGGTGCCCTTGGGACCAGTATTGCCATGCTCCCGCAGCATTTTTTACTGACAAAACATAAGAAAATGTACTGCTGGAACCCATTTTTTACTGACAACCTGGAAAATGACAGAACTCCAATTAAAAACTAAGATAATCATTAATTAAACAGTATAAACACCGACAATACCCATAACAAGTAATTTGCCTGGTGTACACTTAAAAAGTCAACACAGCATGACAAATTATCAGGCCCTGATATTTACAGACAGTTGTAAAAAATACCTGATGTTTACAAACTGTCAATAATATTACTGATGGTTGGCAACCCTGCTTGGGACTGGTAAGAGACTACCATCATACAAGTTAATCTGTTGTTTGCTTGGAACTGTTGTGCTTTCTTCAAGGGCCCCAAAATTGTTGGCCAACTTTTTCTATTGTTTTTTTATCATTCGCTGGCCAGTGAAACAAAACAAGGACTATAAAGCAAGTTAGGACAGTCTTTTTTAAATTAATAAAGTTTAAACTACCAGATTCATAATATACAGTTGTGATCATAAGTTTACATACCCTGGCAGAATTTATGATTTCTTGGCCATTTTTCAGAGAATATGAATGATAACACAAAAACATTTCACTCATGGTTAGTGCTTGGCTGAACCATTTATTATCAATCAACTGTGTTTACTTTTTTTAAATCATAATGACAACAGAAACTATCCAAATGACCCTGATCAAAAGTTTACACACCCTGGTGATTTTGGCCTGATAACATGCACAATAAGGAGGCTCTTAAAGAAAGATGGGCTGCATGGTCGAGTTGCCAGAAGAAAGCCATTACTGTGCAAATGCAACAAAGTATCCTGCATACAATACGCCAAACAACACAGAGACAAGCCTCAAACCTGCTGGCACAAAGTCATTTGGAGTGATGAGACCAAAATTGAGCTTTTTAGCCAAAACCATAAACGCTACATTTGAAGAGGGCTCAACAAGGCCTATGATGAAAGGTACACCATTCCTACTGTGAAACACGGAGGTGGATCGCTGATGTTTTGGGGATGTGTGAGCTACAAAGGCACAGGAAATTTGGTCAAAATTGATGGCAAGATGAATGCAGTATGTTATCAAAAAATACTGGAGGATCATTTGCATTCATCAGCCAGGAAGCTGCGCATGGGACGTACTTGGACATTTCAACATGACAATGATCCAAAACACAAGGCCAAGTCGACCTGTCATTGGCTACAGCAGAATAAAGTGAAGGTTCTGGAGTGGCCATCTCAGTCTCCTGACCTCAATATCATTGAGCCACTCTGGGGAGATTTCAAACGTGCAGTTCATGCAAGACAGCCCAAGAATTTGCAGAAACTGGAGGCTTTTTGCCAAGAGGAATGGGCAGCTTTACAATGTGAGAAGATAAAGACCCTCATCCACAAATACCACAAAAGACTTTAAGCTGCCATTGATGTTAAAGTAGGCAATACATGGTATTAAGAACTGAGGTATGTAAACTGTCGATCAGGGTCATTTGGGTTGTATCAAAGAGTAAACACAGTTGATTGATAATAAATGGCTTCAGCCAAACACTAACCATTAGTGAAAGAAAAGTTTTTGTGTTATCATTCATATTCTCTGAAAAATGGCCAAGAATTTATCAATTCTGCCAGGGTATGTAAACTTATGAGCACAACTGTATGTATTGGTAAAGGTTGTAGCCCAAAAGAAGGAAATTATTTCAAGAGGACACCTTGAAATAATGTCCAGTTCTTAGGGAATCCCTAATAAAAATGAAGAGAATAGCTCACAGTACATTAGGATGATCTGAGCATTGTGATGTAATCAGAAATAAAAGAATAAAGACAGTGGCTATAGTTAGTTTATTGGAATAAAGTGATCACACTATTAATATTAATAGCCAGGTCAGTGGTTCTGAAAATCAAATAGGATTCCCCATTTGTCAGATACGTTTAATCAAACAATAAACATATTAAAAGTAGTAAACTATGCAAATAAGAAAAAAATAATAATTTTGAAAATGTGAAATTCCTATAATTTTTTAGACTGTAATCCAAAATACACTAAGAACAGGAGGAAGAGTTGGTTTGTATGCAGAATGTACATTTTATTGTTTGATTTAAAGCAACACTGTTACCAGCTGGAGAAGGCCACAACAGCAGCCCCTTGTAAAAGAAGCTTTATATTTACTTCTCTATTGAGAGGTGCACCATTTTCCCTTTTTTCCAAGTAGGTATATTTACGCACTGTTATTTAATACACATATCACTCACTTTTTAAATTTTTATTTACTTTTTAGAGCCCCAATTTGTTTTTTGGGATCACAGCCTGATACATGACCCTCCTTTGGAGTGTTGCCTGTTGGGCTGTCTGTCGCCTAACATACCATCTCAGCTTCCGGAAAAGATGTTCCCCATGTGGGGATAATCATGACCCTCAGTACCGTATCAATTGCACATGAATACCCTGTAAGTATTATATAGGGTGGTTTACCCCTATTTATTTTTATAATTTAAATTTTTATGTTTCACACTTGTGACTATATTAGAACAACTAGAAATGCATAATATATAATTGCAGAGATATCTTACATGTTTACACGCTTTCTCCTGATGAGTGACATCAAGTCACGAAACATGTTGAGCCAACAGATGTCATGTTTAAATCGTATACTGTATCCTACCATGTCATTGTGGACTCTGTTCACGCATTATGTATTTGACTATATTCCAATCGTGCTATCAAATGTTGGGCTTTTCTATATGTATCATGTGCTATCCGTTTTTTGGAATATTTATGAATTATGTATTTATGTATGAAATAGTTTTCATTAAATATTTTACTCTATGCAGGTATTTATTTATGTGTGTAGTATAAAAATTTTCTATCGAATATGAATTATTATGAGACAAATGTCCTACTTTTTTACATATATTATAGATATCTTAATTATAACTCCACACAACATTTGACCCTCCGCGTACTTCATTCAAAGTCCCGCTTCCTTGTTCTCCCTTGTATATTTTAATAGGGATGGAGGTTGATGACAACATCATCTCCTCATATAAAGTCCCATAGACCCCTATCCCATAGATATGCAATTACATATTGAAAGAGTGTTCACACACGTAAGGCAATCAGAGGTGATTTATTCGTTCAAAGTACCGTATTTATCGGCGCATAGCACGCACAGGCGTATAACACGCACCCCAATTTTAGGAGGGAAGTTTAAGGAAAAAAACTTACATTTTAAATAAATTGCCCATCAATGCACCCTGCTCAGTGCCCATCTGCATCCATTAAATTGCCCAACAATGCACCCTGCTCAGAGCCCATCTGCATCCATTAAATTGCCCAACAATGCACCCTGCTCAGTGCCCATCTGCAGCCATTAAATTGCCCAACAATGCAGCCTGTTCAGTACCCATCTGCAGCCATTAAATTTCCCAACAATGCAGCCTGTTTAGTACCCATCTGCAGCCTATAAATTGACCAACAATGCAGCCTGTTCAGTGCCCATCCACAGACTCACCATCATTGCAGCCTCGCAAGTGTTGGATTATCCCTGCTGTCTCCGAGGGAAGAGGAGGAGCGAGCGCCGCTAAATTACACAGAGCCGCGATCTCCTGTGTACTCAGCGCTCCGTCACTCACAGCCATGTCTCCTGGCCCTGCTCATATGATGGACAGAACAGTGGCCCAGTGCGGGGCCAGGAGGCGTGGCTGTGCGTGACAGAGCGTCGGGTACACAGGAGATTGCGGCTCTATGTAATTCAGTGGCACTCCCTCCTCTTCCCTCGGAGACAGCAGGGATCAGAGTATAATGCGCACCTACGATTTTCCCCTGATTTTAAGGGGAAAAAAGTGCATGTTATACGCTGATAAATACGGTAATATATACTTTTGCACACTGATACTGACTGGTATTGCAGAATTTCTTCTTCCTCATTTTCTCCTCCTCACGCAGCTAACATGACCCCAGTGCTGAGAGAGAGGGGCGGGGGGTCAAACAAAGATGCTGTGCAGCTGCATGATGTCCTCCTTATCAACTAATGACATCAGTGGTTGTTAGGATGCTTGAGGCTGCCCTACACAATAGAAACCTGTGGCTTTATGTAACAAAAAAGAAAGCTTGATGCATCCACTCTCGGTCGCGATCACCGCCGGGCTCCTGCGATCGCTCGGGGCACACCGAGAACCGGGATCTGTGTGTGTAAACACACAGTTTCCGGTTCTCTGAGGGGAGAACAGACAGATAGTTTGTTCATACAGAGTATGAACAGACGATCTGTCATGTCCCCTGCACAGTCCCCTCCCCCCTTCAGTTAGAACACGTACTAGGATACACTTAACCCCTTCACTGCCCCCTAGTGGTTAACCCCTTCACTGCCAGTGACATTTCTACTGTAATCAATGCAATTTTATAGCATTGATCTCTGTAAAAATGCCAATGTTCCAAAAATGTGTCAAGATTGTCCGACGTGTCCGCCATAATGTCGCAGTCCCGAAAAAAATCGCAGATCGCCGCCATTACTAGTAAAAAAAAAAATAATAATAAAAAAGCCATAAAACTATCCCCAATTTTGTAGACGCTATAACTTTTGCCCAAACCAATCAATATACGCTTGTTGCGATTTTTTTACTAAATATATGTAGAAGAATACGTATCGGCCTAAACTGAGGAAAAAAAATGGGGATATTTATTATAGCAAAAAGTAAAAAATATTGCGTTTTTTTCAAAATTGTCGCTCTTTTTTTGTTTATAGCGCAAAAAATAAAAACAGCAGAGTCGATCAAATACCACCAAAAGAAAGCTTTATTTGTGGGGAAAAAAAAGGACATAGATTTTGTTTGGGTGCAACGTCGCACGACCGCGCAATTGTCAGTTAAAGCAACTCAGTGCCGAATCACAAATAGTGCTCTGGTCTTTGGCCAGCCAAATGGTCCGGAGCTGAAGTGGTTAAAGAAAACCAAGGCATATACTCACAGTTCTTTTTAGGAGTAGAACAAACTGCCTAGACTGGACAAATAAAGAGGAATTATTAAGATCTAATAGGTTGACACCTTTATTGTAGAAAGACAAACATTCTTCCATCTAGCATTTTGTAACCTTGGCCTTTAGAAGGTCAGAAAGGTTCCTAGATGAGGACGGCTGTGCCATTTTAAGCACGGAAATGAAAAACCATACCGTACACTAGTATCTATTGAATCAATAATAATAAATAAACCACATAAGTCAGGAACAGTTACTCTAGCAGAGTGAACATTATGAGTTTTTTTCCTGAGAAGCCAGCACTGTGATATTTTGTACTATGGATGGCAGTAGAATCAATTCATTGTGCTATGTGTAAAAGACCTCTGGAGCGAAAGGTTTACCGAAGAAATCCCAGTTCAAACAAATGCAATTAGCAGGTTGTGGAAGAAAAATTTTACCTCTGCTTTTGTATAGTTCTTCTATTGTCTTTACATGACCTGGATGCGAGGCACAGACGGAGGATGTACAACATAATATTACATTGGATTCCTCATGCTCAGCCTGTGGGAGGAAGAAATTCCACAAACACATGAATAAATAAAATAGTGTTAAAACCAATAAAAAAGGTTATTTGGTCTGCACGATTTGCAGAAATTATTACAAAACTAAACCCTTGTGTCTAACACAATTACCTTCTCGACTGAGTAAAACTAGGGGGAATTCAATAATGTTGCACTTCCTGTATAAAGTTATGGCAAAAAATGTTCAATACTTTCCAAGTTTACTCAAGAAATCCCCTAGTGGTTTGTTGCTGGGGTTCTTTGCTGGCACATTAGCGTCTTTGCTATAATTGTGATTTTGCTGCTGCATAATATAGTGTTTTTAGTAAACCTGACACTTCTTTTATCAGCCTGCTGCTTGGTATCCTCACTAAAAGCCTGATATTTATCTCTGTGTGCATTGCATTAAATGGGGTGAAACATCAAAATCTCTCTCCTATGTTAATGAGATAGGAAACATCCACTTTCCAGACATGGATGAGTTGAGATATCAGTCATTCTATTGTAGAGGCTCTCTCAAGTTTAAATGTCTTACACGGGCTTCTTTGACCTGGAATGTCAATTTGCCTTCACCTGCTTGTAGAAGATGTATGAATATGAGTTTTTACATGGCTTAGTCTGACAAAATAAATTACCTCTAAAACTTTTACTTAGACGCCAAATTCCATTATTAATTAATAATTTTTTTTGGGTTAGGGTTACAGTTGCAGAAAATACCCGAAGGAATATATTTCGCAAAAAAATCTCTGCTTCAACTGTATAAAGTTTCTTCTATGTATTCCTTGAATAGTTTCATGCTGTTGCTATGAGGCAGTGAAACAGAAGATTTACTATTATGCCGCATACACACGAGCGGACTTTTCAGCATCAAAGGTCCGATGGTCTTTCCGACGGACTTTCGTCGGAGTTACGACAGGCTTTCGAGCGACTGGACTTGTCCACACATAAACGGACTAAAGTCCGTTCGAAAGTCCGTTGGTTTGAGCGTGATGACGTACGAAGGGACTAGAATAGGGAAGTTCATAGCCAGTAGCCAATAGCTGCCCTTGCGTCCTTTTTTTGTCCGACGGACTAGCATACGGATACGAACTGATTTTTGGACCGGACTCGAGTCTGTCGGAAAGATTTGAAACATGTTCCAAATCTAAAGTCCGTCTGATTTTCGACAGAAAAAGTCAGCTGAAGGTCCGATGAAGCCCACACACGGTTGGTTTGTCCAACGGATTTATTCCGTCGGACCAGTCCGGTCGAAAATTCCGGTCATGTGTACACGGCTTAAGATTTCCTGCTCTGCAATACTGCCCTGTCTAGGGTACCAACATCACAGTTAGGCTCCATGCACACCAGACGTTAAAATAATGTTATAAAAACACCAGTAGCTTTGCAGTGAGTCTTTCAATGTTTTTAATCGTTTTTGCAATAGCAATTATTAGTGTTTTTCCGCGCTAGCGCTTTTTTGTGTTTTTTTTTTTCCAATAGATCAAAAACGTCAAACGCAGGTGAGCCACGTTTTTGAGCGTTTATCAACATTTATCAGTGTTTATGAGCGTTTGGTGTTTTTTGTGGTCAGAAAAACGACTCCTGAACGCGATTTTATGGCGTTCAGAAAACTGCCCATAAACTCCACTGCTGATAAACATCCAAAAACGTCCATGTGTGCATGGACACATAGGATAACATAGAGGGGAGTTTATGGGCTGGTAGCCTCCCTGGCGGTTTTCCCGAGTGTGGCTCGGGGTTACATTTCAGCACCATTAGCGGTAACCCCGAGCCACACTCGGGATTGCATCGCAGGATCCTGGTGTGGCTTTACTTACCTTGTCCCCGGGATCCTGCGATGTCCCCCGCAGTGTCCGCGGGCTCTGTCCTCCTCCGAAGCCTCTCCTTGCCAGGCTCCGTTCCCTGCGAGCGTCGCGACGCACGGGGGCGGAGCCTGGCGGCAAATTCAAAAAATGTAAAAATCATAACACATACAGTACTGTAATCTTACAGATTACAGTACTGTATGAAATGGTTTCACATCCCCTTTGTTCCCAGTGCTTTGGCCCATGCCCTGCATGCAGTTTTATATTGCATATACTGTTCTTTCTGCCTGGAAACTGGAGATTGTCCATAGCAACCTAAAAGTGTCCCTTTACGTCAAAAATGGCTTTAGACCAGCTAGAAAACAGCGATAGTAAAATAGAACACTTGCAGAATTGAGCGATAGTGAATCGTGTGGAAATTTATTTTATTACTATTTATTTTTATTTTTTTTAATTATTATTTTTTTTTTATTATATTATAATTTATGTTTTTGTGTCTCAAACTTTATCATACCCGGGATATCTACTAGACTCTTGTTTGGACAGATTTAAGTGTGTTATTGTTAAGAATTACAGACCTACAATATAAAACGCCAAATTTCCATGCAAAATAATTGTACCGCTTTCAGCACCTAAAATCCGAAATAATCATACCGCCAGGGAGGTTAATAAAAATGCCCAAACTCTAAAAAACGGCCGTTTATAAGCTTCAGTGTGCATGGAGCTGTTTTTTTTTTACCACAAAAAACGCTTATGCCCCGTACACACGGTCAGACATTGATCGGACATTCCGACAACAAAATCCTAGGATTTTTTCCGACGGATGTTGGCTCAAACTTGTCTTGCATACACACGGTCACACAAAGTTGTCGGAAAATCCGATCATTCTGAACACGGTGACGTAAAACATGTACGTCGGGACTATAAACTGGGCAGTAGCCAATAGCTTTCATCTCTTTATTTATTCTGAGCATGCGTGGCACTTTGTGCATCGGATTTGTGGGAGTTTGGGAATGCATTGTGGGATTTTTGGAGTGTCCTCTGTGTATTTTTTATTAAAAACGCTCATAAGCGCTAATGCTAAAAAAATGTGCGTAAATGCTAGTACAAACGTTTTTAGACCAGCGTTTTCTGCCAGCAATCTGGCATCCAGAAAAAGATTTTTTGAGCTCCAGTGTGTATGGAGCCTTAAGATTAAACTGCACTCCAAGCATACAGTTAAATACACAAATGAACTATATAAAGGAACACTTTTATCTGCCATAGTATGTGTATTTCTTTCAATCCAGTCCTGAGATTTACACAGCCTTACCATGCAGAATAGCCCACGAGATGACATCTGTATCTCTGTTATAGACTGTACAAGGCATATAGTGGTGTCCTCTCTTCACTCTCACATGTCTGATGACTGGATAGTGAAAAAGAAGCAGACTGATGAAGTCAACTGTCAGGTCACTCTACTCTATCCTCCTATCAGCATGTTCTTTGTTAGCACATTTGCATGCAGCACAACTAATTGGCTCCCTCTCCCAGTCTAACTTCAGCTGCCTATGGGATTGAAAGAGGCTAATATCAAGTCAAATTCGGGTATTTACACGAGATGTATTTAAAAAATGCGTTGAATAGTTTATTACTGAATACTGAGCTACATTAAGTTGTGCCTTTTATATCAATGTGCAGTAAAGTTGCCATCCATCCTTGCTTCCTGTGAATGATTCCCGTTTTGAGGGGTCTGTCCCTGTAAAAAAAAAAAACATCCTGATGTTTTGAATGTAGACCAATCAAAGAAAGTTGCACCTCTCATCTGCAAAAAACTTTATTGAGACTTGGGCAAATGCACAGAAAATTGAAGCAGAGTAGTAGTTACTTCTGTGTTACTAAATACTGACTTCTGGATTCAAGGTTACTTACTGTTAACCTCTGAATTCTCCCTTACATCCTACTCATTTCTGAACTGTTGTGTTACCTACTCCTGACTCCTGAACTCTGCATTAGATAGTACTGACCTCCGAACTCTGTTACTTACTCCTGACTCTTGCCCTCTGTTGTCTCCAGACCTTACTTTTTTAGTAGGGACCTGCTAAGTTAAACCCTTAAAAAAAATGCTGGACCCTGATGGTCTTTGATCCCTTCCACCTTGAGGCAGTTCTCCAACTCTCCAAGGTTGCCTACCCCTGACTTAGAGAGTTCACAGGTGTGGCCACGAGCAATATACAGAGGGACAGCAGTGTGTGGCAAGCTCTTTACGGAACTGTCATTTAGGGATCTCTGCCTGACAGTTGAACTATCGTTCCGGCTCCATTGGGAGAGAGAGAGCTCAGCACGGGATTGCGTGTTCAGGTAAGTTTTACATCACTTTCAATAGTTTGTTTGGGCCAAGCTTGCCCAGACATACTATTTATATTACTAATACATGTGCCTGCTGTTAGTGCTGTATAAACTGTATGTAGAATCATCTGCATACAGGATACAGCACTGTGTTTCAGGAACAGGATGCAGGCTTCCCTGCCCACTCCAAGAAGAAAAGTCGGACTGAGTGCTTCTTAGACGTTCGCAGAAACGTTGTGTTTTAAGAACGTATAGAAGACTTCCTCTGATTGGCTGAGGTGGAGAGGTGAGCGGACTCAGTTTTGTTCTGGGAATCCCCCGTACCACCGCCTGAACACAGCCCTGTGTACTGTATGTAGCTAATGCTACACACTACTTACAGCTGGCGCATGTATTAGTAATGAAAATAGTTCATTTGGGTCCGCTTGGCCCAAAAAAACTTTATAAATGGAAATGAAACCTGGAGATATGCTTTAAAACAAACATGTGCACTGAGCTGTGTCAAGCAGAGCGTAGAAGATTTTTACAGGGCAAGGGGAGAGATTCCTACTTGGGTAAGGGGAGGAATTATAAATTGGGGGAGCTGAATTGGTGCTGGGGAAGTTTTTTTTTATAGTCACATTTTTCCATTTGTTGCCCACATATTGTCACAGTTGTCAATTTGCTGCACATTGTAATGATTACACCGTTGTTGCCTATGTATTACAATGGCTGACTTTTTGCTGTCCATGCATTGTAACATTTATTAGCTGATTTCTGTGTGGGTACTGTATACGATTGTCCAATTGCTAAGGTAGAACCCTTACGGGTAGAATATATTAACTAATACTACATATCCATTTGTATTTACAGTTTATTTCTGTACCCAACTCCTGATGAATGGCATATAGCCATGAAACGTGTCGAGTTTCCATGGGGTGCTCAGTCAAGTCTGGCTCATGATCTAGTTACTGGCCCTTATATACCTTTTATACATTCAAAATTCATTGAGTACTATGTAACTATTTATGTGTATGTGTATCTTTTCTTGTTTCTACAGCGGCTCTGTTGCATATGGTGTACCAATGCCTGTTAATAGGAAATATCTTGTATTATATCTACAATTAATCATGCTCAAGATTGATATTTTTCACCTTATTGCCAAATGCCGTTTCTATGACATGTTACATATTTGTATTTATACCTTTTTATCAATGTTCAATACTTCTCATATGCTGCCAAGCTGAAACATATGTATCCATCATGCTCATGTCATGTGGGCATGTGTATGTATATATATATATGAAAATACTTTTCTACTTTTTTCATACTATTGTCACAAATAAATAATGTTTACCAACCATTCTACCTCCACAAGTCAATTGCCTCATTTAAAGTCCCACATTCCTTTCTCATTTACCTGAATCTGGGATGGAGGTACATTTATTGTGCCTCATTTAAAGTCCCAAACTTCCCCCTTTCATTGATTTGTATGTTTGTAGGCACACTTTTATTGTTTTTTCAGCAGTGGTGGTGGGTGGAATTTTTTTTGGAGGGGAGGCAAACAGTATGCCACAAACCCCCCGGTCGGTCGGTAGCACTTTCCCCATCTCCGGTGTCTTCCCTTGCTCGACAGCGGCGGCCACCCATTCTCCTGCTCTCCACGGGTCAACGCAACAACGGCGGCGGCAGCTTCGGTTTGCGCCCCCCTCCTCGGCAGCCAATCGGGAGTGTTCTCTTTTCGGACAATCGGAAAATGGGTCTCACGCCTGCTTCGGATTGGCCGGATTGAGGATCAGTGTTTCAAAGCGAATATTCATTCACTGTTGTAACACACCTGGGTGGGCTCTGTTCGCATTCTCTGCGACCCGAGTCCACCCTATTTTGAAGCCTATTAGAGCCTCTGGCTCTAATCAGTTGCTTCAAAAAAAACTGCCCGCTGTAATTTATGCGCGCGGTGCCCTGAAAGGGGTCAGACACATGAATAGGGGGTGGCCGCGGCGGCTATGGATAGATTCATGCCATGCATGAATCTATCCATTGCATATAGGGGGTGGCCTGGAGAGAGGGGGGAGAGCTTGGGCGCCCCTAATGGACGGGTCACCACTGTTCTTCAGGCTTGAGTGTTTTTGTTTTAGCCAATGCAAAGCTAGTTAGTGGGAGGAGGAGATGGTTATTAGGCATGGCATTGCATGAAAAACAAGGAAATTTGAGTTTTAAAGTAGATGTAAAATTGATTCATGAAATATATCTGCAGTGTTTTCTTATCTCTCTTCAAAGCACTGAGTGGCTTTCTCCTGCTCTGTAGCTCTGTTATCAACCTGATAACTTCTGACAAGTTCTCTGACATAGAAGATAAAAGCAGCCTAAAATTTGTGTTGTGGGAGATTCCTATAAATAGACTAGCACAGAGCTTGCTCTGTACATTACTTCCTTCCTTTGCCAATGTGGAGGGGGGGGTGCCTTTCCTCCAATCAGCTGTATTGACTTATGCCCAGACTTCCAACTCAGTACTGAACAGGAAGAAAAAAAGGAAGAAAAAAATCTGTAACACGATGTGTATTTTCTAAAGAATATATAAAGCTGAAGACAGCAGATATACATGTACAACTTATGTGGGGAGATTTGTTTTATCCCTGTGTATCATCTGAGACCGTTCACTTCACTGGATATATATGAGGGTTTACATCCACTTTAAAGTGATATTAAACCTACAAGCAAACAATTATTATACTACAGGTTACCAATTTGTAGATGTGATGGCCGATTAGTTTTCTTTTTAAAGTGTTACTAAACCCACAACAGTAAAATCAGTGTATATATGCAGTAAAGCATGCTTGTTATGTTCTGTGGGCTAATTTATTGCAGATATTGCACCAAGTCAGTTTAATTACCATCTTAATCAGCTACAGAACCTGTGTAACTAATATGTGTTCGGGTTTATAGGGATGAGGTGGCAACCCTAGCTGGCAGGGGTTCCTGGACCATGATACTGTAAACTATAAATCCATTGGCACATAATACAGCTCACATATGTGTATTTCAACTAGACATTTAGGTGTTTACCTGGAATTGAGCTATAGACTTCTGAGGGACTCAGAGAGACCATTGGCTGTCTGGCAGAGTGACTGGCCAAGCTTTAGGGTTTATGGACTTCTATAATAGATACAAGAACTCCTGCCTGGCTCCTGCCTTCCCCCAGGTAATGAATAGTACTATCCTTCCAAGAAGGGTCATAAGGAAGAGCCCTGGGGCCATCATAAAAAAAATACAGAATTATGAGTTTGAAAAATGTATTTATTTATTTTTTTACAAAATTCTGAGTTTGAAACTCAGAATTCTGACTTTGAAGCTTAGAATTCTGACTTTGAAACTCAGAATCGTAAGTTTAAAAAAAAAATTCTACAGAATTCTGAGATTAAAAGTCAGAATTCTGAGATTAAAAGTCAGAATTCTGAGATTCAAAAGTCAGAATTCTGAGTTTCAAAGTCAGAATTCAGAGTTTAAAAGTCAGAATTCTGAATTTTGAATCTCAGAATTCTGACATTTAATCTCAGAATTCTGACTTTAAAACTAATGCCGTGTACACACGACCGGACTTTCCGTCAGAAAAGGTCCAACGGAATCATTCCATCAGACTTTCCGATCATGTGTGTGCTTCATCTGACTTTTTCTTTCTAAAATTCTGACAGACCAAGAAATAGAACATAGAAAACAAAATAGGTGTAGCGCTAAAAAGTTTTAAAATGTCCAATATCAAGATGAAAAAATAGACCAACAGTTCTAAGTATAGAATGTAGGAGGAAATCGTCCATATATATATTGGTCCTAGTGATAGGAAGTCCTCAGAGGTTATGTGACTTCAGACAAAGAGCACGTCAATAGGTATATAACATCTGGAGTGAAGACAGACACACCACCACCGACAATGAAGAGGCTTACCAGATCTCATGGACCCAAAGGGGCATACGCCGAGTTGGGTCAGACAAAGCTTGGGTGGTCAGTGGCTGTAAATGATCCAGAAGGGTGATGTTCCTGGGATGAACCATAAACTGATGTGTCCCTCAGAATGGTATTAGGAACCAAGTGGTGGTGATGACAAGTAGGAAAAAAGGAGGAAAGGCCACATAGTGTAAATCCATAAACAAATGTAGAATTTATTAAAAAATTAAGAGATACACTCACATGTAAATTCTTTTAAAAACAGCGCTGTAAAAATGTGGCGGCAGTGGGGTCCTACCCGACGCATTTCGTCCTCTTAGACGTCGTCTTAATTTTTAATAAATTCTACTTTTTTTTATGGATTTACACTATGTGGCCTTTCCTCCTTTTTTCCTACTTGTCATCACCACCACTTGGTTCCTAATACCATTCTGAGGGACACATCAGTTTATGGTTCATCCCAGGAACATCACCCTTCTGGATCATTTACAGCCACTGACCACCCAAGCTTTGTCTGACCCAACTCGGCGTATGCCCCTTTGGGTCCATGAGATCTGGTAAGCCTCTTCATTGTCGGTGGTGGTGTGTCTGTCTTCACTCCAGATGTTATATACCTATTGACGTGCTCTTTGTTTGAAGTCACATAACCTCTGAGGACTTCCTATCACTAGGACCAATATATATATGGACGATTTCCTAATACATTCTATACTTAGAACTGTTGGTCTATTTTTTCATCTTGATATTGGACATTTTAAAACTTTTTAGCACTACACCTATTTTGTTTTCTTTGTATTTGGCATATATTCTGTTGGCCATGTTAGCAGCTGTTTTTTGTTTTCAGGGCAGCGCAGAATTATACTGTATACTTTTTTTTCAAGAAATAGAACATGTTTCAAATCTTTCCGACGGAATCAATTCCTATCGGGAAAACCGCTCGTCTGTATGCTATTCCGACGGACCAAAAACGACGCAAGGGCAGCTATTGGCTACTGGCTATTGAACTTCCTTTTTCTAGTCCCATCGTATGTCATCGTGTTCTAAACGATCAGACTTTGGTGTGATCATGTGTAGGCAAGTCCGTTTCGGCGGAACTCCGTCGGAAAGATCATCAGAGTCTATTCTGATGGAAAGCCCGGTCGTGTGTATGCGGCATTAGAATTCTGACTTTTAATCTCAGAATTCTGACTTTTAATCTCAGAATTGTGTAGAATTTTTTTTTTAAACTTACAATTCTAATTTTCAATCTCAGAATTCTGAGTTTGAAAGTCAGAATTCTGACTTTCAAACTGAGAATTTTGTAAAAGAAAAAAAAAAATTAAACTCAGAATTCTGTAAAAAAAAAAAAAAGAAAAAACATTTTTTTCAAATTCTTAATTCTGTATTTTTTTTTTTAATGATGGCCCCAGGGCTCTTCCATAGGATCACTCCTGGCCTTTGAAAAGTTGAATTTTGGATGTTGTTATCAATATAACTTTTTTTGGGGTCGAGGGGGAGATGAATTTAAAGCAACTTGCTGGCGTGTATATAAAAAAGGTCTGTCAACATAACTAGCAGCAGACTGACAAGGGTAAAATATACAGAGGCTTCAGTCAGCCTATCAGTGGGGATTCTACGTTGATCAGACTTCCTGTAATCAATAGAAATCACCACTGGGAGCCGTGGAAAAAGGAGACTTAGAATTATGTGTTTGTATCTGTTTCAGTGCACTGGACTGAAACCAGAATACAAGAAATTTTTCAAAGGTGAAGACTGCAGAGAGCTTTAAAGTACATTAGATAAAAAAAATATATGGAAACTCAAGGTTGTAGCTTTTGCAACCAGTGGGGTGAAACCTAGTAAAACAACATAGAATATTTCAAATGTTATGGCTAGCTGGGCAAAAACTGCTAATGAGGTGAAAAAAAAATCCCCACAAGGAATGAAACATTTAGTTCCAGAGGCCTAAGACTAACCAGATGGAACAACCGGAGAATAAAAGTTCTGTCTTTCACACTATGCAAAGCTTCTGTTTATATGAGTTATTAATACATATGTCAGGAAAAATACAGCAGAGGGCATACATTCCCATCATGCAAAAACAATTAACGTATTCTGGACAAGTGAAATGTTTTCTGTGATTATAACCTTAAAAAGAAAAAACAAATAAATTAGTAGAATAATTGGCAGCATTACATGTTAATAGTAGGATGTTAGATGTCTAGATGTGTATATTAGTTATTGCATCTAGTGCCACTGCCATATCTGGCTAATATTAGGATTATTTAGGAATGTGCAGAATTTCTCATGCTTGTTGTGGTTGGCACAGCTGCTTAAAGTGACATTAAAGTAATTTTAAAAGCATTTTTTTTAAAATAACAAACATGTCATACTTACTTGCTCTGTGCAATGGTTTTGCAAAGGGCAGCCCCAATCCTTCTCTTCTGGTTCCCCCTCGACGAGTGCAGCATAGCAAACTGTTTGCTTTGGAGACACTGGTTTGTGCTCACCCCCAAACCGACTCTGTGTGTGCATTGGCTCGGCTCCGCCCCCCGCTGTCTCCTCACTGGCCAAACCCCCCCCCCCCAAATAAAAATAACAGCCCAATCCAGCAAAGAAACATCCACATATAGCAAAGAGACATTCCCATATAACAAAGAGACAGCCCAATCCAAAGAGACAGCCTAATCCAGCAAAGCTATGTCCCCATATAGCAAAGGGACAGCCAAATCCAGCAAAGAGACATGCCCATTCAGCAAAGAGACATCTAAATCAGGCAAAAAGACAGCCAAATCCAGCAAAGAAACAGCCCAATTCAGAAAAGAGACAGCCCAATTCAGAAAAGAGACAGCCCAATCCAGCAAAGAGACAGCCCAATTCAGAAAAGAGACAGCCCAATCCAGCAAAGAGACAGCCCAATCCAGCAAAGAGACATCCCCATATAGCAAAGTGTCAAAGGGGGCGGCAGTGTGACCGGTGGGGGGCCAATGTGACAGGTGGGGGGGCCAGTGTGACAAGTGGGGGGGCAGTATGACAGGGGGGGGGGCAGTGTGACAGGTGGGTGGCAGTGTTACAGGTGAGGGGGCCAGTGTGGCAGGTGGTGGGGGCCAGTGTTACAGGTGGGGGGGCCAGTGTGACAGGTGGGGGGGCCAGTGTGACAGGTGGCGGTGGAGGAGAGAGTGACAGGTGGGGGGGCCAGTGTGACAGGTAATGGGGGAGAGAGTGACAGGTGGAGGGGCAGTGTGACAGGTGGTCCAGCCAGTGTGACAGGTGGGGAGGCCAGGGTGACAGGTCATACACTGTTTGAATTTTGACTGGTTCCTGAGGAACTGGATAAAAGTTGCTTAGCAGGTGGCTCTGTTGGCTACTTCCTGGTCGACATCCCTTGATTAAAAATTCAAAGAACTCAGGCGGAAAATTGTTGGCCTAGCAATAAATAACAAACATTTTATACTTAGGCCCCTTTCACACTGGGGCGGTGGGGGCGTCGGCGGTACAACAGCGCTATTTTTAGCGCTGCTGTACCGTCGTTCTTGCAGCGGTATTCGGCCGCTAGCGGTGCGGTTTTACCCCCGCTGGCGGCCGAAAAAGGGTTAAAATCCCTCGTACAGCGCGGCTATAGCCGCGGTATTGCCGCGGTATAGCCGCGCTGTCCCATTGATTTCAATGGGCAGGAGCGGGGAAGGAGCGGTGAATACACCGCTCCTTCCCCGCTCCAAAAAAGCGGTTTGCAGGACTTTTCTCACCGCCCTGCCTGCGCGCCGCTTCAGTGTGAAAGCCCTCGGGCTTTCACACTGAACAAACAGCGGAGGCTGTTTAGGAGCGGTTTTCAGGCGGTATTTTTAGCGCAATACCGCCTGAAAACCGCTCCAGTGTGAAAGGGGTCTTACCTGCTCTGTGCAGTGGTTTTGCACAGAGCAGCAGATCCTCTTCTTCTCGGATCCCTCGCCGGCGCTCCTGGCCCCTCCCTCATGCCAAGTGCCCCCAGAACAAACAGCTTGCTATGGGGGTACCCGAGCAGGTTCACTCTTGCTGCTCTGTGTGTCCATTCATACAAACAGAGCCGTGGCTTGGCCACGCCCCCTCTCTTCTCATTGGCTCCCACTCCTGGCTCAGCCAATGAGGAGGAAGAGACCCAGGAGAGCCGAGCCTCTTGTGCACATCACTGGATTGAGATGGGTTCAGGTAAGTATTAGAGGGGACTACTTCGCAAAGGTTTTTAACCTTTATGCATAAAAAACCTTGAGCCTTTAGAACCACTTTAAGTACAATATGCCATCTTTTTTATTTATTATTTACATTTTACTGAGTGCCAAGAGTAGGGTAGTATCGCTGTACTTCTTTCAGGCCCCCAATACTGCAACTGCAGAGTCGTTTGCAAGTGCTCTGAACACCCCTCCTCTCCTCTGGTCAATCATGGAAGGCTTTGTATTGATTGAACCCATTCACAAAGTACAAGGTATTCTGTAAACGGACAGTTTAGAGGATTGGTTTTAGACAAACCATTTAACATTGACAGGGGTGCTTACAATGATCAGCTTTTATGAAAAATCTTCATCTCAAAAAACAAAAAAACTGTTGCTGTAGGAGCTCATATAGACTTGAGGTTGGGGGGGGTTTAAAAACACGTGTTTGGGCCTCAATTTTACTGCCCCTCCTAAGGGGGTTCACATGCCATGGTCATGATACTTTGCTTTAGGCAGGCAGTACCTCCACTGAATGCAACCTATTCAAGTATTGTAGGCATTTGCGGCGTGCTGCTGCAGCATTTACAGTGTTAAAACAGGCGAGGAGACGTCATATTGCCAATTCATCCCCTGTTGAATGCCTCTGAAAAGAGATCCGACTGTGGATCAACTTCCAGAAGTGCGGCGATTAAGCCGCACATCCAAACTTAGCCTTACTGCTTAAAAAGTCCATCTACACTATATTGTCAAAAGTATTGTGACGCCTGCCTTTACAGGCACATGAACTTTAATGGCATCCCAGTCTTGGTTCCGTAGAGTTCAATATTGAGTTGGCCCACCCTTTGCGGCTATAACAGTTTCAACTCTTCTGGAAAGGCTGTCCACAAGGTTTAGGAGTGTGTCTATGGGAATGTTTGACCATTCTTCTAAAAGCGCCTTTGTGAGGTCAGGCACTGATGGACAAGAAGGCCTGGCTCGCAGTCTCCACTCTAATTCATCCCAAAGGTGTTCTATCGGCTTGAGGTCAGGACTCTGTGCAGGCCAGTCAAGTTCCTCCACCCCAAACTCGCTCATCCATGTCTTTATGTACCTTGCTTTGTGCACTGGTGTGCAGTCATGTTGGAACAAGAAGGGGCCATCCCGAAACTGTTAACACAAAGTTGGGAGCATAAAATTGTCCAAAATATCTTGGTATGCTGACGCCTTAAGGCTACTTTCACACTGGGGCTGGGCAGGGGCATTAGCGGTAAAGCGCCGCTACTGCTGTAATAGTAAGCTGTGCTTTTAACCCCCGCTAGCGGCTGCAAAAAGGGTTAAAAGCGCCCGCAAAGCACCGCTGCCGAAGCACTTTGCAGGTGCTTCGGCAGTGGTGGCCATTGATTTCAATGGCAGGGGCAGTGGAGGAGCGTTGTATTCACCACTCCTCCACTGCCCGAAAGATTCTGCTTGCAGGAGTTTTTCTAATGTCCTGCAAGCGCACCGCTCCAGTGTGAAAGCACTCAGGCTCTCACACTGGGGCTGCAGGGGAGGTGTTTTCAGGCACTTTACAGGTGCTATTTTTAGCCCTTTAGCACCTGAAAAACACCTCAGTGTGAAAGTAGCCTAAGAGTTCCCTTCACTGGAACAAAGCCAAGCCCAACCCCCTGAATAACAACCCCACACCATAATTCCCCCTCTACTAAATGATCTGGACCAGTGCACAAAGCAAGGTCAATAAAAACATGGATGAGCGAATTTGGGGTGGAGGAACTTGACTGACCTGCACAGAGTCCTGACCTCAATCCAATAGAACACCTTTGGGATGAACTAGAGCGGAGACTGTGGTCAGCCTTCCCAGAAGAGTTGAAGCTATTATAGCTGCAAAGGGTGGACCAACGCAATATTGAACCCTACGGACTAAAACTGGGATGCCATTAAAGTTCATGTGCATGTAAAGGCAGGTGTCCCAATACTTTTGACAATATAGTGTATATTTACTAGTGGATCTAACACAGGGTCCTCAAACTGCGGCCCACGGGCAGGATACGGCCCTCCAGGGTGATTTGCCCAGCCCGCTGACTGCCCCTTTAACATCGCAGCACTCCCCCTCCCCTCTGCTACCTTAATCACACAAGACGAGAAACATGACAGGTCCAGACAAAGGGCGGGACCTTTTGAGTTAGGAAGCGGGTGATTGGTTAGTAGGCAGCAGGTGGTCCCAGCAATCAATTACCTGCATTTCACTTGAAAAGGTCCTTCCCTTTGTCCGGACCTGTCATGCTTAGCGTCTTGTGTGATTAAGGTAGCAGAGGGGAGGGGGAGTGCTGCGATGTTATAGAAGGGGCAGTGTAATACCACTTGATGGCTCTGTGATGGGGGATCTGTTACGGGGGGCTTTGTGATGGGGGATCTGTTATGGGGGGCTTTGTGATGGGCGGATCTGTGATGGGTGGATCTGTGATGGGTGGAGTCTATGATGGGTGGAGTCTGTGATGGGGGGATGTATGATAGGGGGATCTGTGATGGGGGAGTCTGTGATGAGGGGGATCTGTTATGGGGGGGATTTGTGATGGGGAGATCTATGATGGGGGAATCTATGATGGGGGGATCTGTGATGGGGGGGCTTTGTGATGGGGGATCTGTTATGGGGGGCTTTGTGATGGGCGGATCTGTGATGGGTGGATCTGTGATGGGTGGAGTCTATGATGGGTGGAGTCTGTGATGGGGGGATCTATGATAGGGGGATCTGTGATGGGGGAGTCTGTGATGGGGGAGTCTGTGATGAGGGGGATCTGTTATGGGGGGGATTTGTGATGGGGAGATCTATGATGGGGGGAATCTATGATGGGGGGATCTGTGATGGGGGGGGCTTTGTGATGGGGGATCTGTTATGGGGGGCTTTGTGATGGGAGATCTGTAATAGGGAAGTCTGTGATGGGGAATCTGTGATGGGGGGGTCTGTGATGGGGGAGTCTGTGATGGGGGATCTATGATGGGGCGATCTGTGATGGGGAGTCTGTTATGGGGGAGTCTGTGATAGGGGGATCTGTTATGGGGGATCTCTTAAAGGGGGATAGCTCTGTGATGGAGAGGAGACTATGATGGGGGGCTCTGTGATGGAGAGAAGTCTGTGATGGAGAGGAGTCTGTGATGAGGGGAGGAGTCTGTGATGGAGAGGAGTCTGTAATGAAGGGGATCTGTGATGGGGAGGGGGGGTTCTGTGATTAGGGGAGTCTGAGATGAGGGGATTCTGTGAAATACTAATAAGTTTATGTTGATCAAAATTGTACTTTATTTTAAATATTGTATAGTTTTTTCCTGTTTTTTTGCACTACAAAAAAGATGTGTTCATAGGAATTTGTTCATATTTTTTTTCCAAACTATAGACTGGCCCCCCAACAGTCTTAGGGACCGTGAACTGGCCCCCTGTTTAAAAAGTTTGAGGACCCCTGATCCAGACAGTGCCGGTGTCCAAGGATGACATCGTTGCTCCTCCATAGACGGAGAACACACATTTAAGTATTGGTAAGCTGCAAAATATTACATTTTTATTTTTTGGCTCATTACCACTTTAACCCCTTATAATCTAGCACATTTTTAAAAGTACTGTAATTCCTGGAGTTCTTCTTTAGGGTTAACATCTAATGCAGCGAAACACTAAATTTAAAACAACTCATTAAACCACACCAATAATGGGCCAACATTTTCCAAACTGTGCAATCACTTTTTTTATCTGTTTGATCCTAAAATTGTGATTGTTTGTGATCAAAAAGCCCAAGCATGTTTTGCTTTTCATAAATGTATTAGAAAAATAATTAATTTGCTGGGTCTGAGAAGTGTGTGGGTGACTTGAGGCCCCATCACAAAGCTTTCACATGTTTTTTTTTTTTTTTTAGAGCTACGTTGGCAGCTCTGCAGGCAGAGAAGGTACTGCAGAGATTTGTAACAAAATACAGGCTATAAAAGTCAGAAAATAATACAGAGTGGAAATGTGTTTGTTATCGATACGCTGATACCAGAAATCATGTAGACCCTATACACACAGCCCCATTGTTTTTCATGGCCTTGCTGGAGATCCTGCTGGACGAGGCTGTTTTAATCTCTCTAGCGCTATTCTAAACTGACAGAACAGAGTCAGAATAACAGTGGCTTCGCGTAGCAGAAGTTTTTATTATTGCTTAGAAAACATGTTGAACTGGTGGATTGTTTAGACACAGAGATACATTTTATGTGTTACTTAGATAATATTGATTATGATCATTCTTTAAAGTCTTATTGCCCTGTTATCATTGACGGTTCCTTGCCTTTGTTGTTTATAACACCAACGCATTAGAGGCTCGTTCAGTTAATTTAAGTATAAATAAAAGCTTATTTCTCCTGAGATGCATTGGAATGCGGGATACCTCTTTTTTACTTCCCTTCAAAACACAGCAAAGAATTTTGCTTTGGGCAAGAGAATGAAGAAGGCTTTGATATTTATGAGCACCAATGACAATTGCTTGTGCGGTGATTACTTGAAAATAGAGAACTGTTTTCTGAAAAATACGATAGTGGAACACAACGCCGGATGAAAAAGAACCGCAGCACATTTATGGAATATTCACAGGCTGCTTACATCTGCTGCTTCTTACTTCTCTCAACTTGGTGGAATGCGTCGGTCAGAATGTTCTGTGGTACTAACAGAAGGTTTGGTTATTGTCTATACACCTATGCTTCTCATTAAACATACAATGCAGTCAAAAATAAAGGGTCTTTTTTGTTTTTTAAACATACAATACAGTCAAAAATAAAGGGTCTTTTTCTTATTAAACACACAATACAGTCACAAATAAAGGATCTTTTACTTCTTAAACATACAATACAGTCAAAAATAAAGGATATTTTTCTTATTAAACATACAATTCAGTCAAAAATAAAGGGTCTTTTTCTTATTAAACATACAATACAGTCACAAATAAAGGGCCTTTTTCTTATTAAACACACAATACAGTCACAAATAAAGGGTCTTTTTCTTATTAAACATACAATACAGTCAAAAATAAAGGATCTTTTACTTCTTAAACATACAATACAGTAAAAAATATAGGGTCTTTTTCTTATTAAACATACAATACAGTCAAAAATAAAGGATCTTTTACTTATTAAACATACAATACAGTCAAAAATAAAGGAAAAATTATCTCCCCGTCACGTTCTGAATGGGCTATGTAGCAACAGCATTAAGGAGGCAGTAAGGAAGTACCAAAATATCTTACGGCCTCATTCACTTAAATTGGTCATGGTCGAGGTGGTAGTGCCGAAAAGCGCAACAGAGATCATTTTTGTACAACCTTTGTCCTTTGCAGCTTAAAGTGGGTTGTAAACCCTCACATATACCCAGTGAAGGGACTATCCTCAAGTGATACATAGAGATGAAACAAATCCTCCTACATAAGTTGTACCTGCTTATCTGCAGTATTCTCTTCTCAACAGCCGTTCAAAGTCCAGAATTTATAAAGCTTGTCTAAACATTCCGAAAAAAGGTGGAAAATACACTCACCATTTTTCTCTTGATGTTAAAAGTTATTCATGCTGATAACAGAGGAAGAAAGCAGCAGACAGAAATGACACTTAGTGCTCTTAATTGAGACAAGTACACACTATAGAGGGATATGCTTTAATCATATTTCATGTCTGAGATTTACAGCCACTTTAAAGCGGTAGTAAACCGCTGGGTGTTTGTCTTTCAGGTTTAAAAATAAAAATAAAAATGTCATATTTGCTAGTATGGATCGCATACTAACACATTATGTGAAACTTACCTGAAAACAAGCCTTCCAGTGGCGCGCTCTTACCGCTGAAGGCACTCCCATCTTCACCCGGTCTACCTTCTGGCTTTGTGAGTGGCCAGAGCCGCAATGATGTCACTCCCGTGCATGCGGCGCTGGCGTTTACAGCACAGGACTCTGAAGGAATATCCCGGGTTGCTATTCCTTTAGAGTGCGTGCGCCACTGACATCACCGGCTGCATCTGCAGTAAATATCTCCTAAACTGTGCATGTTTAGAAGATATTTACAGTACCTATAAGTAAGCTTTACCTATAGGTAAAATTCATGCATGGCAGTTTACTCCCACTTTAAGGGAAAAGGGGGGGGCACGGTGAAAAAGTGTCTCAAGGACTTTTTTTCCGAGCCCCTGGCCTATGACAATGCACTGCAAGCAAAAACACATTTGTTAAACTAACAAAACAGGATTAAACCTGTTACCTGCAAACATTCTATTACATATTTTCTGTACCACTAAACTCCTTTCCATTGATGAGATACGGTCCCCTGAAGTCTGCTGAGAAACCGACACTTCCAGAAAAGTCGATTTCTTGTGTCTAGTATGTCTTGATCCCATTACTGGTTGAACACAATTAAAAATCCTTTGGCAAGTACAAATGCTCACATATATGTATTTCAAATGTGTATTAAAGCGGAGTTCCACCCAAAAATGGAACTTCCGCTTTAAGGGAGGTGACCCCCTTATATACCACATTTAGCATGTCATTTTTTGGGGGGGGATCCTGTCTAATTTAGACAGGATCCAAATAACCTACCAGCATGTTTTTGGAGTAAGGGAGGAAACCGGAGTACCCAGAGGAAACCCAAACAGGCACAGGGAGAACATGCAAACTCCAGGCAGGTAGTGTCGTATATACTGTACTTTAATACTTTTCAAAGTTTTGGGTTGTAACAGGAGATTGATTAAAGTGTTACTAAACCCAGGACCCTGCATTCATTATATCTGGTCTCTCATAGTACACAGAAAATGGAAATGCAATAATTTTAGTAAATATAAACTGCTAAATACCTTTTTCTCATAAGCAGCATTTTACTGTTGTGGGTTTAGTAGCACTTTAAGTTTAATACTTCCCTTTCCACATACTGCACTTGGGCATGTTCACCCGGTATTTTGTGGCCCTTCAGATTGTTTCTATACCATACTCGGCCAATAGAAAATTTTCAAATCTAAAGTGTATGTAAACTGCAGTGACATCATTCTTTACTGTATACAGGTTTCTCAATTAAATCATATTTTGTATGGGGTTCTTCTATCCTACAGTTGATGTTGCATTAAAAATTGGCACGGCAATTCAAAGCAATCTGTGTATAAATAAATAACAAGTCACATCTGCCACCATGACAGACAGACTTGTAATTCTCAAAAAACTGTGAGAGTTTGGATTGGTACCCTCATAGTCCATTGGCATTTCCTGCAACTGAGTAACTGGCTGCCCATAAAGAGGTAAAAGCAGAGAGCTGTAGGCAGTGTCTACAGGAGCCTGATATTGCACCCATAATCCTTTGATCATGGGTGCAATGCTTTACAGGCTCCCGTGCAAAAAGATAATAAATGCTAATTTTTTTTACATGAAAAATCATGTGCATTTATTTATTTATTTATTTTGCTAAGGGTGAACTTAACCTTAAAGGACACACAAGGCTTTTTCAGTAATATTATCTTGCAAAAATAATTTTATTTTTATGCAATCCAAAGACAAAACAACAAAACTAAAGAAAAGCACATTTTTCTACTTTGATCCATATTAATTTAAAACCCTATTGTTACTGTAGATAAAAAAAGGTAAAATGACAATAACATTTTGATTCTGTTACAAAAGTTTTGCAATTCTTTTTGCAAAAAAAATAAAGTCTCTTTTGGCGTGTGTAGCATGCGCAGTGTCCACAACTGGTTAACATTAGGTAAATAACAAGTAATGCATATGAATATTATGGTCCTACGTCCAATGAGCTTTAAGCTTTTTTTCAAGTTTTCTTCTGCTCCACCTATGGTACAAACCCTCTTGGAAAAGCTCAATAGCTCAAGCTAAAAAATGTACACACAAAAGTGAATGAGTCAAAGCAGTGATTCCTCCCTTATCAAATCTAAAGTTTCAGTCAGACATAAGGGTCGGTTCACACTGGGGCAACACGACTTCAGCGCGACTTTGTACCGCGACTTTAATGCGGCTTCAATGCGGCTTCAGCGCGGCTTCAGCGCGACTTCAGCGAGACTTCAGCAAATTACAAGGCGACTTGAAGTCGCCTCCATGACAGGCGACTTCGCCTGTGGCCAATCATGGGGCAATCAGCTGTCTGGGAGGGAGGGGGGGAGGGAGGGGTTTTCCCTGCAAAGTCGCTTGACTTTACAGAGAGATCCGACTTGGAGGCGACTTCCATTGATTTCTATGGTACAGGTCGCCTACCAAGTCGGATCAAAGTAGTACAGGGAGTACGCTCTGAAGTCGGAGCGACTTCAGTAGCGTCTATTAAGACGCTAGCGTTCACTCCCATCGAAACTATTTCTGGGGCGACTTGGGGCGACTTGAGGGTAGGGATGTCCCGATACCACTTTTTTAGGGGGGGGGGGGGGGGGGGTATAGTGAACGGTGTCTGTGTGTGTGTTTTTGTTTTGTTTTTTTCATTTACATTTATTATTTTTTACAATTTTTTTTTTTATTCTTTATTGCACTATGTGTGTGTTTTTTTTTTTTTTTTAATCAGCCCTGTTGGGGGGTTTGGTGAGATATCAGGGGTCTTAACAGACCTCTGATATCTCCCCCTTGAGACAGAGAAATAGACTGAGGATAGAGATTCCCCAGTCCCTTTCTCTGCAGCGTCAGCTGCACTGAGAATGAATGGAGAGAACACAGCAGCTTCTCTCCATTCATAAACTGACACATTGTAATCACAGGAGATTACAATGTTTCAGTTATGTGAATGGAAAGAGTCAGCTGACTCTCTCCATACACACAGCGGAGAGACAGCAGAACGGAGGGGACAGACGAAGAGAGAGGGGGACAACGGAAAGCCGGAACGGATGGGGACAGCGGAGGGGGACAGAGGAACGCATGGGGACAGCGGAGGGGGACAGAGGAACGGATGGGGACAGCGGAGGGGGACAGAGGAACGGATGGGGACAGCGGAGGGGGACAGAGGAACGGATGGGGACAGCGGAGGGGGACAGAGGAACGGATGGGGACAGCGGAGGGGGACAGAGCAAAGAAGAAGGACAGCGGGATGTGGACAGAGGAACGGAGGAGGACAGTGGAGGGGGACAGAGCAAAGAAGTAGGACAGTGGGGGGGGGACAGAGGAACGGAGGGGGACACAGCAATGGAGCAGGACAGCGGAGGGGGACAGAGGAATGGAGGAGGACTAAGGAGGAGGAGGTGACAGTCAGCGGTGATCGCGTGTGAGGGAATTACAAGCACCGATCACCGCTGTATGTCACTAAGCAGCTGAAAGCCGCGGGGGGAGAAGCTTGTAACTCCCCCACACGTCCATCACCGCTGACAGTCAAGGTATCGGCGGAAGCATCGGGAGCATTTGCCCGAGTACAAGTACTTGGGCAAATGCTTGGTATCGGTGCCGATACCGATACTAGTATCGGTATCGGGACAACCCTACTTGAGGGCATACAAGTCGGATCCCAAGTCGCCCCAGTGTGAACCGAGCCTAAGGAGCCTCAAAGCAGGCAATGCTTTGTTTTTAGCCATACCACAGTGTCCTATGTATCCTTTTACAAATAAACATTCAATACACGACAAACAAAGATTGCAGTAGCAAAAGAATGGCCATAGCAACCCAAGCATCTGGGGTTGGAGAGGTTACAGTTGACTTTGATCCTTGTAAAGCCTGCAGCAAGCAAGAGACATCTACCAGTAAGAAGCACACCCAGATCCCACTCCACGTCTGGGAGAAGGTTTATTGCTCCCAGAGCTCCAGCCCAGCCAGCTCTCTGGAATTGGTTGAATCAGATGCAGCCCCTAGGCAGGTATCCTGACAGCCACCAGTGGCTGTTGTCAGAATACAATCAAAGCAGCAGGAGATTTGTCCATCTGCAATGTCAAGCATGGATGGGGGGAATGTTAGGTTTTTTTTGCTTCTCCCACTGAATTAAAAAAATTAAATTCAAGAGTGTATGGCCAGCTTAACACAGTCTTCCGGAGACTGGAAATAATCCCAACAAGTCACCTCAGCTGATGAACTGAAGTTTGTAGTCCTGTAAAAGAGCCGCAGTTTAAAGAATCTTGTATTAGGGTTATAGAGTATTATTATCATTGCTACTTTTTTTTTTTTTTGCCTTACTTTCTACTAAATGACATTCAGCATATTTTCTGTGGTGATGGAAGAGGTGGGACAGCTTAGAAATTTACACCGAGATCTTAAACCCCTAAAAACAATCAGTTGATGTTAAAAAAAAAAGTTAATGTTATAAACAAACACAACTGGTCTACTAAGGCCAGAGTATTTAGCCAGAAAATTCAGGATAAGGGCTGGTTCACACCAAAATGCATTAGGTTGTGTTGGTGATCACGGTCTAACGCGTGGACGAGGCACCTTGATGGTGTGTGCTGTAGAAAAAAAAAGGCAGATAAAAAGAAAGCAAAAACCAAACTGCAGCACACAAAAAAAGAATAAAAACACACCGCAATGCCCATTGTCAGCGCAGTTTAGCAAATATGCGCTGGCTTGCGCACTTTTATGTGGTCGCACGCTATAATTTCATGCTCTGCACCACTGCTCCACTATCTGGCAACTTACTGTATATCCAAAGCACTGGTCGCTAGTAGTGTACTGGCAGCTCTCCTGCTTCCTGACCTTGATCTAAGCATGCTACGGTTGGGATCATTGACATGTAATATTAGGGTTGACAATGCCAGGCGTGTTGTTGGAGGAGGCTCATCATACTTTTCTTTTGGAGTAGTTGAAAGATTGTATACATACAACCAGTAAAACCAGATAATAAACAGTTTTAATTCAAAATAAATGTGCCCTGAAAACATTAGTTTCCTTTTTAGAGAATTTTTTTTTTTTTTCTTTCAAGTGAATCGCTATATTTCACACCTATGGTTACATATCATCAGCGCTGGCGTAACCAATGATAGAAAAATAGATTCCTTGTATTGACAACTCTAAGACCATCATTTTACTCCATCAAAGAAAAACATAATTTGTATAAAAAGTATATAATTATTTTTAAAAAATTCCACCATTAAAACCAAACGCTGGATGAAAGAATATTGGTTTCTCTTTCCAGAGTGCCTAATGTCCTATTTTCCTCCAGGACTGGAGTGTGAGATTGGAATTAAATATAGAATGAAAATCTTTCCTTTTGAAAAAAAAGTGACACAGACCTTACAAAGCGAATGGCTTTTCTTTTATTGAAGACACATATCAAACACGATAACTGTGTCTCAGAAGGCATGTCAGAAGGCATATTATGGTTGATTTAGTCTGTTTATTGATAGAAAAAAGCTTTTTCTTTCAAATATATACCAGGCAGTGGTAGTGTCAGATTTAGTCTGTTTATTGATAGAAAAAAGCTTTTTCTTTCAAATATATACCAGGCAGTGGTAGTGTCAGAGAACTATTATATTTAAAAAAACTGAAAAAGAGTTCTATGAACCAATTTTATGCTTAGAAAATGTACATTAATGCACTGAATTGAGAATGCGAGGTATGGAAATAAAGTAATAAAAACTAAAAAGCTAAATACAGTTGAAATACATGTATGAGAACTATTGTAAAGGATTTATTATTCTATCTAGCAAGCCTCCTATTTAAGCACAGCTACCTGACAGCACTGAGAGGTCTTGGACCTCCATTCAGAACTCTCTGCAATTAAAGCTGAATGCCTAACAAACATAAATGACACAAATTAATGCAAATGTTCTATATTTAATAATACATCATTCAATGTATTTTTTAAATGCAAACAGTGTAAGTACCCGATTTCAACTTGTTATAAGCCTCTTGTAGTCCCTGAACAGCATATCTCAGAGTGAAAAGACCTAGGCTTATGCCGCGAACACAGGATCGGAAATGCCACAAGCAAAAGACCGATGTGAGCTTTTGGTCAGAAGATGTGACCGTGTGTATGCTCCATCAGACTTTTGCTGGCGGAATTCCAGCCAGCAAAAGTTTGAGAGCATGTTCTCTATTTTTCCGTCGGGAAAAGTTCCTATCCGAAAATGTGATTGTTTGTATGCAATAAGGCCCAGTGCTGCCTCCTCCACGTTACTCTCCTTCCTGGCCCTTTTTGTTTTAAGGCGGAGGAGAGGCACCTGGGATTGGGTAAAGCTACTGGGCCTGGCCACCTCCTGGCTGACACTTACCCCCGCCTCCTCCTGGCTGACACATTCCAGAGCCTCGCCCTGGCTGAGGTCTTCCTGTGTATGAAAAAGGACATTGTTTTAGTTTTTGGTTCATCAATCACACACAATTTTCAGCTCATGACTGTTGCAAATTGAATATTAATAAATAGAAAAGACTATCATTCTGAGCCCAGCATTTTTCATTCTTGTCCCAATCATTTTTGGCCCCTACTGTCTATTGATATGTAAAACACTTTTTGTTCAATCATTCATTTGTTATCAATAATAATATCTAGTTAACAACAATAATTTTTGGACAATAAATATGTCAAAAAATACTATACCTGGCTCCAGCTGGGCTCCTCAACTTCTTCCAGGATGGAAGGCCCAGGCTGGTCCTCGGAAGCCTCAGCTGGGGTTGAGGGAAGGGTGGATGGAAGTGTAGAAAGTGATTCCCTGGCTTTAATCTGGTCTTCCAGAAACCGCATCCTGTTGTAGTACCACAGACTCGGTACATACACATCCTTTGCTGCTGCTCCTGATTTCATGGAAGCCTGGACCTTATTAAGCTCCTTCCTATATGTGCTTCTCAAGCTACCAATTTTCTTATCCACAAACTTGATGTCTGTGTCGGGGACCTGCGTCTTCACAAATTGCAGCAGTTTCTCCAGCGATGCCTTCCTAGCTGGTTTATTTCGATATAAGGGGTTTTTAACCTCCCACAAATTTCTCATATCCCTGTATCTGTCTATGAACTGACCCATGAATTCAGGGTCTTTGAATTGTTTCATATTTGCTGCAAGACAGAACACAAGACAAAAACACTAATATCAGGCTAAACTCTCCTAATCTTATCCCAATATAGGCCTCAATCTCGAATCAGTATAGGCAACTGATGTCCCAAGTTAAAATGTTACCTTCGTTATAATGTTCAGCGCTTCCTCCACTCACAGATCGTAGGTACGACACATGCGTGTCAGCTTTATATACACTGTGCATGCGTGAAACTCCGCCCGAGTCACCCTCCCGACGTTCTTTCTCGAATATTCCCCGCCCCTTCTCTTTCGTCGCAGTGGGAGAGGAACATGGTGGAGACACAGCAGGTGCGTAATAGCAGTAACGAGGATACAGGGTTAACTACATTTGGTCATACTAATTTGTATTAAAAGAAGTTTAGGACATTGTTGTCTAGATGTGTTTGAAATTAGAAAGAATTGCAAACTTGATTCAGTGTAATGTAAGGAGAAGACACTCAGCAGCTGTTTACACATCTGGTCTCAGGAGCACTAGTGTGGGACACAAGAACAAACTTTTTAGGGTGTCCCACACAGGTACTCCAGTGGATACTTGGCGGTGTCTCCATGTGTGAAACTTGTCCAAAAAAGGTAAGTATTCCAGCTTTGATAAGTGAAAAAATCATGTCTTCAGCTTGGAACTCTGCCAAAACAGACAATTGTACCCCACTTCCAAGCAATGTTTCATATTCCTATTTCTGGCCTCAAATATCTGTGTGCTAAGTATACCTTTTGTTTCATTCTCATAGGGGAGAAAAGACTTCGGATGTCTGAGGACACCAGGAAACCCCCAACTCCTGAAGAAGGGGAACAGAGGACACCACAACCTGAGGATGTGGAGGAAGGAGAGGTGGTTGAGATTGTCACCACAACAGGTGAGTGTCTGACACCACAGATTTAGGTAATAGATGTATGCCTGCATATTTATAATACATGGTGTGTATTTTTTCTTTTAGGTGATGTGCATGTTGTGGAAGAACAATCTTCTCATTTCACGAGTGACAGTGCACAAAGGCTAATCCAGGAGATAATGTTTTGTAGTCAGGATTTAGACCTCATCAAGCAAAAAACAAATGACATAGAACAAAAACTGCAGAACATGATTGATGTACTAGGAAGAATCTAAAGAACAACAAAATGACACCATTTTCTATTTTTGGGGACCATTTTCTTCAAATTTTTGACGCATTTTAAAAGCCAAATTTTGAAGATGCACACAGTGTGTCAACATGTGCTATCTGCCATAAGGGGATATCAATGTACGCGTTTTGTGGGTGCAACCCCTTTCTCGTAACTCAAGTAGGTGAGAGGAAGTAGTTGCACCCCCAAAACACGTCCATTGATCCCCCATAATGGGAGACAGCACATGCTGACATTAGGCATGGCATCAGGAGGGAAATCCCCAGTTTGACTCCCAATTTGTGTGCATCTTCAAAATTTGGCTTTTACAGGGGGACATCACCTCATCTGATGAAGGCAATATCAACACATTTTTGACACTATAATGTCTGATATTACCTTCAGTTTTTCAATGTTGAACTTTGTAAGTTGTGTATGTTATGTTTTGAAACATGCCCGTTTATGTACTAAAAAAATATTTTCAAGGTAAAACTTTTTAAAAAAAAAGATGTTTTAAAAAAAATAAATAAATAAAAAAAATAAGTTTTACAAAGCACATGTGAATGTGCACGGAGTAAAAGGTTTTATACACAACAATGTGTGGCTTCTTCTTTCAATCCTCAATACCATTTTGTATTAAGTTGGTGTTTACAGTGACAATGGGTGTTATTTAATAATGGAAAAACCACTTGGCACTACAAGTGCACTAGGAGAACCTAGGAGACAGCTAAAAGAAACACAAGCAGTAAATCAAAATCAAGATTTGATCAGATACATTTTTTTTTTAATATCTAAAATAAATTACAAATTTGGTGGCATAGCAATGGCCCCCCTACCCGTAAAATAATCAACATATTTTTTACGCACTTCACAGGCGCTTTCGGGGGCAAGCCAGGACTGCCAGTTTCCAAGGCCGTCAGTGTATTATCTGGAAGTCCGGCCTCAGGCCCAACTGAGGCAACATAATTCGGAGCTCTTTAAAAAGTTGTGAAGTATGCTGCATTCTAGAACTAAGTGGTTATGTTTGTACTCCGCCATATTTATTGCCTTAACCGGTTGGCCATTATCCCAAAGGCATTCTCCACGACTCTTCTGGCTCTGGCCAGCCGGTAATTAAAAACCCTCTTCTCCGGGGTGAGGGTCCTCTGGGGGAATGAACTCATCAGGTGATCACCCAGACCAAATGCTTCATCAGCGATAAAAACAAATGGGAGTTCTTCCATGTTCTCTTCCGCAGGTGGCAATTCCAAGCCACCACTCTGGAGACATCGGTAGAACTCGGTCTGGGCAAAGACTCCACCATCTGACTTCCGGCCATTCTTCCCCACGTCCACATATAAAAACTCATATGTCGCCGACACCACCGCCATTAACACAATACTATGAAACCCCTTATAACTAAAATAGTATGACCCCGAGTGGGGTGGTGGGAAGATGTGGATGTGCTTCCCATCGATTGCCCCTCCGCAGTTGGGAAAGTCCCAACTATGAACAAATTGGGAAGCCACAGTCTGCCATTCCTGTGGCGTTGAAGGAAACTGTGGAGTCAAAAAAGAAAAAAAAATATTAGTACTTTTGCACATAACATTGCAAGTAGATTAGACACAAACATTCTTGGCCAACATCAGTATAACATTTATTTTAAGGAGTATTTAAAGACAAAAGTATAAGGTCCACTTATCAGATTCCTCACCCCCTCTGATGGCCCATTGTAAACATTTTAGGGGGGGTTATAAATGAGTTTGGGAGCCAAAAAAAAGCCTCTGGCACTCTACCTGAATTTAAGGACACAAATAACATTTGTACACATTTTAGGGGGTGTTTAGGGTAAAGCACTACAATGGAGCTGACAAAATACATTGTTAAGTGACTAGGCTAAGTGTGTATGGGCCCAGGATAGCATGCTGGGGAGGTTAGTGAAGTCAAATATGCATGGAGGACAAAAAAGGAGCATTAAAAGCTTCCAGCATGCATGAGGACAAAGGGGACATTCACAGCATATTACAATCATGGTAATTAGGGAATGATGAAAAAAATACAATACATTAGCAAGCATTAAATACATAGAATGTGATGTTAAAGGAGAAAACTTACCCTAATATAGTCCTTCTGCAGGACCTGAATGATGGCAGAACAGGTCTCTGGAATAATGATCCCCAGAGCCTGGGGGAGATGCCTGTAGAGAACTTGAGGTCCTGCAGGATTCTCCCCGTCGCCAAGTACCGCAATGTGGAGAATAGCCTCTGCTCCGGAGTGATGGCTTGCCGCATGCAGGTGTCCTGCTTCGTAATATAAGGGGACAGTGTGACGGACCTAGCCAGGACAGAGGCTTTTGGAGGGGACTGAATGCAAGCCTCTTGCCCACTGATTATGGGCCCTGGCATTTGGGGGAATAGTGCTCTCTGTGAGCTGTATGCATGGGGACCCTGAGGCTGGTGTTGCTTTGGATTCGGGCCCATGTCCCCCCAGGACACGCAGACTCTGTGGACCCTTTATATGCCATATTAGAATAGTGACTGATACATACCGTTGGGACTGTTAGATGCTAATGTCATGAACTTCAGTCACCTGTCTGTTGTCTGCTATAATGTGTTTATTGTAAATAAGTCTAGTGTGGGCCCTAAGAGTCTTTTCACCCATTGTTTGTGTTAATTAACTCTGCTACTGTGTGAAGCTTGGTGACCACAAGTCTGCCCAAAAGGTCATGTCTCTTAGTCACCTAGGCTATCTAAAGAATTAGATAATTAGCTCATGTTAATTAGGTTAGGTTTTAGTCATCCTGCTGTATGTATTTGTGTGAGATCTCAAATAAAAGATTATTTCTAGTTCTTGGGGGTTCCTATAGCCAGATCCATTGGACTCGTGTTCCAGGACTTAGGAAGCGGTATACTGACGGAAGCACTCAAGCGGAGTGTGGGACGTTCCGTGACAGACAGCAAAGCTAACAGACGGTGAAAAAGGGGGTCCCTCATCTGGAGAAAATTCCTGAAATTATCAGGGTTATTCTCCTGGATCTCACGCAGCAAAGGCATATGAGAGAATTGGTCATGCTGGAGTAACCAATTCTTGGTCCATGAACTCCTCCCTGCCCTGTTCATGGACTGGGCTTGGGTCAAAGCAAGAACCCCAACACCAAGCCCCCACATAGCACGAACTCTACGATGAGTACGTACCTGCAACATGGCTTCAAAACGGTCAGCTGGTCAGAACGAACTAATAGAACGCACTGAAGAACAGCAAGGCCTGTGAAGAGCGAGCTGAAAATCAGAAACGAGCGGACAAGAACGCACTGTAAAACAGACACGAACTGACTACACGCACCGAAAAACAAATACAAACCCACAAGCACAAACTGAACAGCAGTAAAACGATCTGAAAAGCACGAGTCTGAAAAGCGCGAATCGTCTCTCACCAAAGTTCTACTAACACGTGATAAAAACGAGATTAGCAGAAGGAGCCCAAAGGGTGGCGCAGTGGCTATTGAACTTCCTTTTTCTAGTCCCGTCGTACATGTTGTACGTCACCGCGTTCTTGATGGTCGGAATTTGGTGTGACCGTGTGTATGCAAGACAAGCTTGAGCGGAATCCCGTCGGAAAAACCATCATTGCTTTTTCTGGCCAAAATTCCGATCGTGTGTACACGGCATTAGAGGAAGTGTGTTGAATGATGTTGGCCATGCAAGAGCCGGTATGAATGTGGGTATTGCAGGAAAAGCTGCTTTTTTTAGTATTATTTTAATGCAAAGGTAGGCAACCTCTGAGAGGTAGAGATTTACCTGAGCAACATGAAAGAAAGCTGCAGCACCCTCTTTTATTTATTTATATATTTTTTTAGAAATGAACTAGCAAGGCCCCAATAAAAAGGTGGCCTGTGGCAGTGAGGAGCTCCATCCAAAAGGGAAACTATGCTTGCTTGCACCCCCCCCCCCCCCCCCCCAGAGTTGCCACTTCATCCCTTTAAACCCGAACACATATTAATTACACAGGTTCTGTGGCTGATTAAGGTGGTAATTAAACTCACTTGTTGCCTTATCTGTATTTAATTAGCCTCAGAACCTGTGTAATTCATATATCTTCGGGTTTAAAGGGATAAGGTGGCAAAGCTCAGCTTCACATACAGATTGCACAGATGGCAGGAGCTGACAGGCATGTCGGGTCGCGGTCTACTGATGGACTGATTGCCGACCTGCGTTTTAATGGATTTTAATTATTGTTTGCAGTAGCAGTATTTTTTTACTGTAGGTTCTGCCGACAAAAAAAAAAAATTCTCCCTGCAAGACAATATCATACTAGCACATTATGAAAGACTTCCCTAAATACAAAGTCCTCCAGCTGCACGCTATCACTGCTGACAGGGCTTCCATATTGACTCGGTCCTTCTGGGTACAAAGGCTCTGGCTCTTTGAATGGCCAAGCCACAATAACATCATTCCCACGCATGTGCACGGGAGTCACGGTCGCAGCACAGAGCTCTGAAGGGACTGCATGAGTATGCTATGAGTGAAGTGTTTGTGAAGTGCATTGCCCCTTGTGAAGTGATTTTCTGCAGAGGTTGAAGGGGTGGGAGGTCAGCCTATCAGTGCTCAGACCATACGCCGCACACTTCATTAAATTGGTCTGCATGGCTGTCGTCCCAGAAGGAAGCCTCTTCTAAAGATGATGCACAAGAAAGCCCGCAAACAGTTTGCTGAAGACAAGCAGATTAAGGACATGGATTACCGGAACCATGTCCTGTGGTCTGATGAGACCAATATAAACGTATTTGGTTCAGACGGTGTCAAGCCCGTGTGGCGGCAACCAGATGAGGAGTACAATGACAAGTGTGTTTTGCCTACAAGCATGGTGGTGGGAGTGTCATGGTCTGGGGCTTGATGAGTGCTGCCGGCACTGGGGAGCTACAGTTCATTGAGGGAACCATGAATGCCAATATGTACTGTAACATACTGAAGCAGAGCATGATCCCCTCCTTTGGGAGACTGGGTCGCAGGGCAGTATTCCAACCCCAAATACACCTCCAAGACGACCACTGCCTTGCTAAAGAAGCTGAGGGTAAAGGTGATGGACTGGCCAAGCATGTCTCCAGACCTAAACCCTATTGAGCATCTGTGGGGCATCCTCAAACGGAAGGTGGAGGAACACAAGGTCTCTAATATCCACCAGCTCTGTGATTACATACACTTACAATGTTACAAATATCAACAGCCTTTGACATAGATAATTATGCCGCTGGGGATCGCAGCGCTGTTTCCTACCTGCTGTAGCTCGGCTTTCCAGCTCAGCTCTTTCAAGAAAATCCCCAGAAGGCACGCTCACGTTCACTGACAGTTGTCGTATAGCCCTTTTCGCATTTCGTCATCTGTGACATCATCTGAGGGTGTGTCTCTATATCTGGGTTTATACAATGGATATAGTATATAGTATATCGGGTATCTCTCGTATATACCGAGATATAGAGCGACAACCTCAGATGATGTCACAGAGAGAGACGTGTCAGGATGGGGCTATACGACAACCATCAGTGATCGTGAGCACTCCTTCTGGGGATCTCCTTGAACGAGCTGAGCTGGAAAGCCGAGCTGCAGCAGGTAGGAAACAGCGCTGTGATCCCCAGCAGCATAATTATCTATGTCAAAGGCTGTTGATATTTGTAACATTGTAAGTGTATGTCCAATCAGGTGGGAGCAATTTTAATAAATTCAGTTTAAAACGGGATTACGCTGTGGACTCTTTTCTCTTTCTATGTGAATGAGCTTTTAAGCGGTTGTCCCGGTTTCCCATCAACAACAGGATCAGCAAGGATTGATTGTAAGATCAAGTGTTTGGAGCCTATTATCCAGTGGTGTCTGGTAAGAGTCTGTTCCATAGGGGATTCTTTACCCCCGATTATACACAGGTGTTGGTGATGGTGAAAATGTTCCATTGAGTATTCAATCAAACACTCCCCTGTTTTTTGGACTATAATACACCGATTTGATAGTCACAACAATTTTTTTTGTGGACTATAGTATTGCCTTGTATGAACTGCTTTTAAACACACTAATGACAGTGGGATGTCATCTGTTAACGCTGCCTTGATGAATGTATTCATTTGTGTATGTGTATAAGTTTTATAACATTGCCGTTCGTTTATGGTATGGAATTAATTGTTGACTTAATAAAGTTGTGTTTTATATCAACAATCTCCCTTACAAATAATTCTCTGATCTTCATGTGATCTTTGGTTATGATGGTACATAATCGAGGAGACAAATTTTCCTTAACCCTGTATTCACACTTTTGTGATGTGTTGCACTGTGTTATCACATGCAAGTTGCAAAGTGTTAAGGCAGCCAATACATTATACATTGCAGCACAGCACAATGCATGGTATGCCCTCATGGGTGATCCTGTACTTCCTACAACGACGGGATGATGTTACAAGCCCCGATCTGACGCTTTTTGTCACTCTCCTGTGACTTTATCAAAGCGATACCTTTGATAAAGTCGCAGGAGAGTGACGGAACGCGTCAGTTGCGGGGCTTGTGACGTTACCCCGTCGTTGTAGGAAGTACAGGATCACCCATGAGGGCATACCATGCATTGTGCTGTGCTGCAATGTATAATGTATTGGCTGCCTTTGTGACCCCAGGGGGATCTGTATTGGTTTGAGTTCATCACCTGTATGCACCAGGGCTAGTGCATTTTTAAATGAGAGTGGAAAAATTGCTTGCGTTTTAAATCAATTTGGTTTTATGGTATTACACTATGCTAGTTCCTTCTTTATCCTTATGTTGCCATCATCTATGAGAGACCACGCTTGCAGGAGTCCATTGTTGGGAGCTTAAGAGACACTGGATTGAGACCCCAAAGGGGAAGGTGCGACTTGGCCTAATTGGGGGCCGCTCTGGAAGGTGAGCGCATAGTGTAACTGGTGGAGGGTCCACTTGGTGTCAAGTCATTCATTTGCTAGTATTCACCGCTGGATTGTATGTGGACAGCAATTTGTTTACACAGGATACCACTGGATATAGGGACTTTTCATTGACTTTTTTTTACATATTATGTGTTCTATTTCTTTTGTCCACTAGAGGTCACTGGTTACACACACTATATTTGTGTTTTTATTATTATTAGGTGCTATATTTAACACTCCCACTAGGGGCACTATATATATTTTTATACATTTTTTTGATTATATGTTCATATTGTATAGTAAGTTTATCATCTCTATAAGGAGGTAGAATCTCACATTTATTCTTTTTTATCTTTTTGTATATATTGTAGAATACACACTTCCTTCCTACTGCTGAAGAAATTGAGTAGTCAACAAAACGCGTTGAGAATTTTTGCTCATGGAAGACTTCATCTCTCTCATCAGCAATACTAAATTATTATTGTGATGACTAGGGTCCACAATGCTATTCAGTGAGTGCTCTTTATGAGCCAGGAACGGGTTCTTACTATTTTATCCATTAATGCATGCAATTTTTATGGAAGATTTTTGTATAATAAAATCAATATTGTTTTTCTTATTGGAGTGTTGTAATGCCTTATAGCACCATTTAAAAATCACAATCATTTAAACAAGTTTTTCATCTTTGTCAATTACATTCAGTGCCAAGTGTCCCACATAGTAACTGCATTTCTTGTCTGTTTAAAATAAGCTCAAATGTTCTAAAAAGCGAGGATTTTTTTTTTTTACATTAAAATCCCCCATATACTATTATGTTAAGTTGAAGGCATTTTACAGTAGCTTAAATAGTCCATTTGCTATGGATAAATTTTAAATAGGCTCTAAGACTTCATTTACAGCAGACTTCTCTCAGCAGTTCATAAATGTTACGGGAAAGGGGGGGGGGGGGGCAGTATGTTTTCGTTATTTTCCTGGTAAAGCACATTATGAAAGCTTGTGTTCTGCTCTACTAATTCATAGTTTTGTTAGTAAGTGTTGTCAGCACTTGTCAAAGCAAAAGCCAAGGAAAACTTGAACATCGAAAGATTTTTAATTTTTTTTGTAAGAACTAACCATTTTTGTGGAAATGAAATTTTACTTTTTAAAAAAAGCCTAAAGTATGGACATTCAACAAAAGAATAAACAGCTGCAACATTTTACAACCTGGTGAACCATGTATGCCAGTATACTAAAAATAAGATTCAAAGTAATTTTAGTTGTCATCTATATTTTTTTTTGGCTGAATAGCTTGTCGCTTTTCTGGTATCGAACTACAGTGTTCACATAAAAGTAAAAACCAAGAGACCACAAAAAAAAGTTTCAGATTAGCATGTAGCTTGTATCAGATGCAATGCAAAAAAAAAAAAAAAAAAAAAAAGAAAAAAAAGAGGGGGACTCATTGGTGCTGCTAAAAACTTCCTAAGTGTGAAACCAAAAACATGAACTTTAGTAGGCAATTTCTTTGCCCTTGCTCCCTAGGTAGTATGCCAATGTATTACAAATGGGTAACTGGAGACATCCAAGGAGGACAAATCATTGAGGCCGGGTTCACATATGTATGACGGCGTGTTCGTGCCTCGGGTCTGGTGCGTGTCTGTTCACCGGTTCAGGTCTGAATTTTTGCCAGAATTTGCACCGGAACCGGACTCAAACACACACACAGGGCCCTTTTGCAATTAGCTCAGCGGGCAGCCTGGACCTGTGTGAACGGGCTCCATTGAGAGCCAGTCACAGTCTCATGTCATACGAATTGGATGTGGTAGAATCCATATCCAATTTGCACATATGTGAACCAAGTCTAAAGCCTCGTACACACAATCCGATTAGTGGCCAACTGTGCGTCTGATTTTTTGTCCAAAGGGCGTGTGCCAGGAACTTGTCTTGCATACTAATGGTATACAATTGTCAGCCAAACACGAACGTAGTGATGTACTACGAGAAATTTCAGCTCTTGAGCGCCACCCTTTGGGCTCTTTCTGCTAATTTTGCGTTTGGTGAGCATTGATTCCGAGCATGCGTTTGTACTTTCGAGTGACGAACTTGTGTACTGACGATACGAAAATCAGACAACAGACCGTTGTCCACCGAAAATTTACTAGCCTGCCATCCAACATTTGCTGTCCGAAATTTGGACAATTGTCAGAAGGAGCGTACTAACGGTCAGATTTTAGGACAACAGTCTGTCAACAGACAATCCCCTGCCAACAATCTGATTGTGTATGAGGCTTTATACTCATTTAGCTGGAAGCATGGCAGGACTTTGAGGAAGAATAGTAGCTGTAAAAGAAGAGTGACACTGTGGTGTGGATTTGGCCATTTATTGTCTACCCCAAGGTGGCGATAATGAACACCATAGGAGTTGGAAAAGCTCATTACACACAGAGGTTTATAAATCAGTCACCAATGGGTTTATTTAAAAAAGCTGGAGAGTGAAAAATCAGACTCACTTTTGCATAGAAACCAATCAGCTTCCAGGTTTTATTGTCAAAGCTTAATTGAACAAGCTAAAGTGAGCCTGATTTTGCACTCTCCAGCTTTCGTAAATAAACCCCCAAGTGACCTAGCCCGTACTTTCCCCTTCTCAACAGAGAAGAGGAAAGGAATTTATAAAAATGTAGCTACAACCTTTAAAAGGCTTGGCCCATGGATGTGGTAGGGAAATAGGTTTATCATTGTTGGTTTTCTTGTGCAGAAGGAGGTGAGGGAATATCTGTTCAACAACAGCACAGCCATTTTTAAATTTATTTTTGTGTACAGTTTGAAGGGGTTGGCATTTTCTTCAGGTTTTCCTTCAGGTTTCTTTCCTAGTTCAGCTATACACACACATGCAGTCTACCGTGAGTTGGAAAGAGAAGCAGCAAGAACTTCTGCAAATACAAAAATGGCAGGCAGACATCATCCCAACCACTGTTCTCTGGAAGGCGATGTTCTCTGATTAGCCATATTTTTAAACACTGCAATGGTAAAAAGACCCAGTTTACAAAATGTGTTTAAAGTGAAACCCCTCACTGGGGACATTATGTCACTTAAGCATTTAGAGCAGTGGTCATCAACCCTGTCCTTAGGGTCCACTAACAGGCAAAGATAACTGAAAATACATCACAGGTGATATCATTTGCTGCTCGGTGATTGCAGTATTCTAGTCTGCAACTCCCCAAGGTAATACATAAAACCTGGCCTGTTAGTGGGCCCTGAGGACAGGGTGGATGACCACTGATTTAGAGCTCCTTACTGGCAGTTCAAAGAATCCAGGTACGAAAGACCAGGGTGGATGCACAGAGAAACCTCCAATATACAGCATTTATATTGTGTAGGGAAAACATAAAACATGTATCAAGATTTGAAGAAGAACCCATCATTCAATAAAAACTTGCATCATATGCTAGTGACAGATGGCATGTTGACTGGAGTTGGACTTTAACGTATTTTGGCTGCAGAATGGTCACAGAAAAGACGCAAAATGTCCCTAAATCTTTGTTTAAACAAACTTTTTACTTTGGAGGAACCCTCGGCAAAAAGTTCTCAGATATCAGGGAACTCCTGAAACATTTTCAGATCTACAGCTCACAGAAAACTGGATCTAATCAACAAGCTATAGATATAACCACAATTAACAAACAGCATTAAATAGAATAAATATTAATAAATATTTTTTTGCACAGATGCTGAATTGTGGGTCGAACTTGAGATGAGCACACAGGGAGTTGCTTTCCTCCACATGCAAAGAAATGCAGGGAAGCTGCTGTTGTAACATGGCTTTTCCTCTTGATCCCTGTTAACCCTCCTCTCATACATTCCAGGTGATATCACATACAAGAGGCTGGGACCACACAGGGTTCCTCAACTGGAGTTCTGAGAGAAGTCCCCAGGGAATCAATATTGCTCAATGCAGTCTTCAGTACACACTGACCTGCGCATTGATACCCGATGCCTCCTCTGTAGTCTTCTGTGAACTCAGAGGTCGATTTTGACAGAATCTATATGGCAACCCAACAGTATCCGTATAGAATTACAAATAATTTTATTGGTAACAGAGTAAAACTAATATACAGTAGAGAATTAACACATTTTATTAAAGTAAAGATGATATACAGTGCATAAGACATTTTATTAGCAGCATATAAATATATGAAGTAATAAAACCCACTTATCTACAGACATTTTGCAAAAAAAAAACATATACTACTTTACAGGACAGAACAAAAAGGGATGGTTAGAATGATCCTACCATTAGACACAAACTAAGAACAAATGTTATAAAAATTATTTAAAAAAATAAAAAGTTAATGGCTTAAAAAAAAAAAAAAAAAAGAGGAGAATTAAAACCTGCCAAGAAGTATAATGTGCCCGCTTAGCATAAACCGAATGTAAGCTATAACAACCAATCAGAACTAATGTAGTCCAATTAGCCTAATGCCGTGTACACACGAGCGGACTTTACGGCAGACTTTGCCCGGCGGACTGGATTTCGTCGGGCAATTCGATCGTGTGTGGTCTCCAGCGGACTTTGTTTGCTCAAAAGTTGGACGGACTTAGATTTGAAACATGTTTTAAATCTATCCGTCGAACTCGAGTCCGGTCGAAAAGTCCGCTCGTCTGCATGCTAGTTCGACGGACAAAAAGCCACGCTAGGGCAGCTATTGGCTACTGGCTATGAACTTCATTATTTTAGTCCAGTCGTATGTCATCACGTACGAATTCGACAGACTTTGGTGGATTGTGTGTAGGCAAGTCCGTTCATTCATAAAGTCCGTCGTAAAGTACGTTGAAAAGTCCACCGGGCAAAGTCTGCCGTAAAGTCCGACCGTGTGTACGCGGCATAAGGGTAGGTATACAGGGGTCGAAAAGTGGCTGAAAACAGTCAGTTTGGCAGTTACCGGATGACTTTTGGCCCGTGTGTATGGCTTCTGTTGAACAAGAATGCTAGAAAATCAGCAGCCGTCCAACGCTTGCAGCCAATGGCTGCAAGCGCTGACCAGTGTGTTCTGGGGGGGAAGCCGTCCCCCTGTCCAAACACAATAGCACAACAGGGAGATCACTGTACTAATATTGCATAGTTAGTACAACACCCCCCTTAGTTTTTTTTAGTTCAGTCAACTGGGTTGAACAGTAAAAAAAAAAAAAAATAAAGTGTGTACCAGGCCTAAACCTGACCAAAGACATGAAACAATTGAAGTCAAATTTGATTACAGTGATCGTCAAACTTATATCTGGGCAGCAGCAGCAGACATCTACCAGCCAACCATTAGCCCAAGATCTGCAAGTGCTGGGAGTTGTCTCATACCCTACATAGCAGGGCATGAAATCAGTCTGCAAGACCTCTAAAAATGGTTGGATTACACCTGCATGTCCACCTTAAACTTCTGAAATCTGATTCCATGTTATGGGTTACTACGAAATTGTTTGCAACTTAGGTTTTTAAAAATGAAAAAAAAACAAACATACACCACAGGCAAAAGACAAAGTTGATATTGGACCGGTAGGAAGTGTGAAGTATTGGTGTCAGAGATCCTCTAAAAATGCATGGCTGTGACAGTGTTCCCCTGAACCAAGTCCCTCACACTACAAGCCAAATAGAATTTAGATTGTAGTAAATGTTTTAGGGAAATGGAACTCCGAGAGGAAACGCAGAAAGAACCCATGTACATGAATCCCAACTGTTGCCGGGATGGGTAAGGAATCTGCCTATTTTGAAAACACTCATCAACTATTTGTGACTAAAGTGTAACATTTAGCAAGGCAGCAACTACTATGTCTGCCATAAAAGCACATGCTTCATTTACAAAACGTGTAACAAAGTCTCAGTCGTTGAGCAGCACTAATTATCTGGGCATCAGTGACATTTTTTTAAGCACACTACAAAAGGTAAGGCACCACCGGGAGTTTGTTAGATCTGTGCGATGACAGTCACTAAAAATATTCAGCAAAAATGAGCCAGTATACCCTTTGTAGAGGAATACAGAGACCTAACCCTTTACATTCTCTCACAGGTGACAGCTACAAAGTCACATCGTGTGACAATAACTGAAGGATGCAACAAGTCTTCACATCTGAGTCGGACCCGGTCGGTTCTTATTGATCGAATCAAAGTCGATGACTATACTTTTTCTCTTGGGAACAAATTTCCTTAAAAATATAAAATATATATAGGTTAGTTAAATGCCAAAACTAGTTTTCCAACTGTAAAATGCGAAACAAAAAAAAAACAAAAAAAAAAAAAGGGGAGGGAGAGAGATAGATACATTGCCTAGGCTTCACGCTCTCTCTAGAGGAGCCAATTATAGTGCCCCATGCAGAGAGAATCCTTAGAAGGGATAGACTGAAACAAAAAGACACATGGGGTTGCTGAGGCTGTGTGTTTTTCAGCTAACGGAGATCATAAATTATCAGGAAAGGAAAACATTTTCTAACAACTGAACTCCAGGAGTTGGTTTCATTGCTAAAGTTTTTTCCTTTGTGCAAAATGCACTACCAGTTCCCCCCTCCCCTCCCTATTGCTCTGTTAAACTTAAATTTATAAACTTAAAGACCTACGGTGTATTTTTGAAAAAAAAAAAAAAAACGAACCTCAGCTAGTGCAACAATCCTGCCTTGTTAGACAATATAATGGAAAATGAAGCTAATAAAAAGGAGGGCCTGAACTGTGGAAGCCATAGGACTAGTCACTAAAACTGCCTACAGACTCCTTGCTGCTGTTCATCCCCCACCCCGTCCACCTGCCATGTTCTGCACCGTAGATGCTAGCCATCTTATTAGAAACAGGGCTTAGCTTCCGCATGTCAAGGCTGCACCACAAGGACTGCTGGTCTAATGACTCCAGAGCACAGATTCCAAATTAATGAATTAGAAGCAGGGAGATGCTTTCACTGCAGGTCCTTGGGTACAGGTTCCTCTCTGGAATGAGAACAGTGAGCAGCAAGGAAGTGCCATTACCAAAATCTCATGGAAATAGCAGTCAGAGGCAACAGTGCCTCAGACAATCTCTCTCTCACCACAGATATACAGGCTCAGAATGTCTAGGAAGGACAGGAAATGCACTGCTGTTTCTCAGAAGGAATTTGCAGTGAACAATTCTAGATCTTCTGTATGGCAAAGCAAATCTTCTCTGAGTTTAGGTCTACTTATGAAAAAAAAAAAACAAAAAAAACGCACACACACACACCTCCCTCTTGTGGCAATAGATATGTGGTCTCCACAAATAAGCTTAAAAAAGGAGAAGTTTACTTTTGGAAAAAAAAAAAATTCACTTTTTTTGCAGGTAAAAAAAAAAATGTGCATGCATTTATTTATTTGGAGCCTGTAAAGCATTGCACCAGCAATCAGCAGATCAATGATGCCATGCAGGTCTCCTGCAGATCTGTCAGTGTATCTGTGTGCCCAACTACAAGCCGACAACTGCAAAGGATGTCAGAATTTGTAGTTCATTCACACACACAGAGCTGCGTTAATGAATGATGCGGCTGTGTAGGCAGAAGCCCGCATGGCCGCGCCGATTTCAAAAAGTGACAGCTAGTATGGAGAACTTCTCTTGCTATCACAGGAAGGGGGGGGGAGGGGGTGTAAAATCGGGCAGCGGCTGCAGCATTGGGAACATATTACATGTTCCACCCTAAAAACGGGTGGACCATATAACATGTTCACAAAGGTCAACTTCTCCTTTGAACTGGCTATACACTGTTTGAACCTGAGCCAGTACCTGGTGACTCGGCCGAAATTCGCTTTGTTGGTGGCCCTGTCAGCTCACTCCTTCCCGATATCCTTCAACTGAAAAATCAAAGGAGCCAGGTGGAAAATTGTCAGCCAATCTAATACAATAGGCTAGAGGGGCATTCGTTCATGCGAGCTGTATAATATAGACTGTGTGCAATTGGGAAAATCCAGAGAGCCGCACTCTCAGGAAATTATAATCCAATTATTTTCCTGAGAGTGCGGCTGTCCAGATTTTCCCAATTGCACACAGCCTTTACCAACATTAGCCAGCACCTGGGGCTCTTTGTTCCTGGAGACCAACAGCCAGTTCATACCTGGACAGATTCACCCTAGTGTGGGGACAACATCCGCATCGAGCTGTATAATATAGATGGGAAAATCTGTTTAGACTTGTGGCTGAAAAAAAAAAAAAAAAAAATCTAAAAACAAAAAAACAAAAAACGTATTTGGCCAGACTTAAAGGGGTTGCAAAGGCAGAAGGTTTTTTATCTTAATGCATTCTATACATTAAGATAAAAAGCCTTCTGTGTGCAACAGCCCCAAACACTTAAGGCAAGTCTCTGTCCAGCGACAATCCTTCACGATTGGTTGAGACACAACTGCGGCACCATTAGCTCCCGCTGCTGTCAATTAAAATCAGCTAGCCAATCAGGGGAGAGAGGGGGCAGGGCCAGGCTCTGTGTCTGAATGGACATAGGGAGCTGTGACTCGGCTCGGGTGCCCCCACAGCAACCTGCTTGCTGTGGGGGCACTGAACAGGAGGGAGGGGCCAGGAGCACAGAAGAGGGACCCGAGAAGAGGAGGATCTGGGCTGCTCTGTACAAATCCACTGCAACAAAGCAGACAAAATGTTTATTATTTTTATAGGAAAAAAAAAAAAACAAGCCTTTACAATCACTAAGATTAATTAGCAGCTCTGTTCGGCTATATAGCCGCTAGCAATAATCCCATGTAAAATCTGACAGTTTGGTTGTACCAAAGTTGATCGATCAACTTTGGTACATTCAGCCTTCTCATACATGGTTTGAATCTCAGCCAGTCCCTGCTGAGTCGGCCGAGATTTGAATAGTCTATGCCTGGCTTTAAAGAAAGCGAGGGGATGGGTTGTTCAGGTTTTTTTCGCACAAAAATACGGATCAAAGAAGGAAAAAACAAAAAAACAAAAACAAACAAAAAATACAAACAAAAAAACGCATTTATAGGACAAAAACTACTCTTACGTGTATTTGATACCAGCCAGATCAAACATGAACCTTGCAGCCTTCATTTCTAGAGAGTCATGGTACTTATCAGACATATAGATCACTTCTTTAATGCCTAAAACAAAAATATAGATTGTATCAGTTGTTTTAGGATGAAGGCAATAAAAGACCATCCAATACATAGCTACTCTACTACAGGACCGCAAAATGGCCATAACATTTAATATACAAAAGTGCGCATAGCCATTTAAAGTCAATCTGAAGTGATATTATGTACTAAACAAATACCGAAACTGCACTCAGAGCTCCTTCACATCCGACACTGCCCTGAATGTAAAATGTACTCAACTCTCTGTAAATCGGCTTTATTTATTGCCAATGAGTGTTAAGTTCTACAATTACTCACCTGCTTGTATGATTAGCTTGGCACATTCATTGCATGGAAACAAAGCAACGTACATGTCGCATCCTTTTACATCTGCTGAATTCTTATTCATAATGGCATTCAGCTCGGCATGGCAAACTGTTAAGATAAAGTAGAAGGGATATAATACACCACTAGATGGCACGCAATCATGTGTCAATGAAGACAGGACATACAAAGATTGAAAAAAAAAAAAAAAAAAAAGAAGGAGGAAGGAGCACAAACATTGCTTTCAGGTAAAAATGTTAACACAAAAACAGTTTTTTTTTTTTTTAAGAGTAACTTAACTCTCTCAATCAACATTGATTATTTCTAATCCTTATTCTGCTAGCATTAATACATAGATGGGAATATAGATATCATATTTACTTGTTTTAAACTTTTTTTCACATTTCTTCAGTTACTTCCTGATTTCCATGCCTAGGAAAATGATGTCATACATCCCAGGAGTCTTCAGGAGGGGCCTTCTCCAGAAAGTAAATGCTACAGGAATCATCTGCCCTTAGTCAAAATGGCCGCTGCCAGAAATGCTAGGGTGTGTTTTTTAAAGTGATCTCTCAACAAAATAAAGCACGGAGACATGGATGGGAAACTTTGCTTTGGATGTTAAAACATTAATTAAATAGTAATTTTTTGGTTTATGTTGTTCAGATGCAGTGTAGTTTTGCTTTGAAGACCAATTCCACGCAAACATTGTTAAAAGGCTTCAATAACAAGAACATATGTAAATGAGCCAAAAAAAAGAGAGTCAGAGGTATCATGAGAAAGATTTCCCATTTTAAATAACTGCACAATTCTTACAACATCTTCTTGCTATGCGCAACGCAGACCAGACAGATATGGGTCCGGCAGGGGACTTTTAAGAGACTCATTGCAATAAAAGACAAAGTTAAAAGCAACCCTGTCATAATTGAAAACCAATGAAACAAGGCATTTGGCACATGCCTCTAAAATCTTGAGACCACCCCAGGAGCCCCCCAATGAACTCCAGCTTTAACTTTCTAATTTGGAGAAGCCCAGAGCCTAAACACACCCAAGCATTACACAATGTTAAGCAGGCAGGTCACATTGGTGCACACAATGAACTGAAGACTGTGGAGGGGGCCTGCCTAAGTGCCTTATTTCTGGGCCAGCATTTGTGGGGCAGAAGAAAGGCCTTTCAAAATTGTATAAACTGTTTTTTTTACAGACATAACGAGGCAACGGATGTGCCCTCAGCTTCACTTGATGTTAGTTATGACAGATATAAAGAAACTGTCGTCTGAATTGGCCATGTATTTTATGTACATTCACGATTATTGGAACAAGAATGGTTTATAAGAAGTCCTCTATTGTGCACAGAATGAAAGGGGTCTAAGGGGTAGGGGTGAGGGGAGGGGAAGGAATGATGTAGATGGCAGTGGCGGTTGGCAGTACCACAGCTGATGAGGGGGAAGTTGATGTAGTGTTTGGGGTGTAAGAGAGCTGATGGTGGAAGGGAGACAATTGTGGTTGTTTGGTGCACAAGAGTGGATCGTGAGGGGAGATAAAGCACATCACAGACATGGTCAACAGGATGACATATGGGTATGTCAGAAATATAAAATCAAGCAAGGGATGATGTGAAAGATTCTCAGGAAACAGCACCACAATACAGTTCACTGATCACTCTGAGGGCACAGAAGGCAGAATATGGAGAGATTGGAGATTTTACCTCTACCAGACAGAGAAGGAAAGGAGACAATATCTGTAGTATGGGGGTTGGAAGTTCAGAGGACATTAAAGTGTTACTAAACCCAGGATTCCGCATTCATCATAGCTGTTCTCCCACAGTACATGGAAATGAAATAATTTCAGTAAATATACCTTTTCTCATCAGCAGTATATAGCAGTCTTGTGATTACCATCAGTGTCCGGCCGAGCACGGTTAAAGCTTGTAGGTGGAGTTTTCATTCTCCTCTGACTGTCCTATAATGCTGCAGGGCCCCTTACCCTCTATCTGGACAGTGCTGATTGGCCCGGTGCTGATCACATGCACCCTCCCAAGAAAAAAAAAAAAAATTCTCTAGCAATACACACCAAACTGAACATGTGCAGATTGCCCCCAAAGCTCTGTTCTATCAGCAGATGGATCGGTGACAGTGGAAGAAGGGGAGGATCAGAGAAGACAGGATCAAACAGCCTTTTTACACAATGCAGAGGATTAACCCCTTAGGTTCCACAGTGAGTAAGCCAAGCATGCTTTACTGCATATACAGACTGATTTTACTGTTGTGGGTTTAGTAACACTTTAAGGCTGGCATCAGAGAGCAGCTGAGGGAGCAGAGACATAAAAGAGGAGAGACGTCCATGAACATAAATAGGGCTATTTTGGACAGATTGCATTAGGGAAAGAGATAAGAGCGTGGGACAATATCATAGAATGGAAGACCGAGAAAAGCCAACAGTGAGCATAGCCAACACCAGCTTCTTTTGAAGAACAGGCAGCTGAGATACAAGAAGATGATATCAGGGACCAGGAGAGATGGGAAGAAGTGCAGCAAATCCTGCATTTAGCATGTAGACGAGCACAGTGAAGACAATGAAGTTTAGGGCCGAACGGATGACATCAAAGAGCATGTCACCAGCACACCAAGGATCTCCAGAGTGGGCCCAAAGCTTTAATCAGTGATCACATCCTTACAGCAGATTGCAACGTTTCGGAGCCAAGGAGGACCCCTTCATCAGGCATGTGGCTCCGAAACGTTGCAATCTGCTGCAACGATGTGATCACTGGTTAAAGCATTGGTGACATTCTCTTGCTCTGACTTGACATGGTTACAGCCGGTGGTCGCTTCAGCATTTCTACAGGAATGTATGCTTTGGGAGTGCGTCGGATGACATGAAAGGAACAAAAAACTGGGAGGAACAGAGGAAGGCAGACTGCTCTGTCTTGTTTGGGGTTTGCATCCCAAGATGCAGTAAATCCAAGATGTTAGCTACCCTGTTTCCCCAAAAATAAGACCTAGCGTGATTGTCGATGATGGCTGCAATATAAGCCCTAACCCCCAAATAAGCTGTAGTTAAAGTCCTTGTAGGTCTTATTTTCAGAGTAGTGTGATAGAAGGGTCTGGCGCTGTTCCTTTAATTGAATAATACCCTACCTGCGGCTTCCCAACATTACCTACTTTACCAGCGCTGAAGGCTAACTGTGACGTTTTTACTACTTCGCTTGATTTACACTGTGAAATTGTGAGTACCTCTCCATTTGTTTAATAAATCCTTTTTAAAAACGATTTTACGCTATGGGCACTCCTTCTCTTTTTACATATGATACACCACGATCCTGAGCCCGCCAGTGATCGCCGTACAGTGGCGAAAAACTGTAACTGCCTGATACCCCTGCAGGGGTGAAGTGATCCGGTGAGTGGCTGCACTTTCAGAGCAAGGATTTTAAAACTATTGAAGGATTATAACCACAACATCACATGCACCAAGATATTGCACAAGATATATGCCAAGATACTATACCAATAAGAGTCTAAATGAATTTGACAACAAGTGTATTACACAATAAGGACTTCCTTTGAACTTCACCAGCACGTTTGCACTTTATTAGGAGTGATTCAAACACTTTTCAGTTCCTCAACCAGGAGTAGATCTCCCACACCTCTCCCTTTCCCCCTTCTCCCCTCCCCCTCCCCCCCCTTCACCCCCTCCTTCCCCCCCCTCCCTCCCCCTCCCCCCACACTTAACGTCATTTGGAATACTAACCAGCAACACCATGCATGGGATTTGATATCACCAATAGTTTTTATATATTTACAGCTTGCGTATCATTTATAATTGTACAATATTTACCAATATTTTAAGTATATCACTATCTGATACCTGCACGTTTTTGTTTACACCTAGGAATTTATATTTATATGCCTTATATTTATATGCCTTGTTTTAGAAACCTATACGCAGGTAGGGTATTATTCAATTAAAGGAACAGCGCCAGACCCTTCTATCACACTAATCAACTCAGCTGTCCCCATTTATGGTGACTGCTTGTTGGGCGGCAGCAGTTCCATAAATCTCACCAATAGACCTCTATTTCCACTGCGCGGGTTCACCATCCCTTTATTTTCAGGGTAGGGCTTATTTTCGGGGAAACAGGGTAGGGCTTATTTGGGAGGTATGGCGTATATTGCAGCCATCACTGACAATCACGCTAGGCCTTATTTTCGGGGAAACAGGGTAGTCACAATTGGACAGAAAAAGCTGTAGGAACATTCCCACGTGCACAAAAATTGGATTGCCTCTTAAAATTATAAAAGGTTATTAATCTTTCTACTTATTTACATAGACACATACTCAAAATAGCAACAGAATGGAGCTTCAACTTATTCAGCACAGTAATTGAGGAAAACATTACATAGGAGTTTTTTTTCCAGCAGTAGACCAACTCTAAAGAAAGATTGCTGCTGAACTTGCAAATGCTCCATGGCATCATCTGTTTCTGTTGTAAAGGCACACAAATCCTCATCAGACTATGCACAGGACAAATCATTAGGCTTACAAAGCCTGTGTGGCCAATTCCTGGAGACAAACAATTTGCCTTATAAAAGAAAGTTACCAGAAATAAAAATATAAAACCTATAGTTGGAAAGTTGCAGAATCCCATTTCATCTACATAGCAGATTCATAAGGGGGCAGCAGCTGGGCTCTTCGTGAAATATTAGAACATCACAAATAAGCTCATTTTTACCAGAGCACAAATTCTATTTCAGCAGTTTGGAAGGAGAATAAATGAGAAGTGCTTATTTAAAGGGCAAGAAAGCCCTTCCTCCCCCAGTTCTGACAAAATTTGGTTAAGATTGTTTTGATGCATCCATCAAGCTATCGTGCGTGAGAGAAGAAATGGAAAGGCACTCGATCATGATATAATAGAAAAAGACTGCAGCTGATGTAAAAAGGAAAAAAGAAATATAGAGGCATTTGTGGTTTCGTTTTTACACAGCTTTCAACAGAGTAGACCTTCCACATAAACTTGACTCTGCTCCCAGACACGTCAGGCCTTTCTCTACACACCATTAGCACACTGACAGCCATTACTTTTGATATGCAAGACAGTGCGGGTTTAAAAAACAAAAAGAACAAGTCAGGAAAGAAATAGAAAAGCTTAAACAATGGATTTGTGAGTTTGGGGTAAATACACAGAATCATTCTGCTTTACAACTCACCATATATGAATACTGGAGACCTGCAGGCAAAGAACACAACCTAATAAATGTCTAAATTAACAAGCTAGTAACCAACATGTGTTTTTTTGTTTGTTTGTTTTTTTAATACGCACGGTTTAGAAGAATAGCAACATTTTACAAAGTTTAGATTGCATTCACATCTAAGCGTTACCTGCAGGTAGGTTTACATCTGAGCCGGTAAAGGATGGTGTGAAATCGCACGCCTTCCCGCATCCACAGAAAAAAACATGCTATTGCTTAGGTGATGCGTGGGGGGGCCATTAAATCGCCACACACTGCAAACCGCGCTGTGCTATGCGGTTCCCATGCAGCTGTGTTTTTGGCAAAGGTGCAAATGAATGGGCTGCTGTGCCCTAGCAAACACAGCCGCCGGAAACTGCATAGGTGTGAACCACTCCTGAATGCGCGCAAAAGCCTGTAATATGCCACGTTTACGAAACGTGCAAAAAAAGCATGTCGTGCTTGAGGTGCAATTCATTGTTAGTGGCACCCCAAATGCAGCAAGCAGATGCAACAAATTCACAGTAAAACAAAATGCACGACTTAATTCTCAATAAGGTACATGAGCCTCTTTGGCGTGTAGGGCAGCCCATTTAAGCGAACGTGAACCTAGCCTTAGGGTTGATATTAGGATAAAAAACTAGTCTACAATCATCATTTTAGGCACTGATTAAGTTAACATTTGTGTACAGTTCTATCTTAGAGGTTGTAAACCTTGGGGGAAAAAAACCCTGTAAGACAAAAAGGCATAATGAGCTAGTATGCATCGCATACTAGCTCATTATGAAACACTTACCTTAGAATGAAGGCCTCCAGCGGCGCCCGCACACCGCTGAGACCTTCCCCGGTGTGATTCTTCCGGGTTTGCGGGCTACGGCACTGAGTGGCTGGAGCCGTGATGACATGACTCCCGAGCAATCGGGCAGGAGCCGCCGTTTACAGCACGGGCTCTGAAGGTCCGGCATGGCAAGCCGGACCTTCAGAGCGCATGCGCCAATGTGCAAGTTTGGGAGATACAGTATCTCACAAAAGTGAGTACACCCCTCACATTTTTGTAAATATCTCATTATATCTTTACATGTGACAACACTAAAGAAATTACACTTTGCTACAATGTAAAGTAGTGAGTGTACAGCTTGTATAACAGTGTAAATTTGCTGTCCCCTCAAAATAACTCACCACACAGCCATTAATGTATAAAAAGCTGGCAACAAAAGTGAGTACACCCCTAAGTGAAAATGTCCAAATTGGGCCTAAAGTGTCATGATTTTGTGTGGCCACCATTATTTTCGAGCACTGCCTTAACCCTCTTGGGCATGGCGTTTACTAGAGCTTCATAGGTTGTCACTGGAGTCCTCTTCCACTCCTCGGTGTCATGTGACTCGTTAGTGTTACAAGGTCGCAGGTGTGTTAAATTTAGTATTATCGCTCTCACTTTCTCATAATGGTTACTGGAAGTTCAACATGGCACCTCATGGCAAAGAACTCTGAGGATCTTAAAAAAAGAATTGTTGCTCTACATAAAGATGGCCTAGGCTATAAGAAGATTGCCAAGACCCTGGAACTGAGCTGCAGCACAGTGGCCAAGACCATACAGAGGTTTAACAGGACAGGTTCCACTCAGAACAGGCCTCGTCATGGTCGACCAAAGTTGAGCGCACGTGCTCAGGGTCATATCCAGAGGTTGTCTTTGGGAAATAGATGTACGAGTGCTGCCAGCATTGCTGCAGAGGTTGAAGGCGTGGGGGGTCAGCCTGCCGGTGCTCAGACCATACACAGCACACTGCATCAAATTGGTCTGCATGGCTGTCGTCCCAGAAGGAAGCCTCTTCAGAAGATGATGCACAAGAAAGCCTGCAAACAGTTTGCTGAAGACAAGCAGACCTAGGACATGGATTACTGCAACCATGTCCTGTGGTCTGATGAGACCAAGATTAACGGTTTTTTGTTCAGATGGTGTCAAGTGGAGGGGTACAAAGACAAGTGTGTCTTGCCTACAGTCAAGCATGGAGGTGGGAGTGTCATGGTCTGGGGCTGCATGAGTACTGTCGGCACTGGAGAGCTACAGTTCATTAAAGGAACCATGAATGCCAAAATGTACTATGACATACTGAAGCTGAACATGATCCCCTCCCTTCGGAGACTGGGCCGCAGGGCAGTATTCCAACATAACGTCCCCAAACCGACCTCCAAGATGACTACTGCCTTGCTAAAGAAGCTGAGGGTAAAAGGTGATGGACTGGCCAAGCATGTCTCCAGACCTAAACGCTATTGAGCATCTGTGGGGCATCCTCAAAACGGAAGGTGGAGGAGTGCAAGGTCTCTAACATCCACCAGCTTCGTGATGTCGTCATGGAGGAGTGGAAGAGGACTCCAGTGGCAACCTGTGAAGCTCTGGTGAACTCCATGCCCAAGAGGGTTAAGGCAGTGCTGGAAAATAATGGTGGCCACACAAAATATTGACACTTTGGGCCCAAATTGGACATTTTTGCTTAAGGGTGTACTCGCTTTTGTTGACATGGTTTAGACATTAATGGCTGTGTATCGAGTTATTTTGAGGTTACAGCAAATGTACACTGTTATACAAGCTGTACACTCACTACTTTACATTGTAGCAAAGTGTAATTTCTTCATTGTTGTCACATGAAAAGATATAATAAAATATTTACAAAAATGTGACGGGTGTACTCACTTTTGTGAGATCCTGTATTCACAGTACCTACAGGTAAGCCTTACTATTATAGGTAATAGTACAAGTAAAAAATTTGAGTTTACTTCCTCTTTAACCCGTTGCCGCCCGGCCTATGGCATAATGAGGCCTGGGCCAGCCTCTCATCCCTCCGTGTTAATGGGACACATCACAGCTAATCACAAGAAAACAAACAGAATGAATCGATTTCATTCAGTAAAATGCTTGCATATAGCAATAAAATTAATTGCTATAAAGCAACCATAACGTTAAAAAATAAATACTGATCACTTCCCCAGAGTAGTACAAGATTACTATGGTAAAATTATATTGCTCTGGTCAAAATGTGTTAGAAAAAAATATATATATATATTTTTTTTTCATTTCTTCATTTTCCAGAAAATTATGACAAAGACGTACAAAAAAAAAAAAAAAAAAAAAAAAAAAAAAAAAAGGAAAAAAAAAGCTTGCCATGCCTCCCACCAAATACTTTGGACTGTACATTCCAAAAAGGGGTCATTTGGGGGAAAAGCTGTACTGACCTGACATTTTTGGGTCTCAACAAATGAGATAGATAGATATGCAAAGTTTTATAACAGAAACAAAGAAAAAAAAACGTGTTTTTCTTTTTTCTAAAATTATCTTTTTTCGTTTATCTAGCAAAAATAAAAAAAAAATAAAAACAGTGGTGACTAAATACCACCAAAAGAAAGCTTTATTTGTCTGGAAAAAATGATAAAAATGTACTTTGGGTACAGTTTTGCATGACCTCGCAATTGTCATTCAAAGTGCGGCAGCACTGAAAGCTGAAAATTGGCCTGTGCAGGAAGGGGGTAAAAATGCCCGGTATTGAAGTGGTTTAAATTACAATTCTACTCGCTTCCATTCCAGGGATGGGAAATCTGCGAACACCCTCGCTGACATCTTTCTGGCTTAAAGATCTTTGGCACGGACAAATGCCAAAAAAGTACACAAAAAGGTGTGCAGATGCAGCTAAGGCTGAATTTACACTATAGCGTTTCACAAACATGCGCAAAACCGTGCCACGTTTCTGCGCTACACACATAGGACAGCCTATTCACCTCAATGGGCTACTCTACACAGGACAAATGCACCAAAGTAGCACTTGCACATTTAAGCTTCAACCATAATTTACCACCTGTGTGTGTGCTTAAATGGTAATAGTATATTGTATACCCTTCTATGTTATGGTCCTTTTAGGTGCCCATCTAATAGTTTTTCTTTTAAATTATCGATGCTCCCTGCTGAAACCACTGCTTGTGGAAGAGAATTCCACATCCTTACCGCTCTTACAGTAAAGAACTCTCTACGAAGTTTAAGGTTAAACTGATTCTCTTCTAATTTTAGTGAATGGCCGTGTGTCTTTTTCAATTCCCTTGCTCGGAAAAGTTTTATCCCTATTGTGGGGTCATCCATACAGTATTTGTACAGTGAAATCATATCCCCTCTCAAGCGTCTCTTCTCCAGAGAGAATAAGTTCAATGCTTGCAGTCTTTCCCCATAGCTTAGATTCTCCAGTCCCTTTATTAGTTTTGTTGCCCTTCTCTGGACCCTCTCCAGTTCCAGCACATCCCTACTGAGGGCTGGTACCCAGAATTGGACAGCATAGTCTAGCTACCAATGGTCCAGAGTCTTGTAGAGTGGGAGAATTATTGTTTTATCTCTGGAGTCCCCTTTTTAATGCATACCAATATTCTGCTGGCTTTGCTTGCAGCAGTTTGGCATTGCATGCCATTACTGAGCCTGTTATCTAGTAGGACCCCCAGGTCAGTTTCCATCCTAGATTCCCCCAGAGATGCTCCCCCTAGCGAGTACACTGCATTCATATTTTTGGCACCCAAATGCATTATTTTACATTACATTTACATTATGCATTATTTTAGCCGTTTATCCCATCCTCCAGATCGTTTATGAATAGATTAAATAGGCTTGGTCCCAGGACAGAACCCTGGGCGACCCCACTTTCCACACCAGACCATTTCGAGTACTCCCCATTCACCACCACCCTCTGGACTCGCCCCCTCAGCCAATTTTCAATCCATGTACTCACCCTTTGGTCCATGCCAACAGACCATAGTTTGTACAGTAAACATATATGGGGAACCATGTTGAATGCCTTTGCAAAATCCAGATACACCACATCCACAGCCCTTCCTTTATCAAGATGGCAGCTCACCTCCTCATAGAAGGTTAATAGATTGATCTGGCAAGAACGATTCTTCATGAATCCATGCTGATTACTGCTAATAATACCATTCTTATTACTAAAATCTTGTATATAGTCCTTTATCATCCCCTCTAAGAGCTTGCATTGATGTTAGGCTAACTGGTCTGTAGTTCCCAGGGATATATCTTGTCCCTTTTTAAATATTGGTGCTACACTGGCTTTTCTCCAATCAGCTGGTACCATTCCAGTCAGTAGACGGTCCATAAAAATTAGGAACAATGGTCTGGTTATCACTTGACTGAGCTCCTTAAGGACCCTCGGGTGCAAGCCATCTGATCCCGGTGATTTACTAAGGTTAGGTTTTTCAAGTCAATTTCTAATTCTATCCTCAGTTAGACATGAGGGTGCTTCCTGTGATGTGTTATGAAGATAAACATTACAGTCTTGGTTACTTAATCCTCTTGTTTCCCCTTGTGAAGACTGAGGAGAAGAAGAAATTCAAAACCTTTGCCATCTCTCCGTCTTTTGTAACCATATTCCCTATATCATCTTTTATGGGGCCAAGGTGTTCTGACCTCCCTTTCTTACCATTTATATAAAGAATTTCTTGTTTTTTTTTACTCTCCCCTGCTATGTGCCTTTTGAGTTCTATCTTAGCCACCCTGATTGCACACTTACATTTCTTGTTGCATTCTTTGTAAAGTTGGAATGCTGACGATGACCCCTCACCCTTGTGTTTTTTGAAGGCCTTCAACTTTGCTTTTAGAACCACCCAGGACTGTTAGCTCTTTTAAATGTATTTCCCATTGGGATGCACTGGCCAATACCTTTATGTAGTATGCTCTTTTAAAGCACTCCCATTTTTCCTCCGTGTTCTTTGCTCCTAGGATTTTATCCCATTTAGGATCTTCTAGCAAAAAGCTCAGTTTGAAGTTGGCTCTTTTGAAATTCAGAGTCTTTGTATTGTCCCTGTGTTTCCGATTTATGTGATTTATGCTGAAACTAATTGACCTGTGGTTGCCGTTTCCCAAATTGCCCCGTATTTCCACATCCACGATCAGGTCTGTATTGTTAGTAATCAGTAGGTCTAGTAACACTTTATTTCTTGTTAGTGCATTTACCATCTAACCCATGAAATTGTCCTGCAAGACATTTAGGAAATGGCAAGCCTTAGACAAATGCACGGTTTATTCTGCCCAGTCTGTCTGGATAATTAAAATCCCCCATTATGACACTTCCCATCCTTGCCGCCATTCCAAACTGTGATAGGAGGTCCGGCTCCCCCTCCTCCCTCTGGTTGGGGGCCTATAGCATACTCCCAGTATTACTTTCCCCTTGGTTTTCTCCCTTTGAAGATCTACCCAAAAGGATTCCACCTCCTCCCTTGCTCCAGTAGTGATGTCATCCCTCACATTCACTTGTACATTCTTGATATACAGTCACACCCCTCCCCCTTTTTCACCCTCCCTATCTCTGCGATATAGGGAATACCCTTGAATGGTTGCCAGCCAATCATGAGTGCTGTTGAACCAAGTCTCTGAAATTCCCACAAAATCTAAATCCTCTTCGTACAACAGCAGCTCTAGTTCTCCCATCTTGTCAGCCAGATTTCTGGCATTAGTGAACAAGCCTCATAGTTTTGTCCGGTCGCATACTTTCTCCTTGTTAGTTGTTCTGAGGGTGCAATTTGGATTTGTTAATTTACTTACCTCGGGTTTAGGTACTGTAGTCACCCTACCACTAATGCCCCCAATACTACCCTCTAAAATTTGTTCCACGCTGGCAAGCTCTACATCTGGACCCCCCCCCCCCCCCCAATCGCCTAGTTTAAAAGCCAAAAAGTTAGAGCTATCTTCTCTCCCAGCCAAGCTGCACCTTCCCCATTAAGGTGCAGTCTGTCCCTGCTAAAGAGTCGGTAACCGACTGACTTCCACCCAGTTCTCCAGGAACCCAAACCCCTACTTTCTACACCAGCTCCTCAGCCACTTGTTAACTTCCCTAATCTCCAGCTGCCTCTCTGGTATGGCTCGAGGTGCCGGTAATATTTCTGAGAATACTACCTTGGAGGTCCTTTTCCTCAATTTAGCTCCCAAGTCTTTAAAATCGTTTTTCAGGACACTCCATCTTCCCCTGACTTTGCATTGGTGCCAACGTGTACCATTGCAAAAAGGATTACGCTGCACTAGAGTGCGTTAGACATGCTACTAAATTATGGCATGATAGAACAACTGCGTCTAAATAAACGCATGTGGATGTGGGAAACACAACACCTCTACAAGGTAAGCGGACCTAATAATAGATAAATACTCCGAATACAAATGTGAAAAATTGACAAAATGCATAGAAAAACGCATCAAAAGTATAAATGCAAAATTTAAATGTGAAATAAGACAGATTAACGTATCAAAGTGCATAGGTACCAATAAGCATAACTGAATCACAGCATTACTAGATGCAGTACAATGAATATAAACGCATCAAAGTGCAAATGTGCCAATATGCTCAAATGTGCAAAATATAAAAAAACGCATAAAGTGCAAATAAACACATATATATATATATTTTATTTATTTTGTATGCATTTGTCAATTTTCACATTTGTATTCAGAGTATTTATCTATTAGGTCCGCTTACCTTGTAGAGGTATTGTGTTACCCACATGCGTTTATTTAGACGCAGTTGTTCTATCATGCTATAATTTAGTAGCATGTCTAACACACTCTAGCGCAGCGTAATCCTTTTTACGTTTGTCATTTTGCACGCATATGAGACGTGTTTAACGCACGCAGCTGAGCAGTGCTTTACTAAGTTGTGTGGCTCGCAGGATCTTTCCCAACGTCTACCATGACAGCTGGTTCTTCCCCAGTCCCTCCCAATAATCTGTCCACCAGATCCTTGATGTGCCAAACCCAAGCGCCTGGTAAACAACATACAGTTCAACACTTCAGCACTCCTAAACATTGAGTCCCCTACCACCAGAATCTGTCTTTACTTACCCTTGCCCTCACTGCTGGAGGAGTTTTTCCCCTGGCAGCTAGGGGCATCACTCTGCTCCAGCAATGCTAATCCCTGACTGGTTTCCCCAATATCACGCAACAAGGTGTACTTATTGGGATGTTCCAGCCCAGGACCAGCCTCCCTGACTCTTTCCCCTCTACCCTTTCTGAGTGTCCCCCATCTACTCTGCTCTGGTGCCTGCACCTCTGTCTCCACCTACCCCTGTGCTGGCCCCTGTTGGGTATGATCCCAACTCTGCTTTAGTATGGGAGAGTCTTCTCAATGTTGACAGTTGCCTCCCTAGTTTCAGAACCTGGGCTTCCAGGGAAACAATGTGCTTATATTTTGCACAGCAGTATTCGCCCTTGATCAGATGATCAAGGAACACATACATGTGGAAGAGATGTGCTCCGAGACGCATCTGCACACCCGCTGGGCATTGTACCAATTTAATGAAGATTGGGAATTATACTCTGTCCAATTAATGGACAACTAGCTTCCTGACTAATACTTACAATACACGTGCACTCACTAGTGTGAATGGATGTGTATTGTATTACAGACATTATCTCCTACAATAAACAAAGCGGGAAATTTTAAATTTAAGAAAAAAAAAAAAAAAGGAAGAAGTACAAAAATGTATGTATGTATGTATGTATGTATGTATGTATGTATGTATGTATGTATGTATGTATGTATGTATGTATGTATGTATGTATGTATGTATATATATATATATATATATATATATATATATATATATATATATATATATATATATATATATATATATATATAAATATATAAATATATATATATATATATATATAAAAATCACACACACAGTTGTGCTGATAAGTTTACATACCCTGGCAGAATTTATGATTTCTTGCCCGTTTTTATAGAATATGAATGATAACACAAAAACATTTATTTCACTCATGGTTAGTGTTTGGCTGAAGCCATTTATAATCAATCTTTTTAAATCATAATGGCAACAGAAACTACCCAAATGACCCTGATCAAAAGTTTACATACCCTGGTGATTTTGGCCTGATAACATGCACACAAGTTGACAGAAAGGCGTTTGAATGGCTATTATAGGTAACCATCCTCACCTGTGATCTGTTTGCTTGTAATTAGTGTGTGTGTGTATAAAAGGTCAATGTGTTTCTGGACTCCTGACAGACCCTTGCATCTTTCATCCAGTGCTCCACTGATGTTTCTGGATTCTGAGTCATTGGGAAAGCAAAAGAATTGTCAAAGGATCTGTGGGAAAAGCTAGTTGAACTGTATAAAACAGGGAGGGGATATAAAAAAAAAAGAAGATATCCAAGGAATTGAGAATGCCAATTAGCAGTGTTCAAACTCTAATCAAGAAGTGGAAAATGAGGGGGTTCTGTTGAAACCAAACCAAGGTCAGCTAGACCAACTAAAATTTCAGCCACAACTGCCAGGAAAATTGTGTTTATAATTTCTCTTTATTAGTTTTTTCATATAAAACAATCATTTATATCAACAACATCCCAATTAAACATTAACAATTCCACAGATTATACATCGTACTTCAATTTTCGTGATAATTTTCCCTTTTTCTTTTATTACAAACTGTGAAAGCATTCTTATCTAAAACCTTTTTCTACCATGCAGTCTTAGCCCTCCTTCCCACCCCCCAATTTCTATATCTGCATCCGTACCCCTTTCATACAAACAAACATCCAATTCCATATCCCGAGGTAAACAACAACAACAACAACAAAAAAAAAAAAAATGAATAAGGGGGGGGAGTTGTTAACCTCCCTCGCCTCTTCCTTTCCTCTCTCTCTCCGTTCCCTCTATATTTTATTATAGATATTCTAATACTTCTCTTGATGATCGAAACTCATCCCAACTTTGCCAGATTTTTGATAATTGATTTGTTATATATCCTTCCTCCCTTATCTGTTTTTCCATATAATGAATTTCATTCATTTCACATATCCAGTCTGCTATTGTTGGACTCCTCGTTTTCCTCCAATTTCTTGCCATTATTGTTTTTGCTGCCGATAACATATGAATAATGATATCTTTTTTAATTGTCTTTATGGGCTTCGGTATTAGAGACAGTAACGAGATTTCCAAACTTGGGATTAACTCTACTCCTGATACCTTATAATAAATCTGAAATATCTCGTTCCAGAAACCTCTCACTAGGGGGCATCCATACCATATGTGCTCCATAGTTCCTTTTTCTATTTCACACCTCCAGCATAAGTCTGTATTTCCTTTATTTATTAATTTTAGGGTGACTGGACTTCTATACCACCTCATTACTATTTTATAATTTCTCTCTTGGTATTTATTTGCTGTGGTTGTTCTATACATAATAATTTCAAAAACCCTTTCCCATTCTTCCTCTGGTAAGGATCTGCCCATTTCTGCTTCCCATTTCTTTATATTTGTTATTTCTTTGCAGGGGCTATTCGGAATTAAGTCAGCATATATTTTGGATAAATTCTTAACTGGGATCTGTTCACTCAGCAATAGTTTTTCAAATTTAGTTAGCGATCTATCTATCTTAAATATTCTGGGCTCTATAAAAACTTCTTTAATTGTTGATACTGTAACCATTTATTTTCGTTTTCCAATCCCAGTTCCCGCAACGTGGGTATTTTCCCATTCTCAAGAACTTGTACCAGTCTTGTATGTTCCGATCTATTCCATTTTAAAAACTTTCGCGCTTCCCTAGCTGGGGGGAACTCGGGATTGAGAAACAATGGAGTCATGGGTCCAATCATTGTGGAGAGCTTCCCCCCTTTCATTACGTCATCCCATATCTTTAATGTGGCTTTAACGAAGAGTGTTAATTCGTTTCTTTTAGATCTTAAGTGGGACTCTGTCCATGGAAGAACTTTTAATTGGGGCCCCACTATTTCTTCCTCCATACTGACCCATTGCTTCTTTTCTTTATTATGGTACCAGTCTACTATTCTAGTCAGTGATGCTGCCTGCAGATATTTTACAAAATCTGGTAACGCAAGCCCTCCATTTCTTTTTCTTCTTGTTAGGTTTTCCCTTTTTATCCGGGGAGTTTTGTGCATCCATATAAACTCGACCGTAGCTCTCCTCAACTCCATCATCAGTTTTTTGGGGGGGTTCCAATGGTATTGTTTGAAAAATGTATAAAAGCTTTGGTAGTATGTCCATTTTTACAATGTTAACTCTTCCTGTCCATGAATATTTTAATTTCTCGTATTTCTGTAGTAGTTTGATAGCCCTCCGAATTGCTTCCTCATAATTCTTCCCCTGTAGTTGTTTCAAATCTTTTGTTATGAATATTCCCAAATATTTTATTGAGTCTTGTTTCCATTTAAATGGAAAATCCTTTTGCATAAGTAGATATATTTTTTCATTTATTGATATATTCATTATTTCCGATTTATCATAGTTTACTTTGAAATAGCTTAATTCCCCAAATCTTTTGAATTCCTTCATTAGATTAGGAATAGTTGTTAAGGGGTTAGTTATATATATTAGCAGATCATCTGCATATGCCGCTATCTTGTACTCTTTCCCCCCCAGTTTTATTCCCTTTATATCTTTGTTATTTCTAATTGCTGTAATTAGATGTTCCATTATTAATACAAACAGTAGAGGGGAGAGAGGACAACCCTGGCGGGTTCCGTTCGTTATTTTTATATCTTTTGATAATATGCCGCTTATTCTTACTTTTGCTTTCGAGTTGGAATACAGAGATCCTACTGCGCATTATTGGACCCATACCTAGTTGTATTAATGTTTCTTCCAGAAAGCCCCACCCTATCCTATCAAATGCCTTTTCGGCGTCTACAGTCAGTATACATGTTTCCGTGGCTGTTCTTTGGGCGAATTCTATCAATGTGCAGGTCTTTATGATGTTATCTTTAGTCTCTCTGCCTTTCGTGAATCCTGCCTGATCTAATTTTATATAGCTAGGTAGGATGGGTGTTATTCTATTTGCAATAATCTTGGAATATAGCCTTATATCTATATTGGTTAAAGAAATAGGTCGGTAGTTTTTGCAAAGCGTGTGGTCCTTCTCTGGCTTTGGAATTAATATAATGTGAGCCTCTGTGCTTTGTGGTATGAAGCCTTGAATGTGAGATATAGAGTTATGTTTATTTCAGAATGGGGGCGATTATATCCTGGAAGTGCTTATAGAATCTAGTGGTGTACCCATCAGGTCCTGGGCTTTTCCCCGGGACTAATTCTGCGATCACTTTCTGAACCTCTTCTATTGAGATGTCTCTTTCTAAGACCTCGAGTGTTTCTTTAGGGAATCTCGGCAGGGCTGTTTCTTCAATATATTTTTTAATTTCTTCCCTGTCAATTTCCTCCTTTTTCCCCTGTGGTGTTTTAATATTATATAAGTTTGAGTAATATGCGTGGAATTCCTTCAGTATTTCTTTTGGGTCATATGTATATTACCCATCAGCTTTTAATATTTTAATTAAATTTGATGTATTTTGTTGCTCTTTTAATGATTTGGCCAATATTTTACCTGTCTTATTTCCCTGCTGGTACCATTGTGCTCTTCTTCCGTCCCTAATTCTAAGAGATTCTTCATCAAGCATGGCTTGTAATTCCATTCTTTTCCCTTTTAGATTTATTTTTTCTGATGGATTAAGGGTTTGTTTATGTTTTATTTCCAGTTCTTCTATTTCTTTTATTAACTGGGATTTCTTCTGACTCTTACTTTTTTTTAATCTTGAGCCATGCTTGATGAATGTCCCTCTTATTACACATTTTAATGCTTCCCACTGCATGGGTATTGATGTTTCATCGTTCTCATGAATCTCCATAAATTCCCTTATTGTTTTTCTTATATCTTCTGCACATTCTTTATCTTTTAACAAGTTGTCGTTTAGCCCCCAGTTACCTTTTATCTTTTCGCGTTCTACTACCTTAATTTCCAGAAATAATGGGGCGTGGTCTGACCATAAGAACCCCCCTATATCTGATGATGGATTCATTACCATTCCTGAATTATTAATAAAAAAATAGTCTATCCTATGGTAGGAATCATGTATGTTAGAATAATATGAGTAATTTTTTTCCGTTTGGTGTTGGGCTCTCCATATATCCACCAGATGGTACTTTGCTAATGTCCCTTTAAATTTCTCTATTTGATTTTTATTTTTATAAGCTTGGGTATTAGTTGTATCCATTTTTGTGTCCATAATAAAATTGAAGTCCCCGCCCATTATCACTGTACCCTCAGCTTTCTCCATAGCCCTGTTTACAGCTCTTGTTCCCGTCTTTATTTGATCATAATTTGGTAAATATAAATTAATGATTGTAAAGATTTTACCATATATTGCTACCTTTATGACCAAAGATCTGCCATCCTTGCCCATATATTTTTGTATTATCTGATAGGGTACTTTCCTATGGAAGGCAATGGATACCCCTTTCGACTTCGAGTGGGGAAATGTATCATGTATCCAATTGTTATAATTTCGGTTATTAAGTTTTGGTATGTGATTTGAACGAAAATGCGTCTCTTGAAACAGTATAATATCCACATTTTGTTTATTGAATAAAATTTAGAATTTGATTTCTTTTGTTGGGAGAGTTAGGACCCCTTGCGTTGAAGGAACAAAATTTGATCTCGCCCATTCAAGAGAGAAAGAGTGAAGAAGGGAGAAAAAGAAAAAAAAAAAAAAAAAAAAAAAAATGAAAATAAAGAAAAGCACCTTTTTTTCTGCTCCGCACTTAACCTCACTCACATTCACACACGCTCCTCATACGATCTACTCTACTACTACTTGACTTACGGTAAACAAGTCTATCTTACTAACTAAAGTAAGTTCCCTACTTTGGGGGATTTTGAGTCTGCTGACCAGAATCTGCCGTCCTTTTGCTGGCCGCTTGCCATATTTTTAATTGCTGATATTCTTGCTTTCTCTCCCTTCCCTTTCTCTTTTTTTCTATATGTCTTCTTACATTCACTTTTATCTGTCCCTGTTCCATTATATTATTTATTTACCTCTTCTGGGCCCCTTATCCCCTTCCCTTCCTTTCCTCCCTCCCCCTCCTCCCTTTTCTCTCCTCCTTCCTCTTTTATTTCTTTCCTTTTCTGCACCATCACTCTTTTTCCTTCCCATACCTTTTTACTCCCTCTTCCCCCCTGTTCCACCTTTCTTTACTCTCTCTCATATTGAGAACCGTACAGGGACAAGAAGGGGGTCAATATTAATTTTATTACCGTGAGAGAAAAAAGAAAAAAAAAAAAATTATATATAAAAAAAAAAAAAATTAAAAAAAAAAAAATTAATTTATCCTGGAGCTATAAACATAATTATTCTCTCTCGATCCTGTGTTACAACCAGTTCCAAATCCCAATGTGAAAGTGTGGGGGGGAGAAAAAGAAAAAAAAAAAAAAAAAAAAAAAAACCACATCCGCACATCCCTAATTTCCTTCCCTTTTCCTCCCTCTTTTCCCTCCTTCCTTCCTTACTTATTATTAATTAACCTCATTCCGTACAGTATTCCAATGCATAACATTAACCTTATGCTAAAATCATTATCTTTTTTGTACTTTCTATTTGCCCTTTCCTATACTTCCCCCCCCCCCCCTTCCCCCCTAGCAACAACAAATATTTACCCCAAATGCATGTGCTACTACGTTCATTTCTATATCCCAGTGCAGAAAATACGTAAGGGGAGAGAAAGAAAAAGAAAAAAAAAAAAAAATTTAATAAATTTATTCTTTTCTTCAAAAAAAGAAACTTTTAAAGACTTTTTCTTTCCCTTCCCCTTCCCCGATTATTATTGTCAAGTAACCACATTCCATGCAATATCCCGGTGCAAAGAAAAAAAAAAAAAAATAATCCCCTGTGCTGGAAACATAATTATCATCTCTTTTGTGCTTTCTATTTACCTTTTCCCTTCTTAGCCTCCCTTCCTCCAAGTATTAACAAATTTTTTCCACAAATACATGTGCTTTCTTCATTAATTTCCCTATTCCGGTGCAAAAAAAAAAAAAAAATAATAATAAGGTCCTGTGCTTACAACATATTTATCATCTCTTTTGTGTTTACAAAAAAAATAAATAAATAAAAAAAGGCCTTGTGCCTTTATTTTTATTTTAAAACTTATTTATCATCTCTTTTGTGTTAACTATTTACCTTTTCCCTTCTTACCCACCCTTCCCCCAAACGTTATCAAATTTTACCACAAGTACATGTATTGCTATATTAATTTCCATATCCCAGTGCAAAAAAAAAAAAAAAAAAAAAAAAAAAAAAACTTGTGCTTAAGACATATTTATCATCTCTTTTGTGCTAACTATTTACCTTTTCCCTTCTTATCCTCCCTTCCCCCAAACATTATCAGATTTTTACCAAAAGTACCTGTACTACATTAATTTCCATATCCTAGTGAAAAAAAAAAAAAAAAAAAAAAAAAAAAAAAAAAGAGTTTATTACCAAAGTACCAAACATGTTAAATCTTCTCCTTTTCCGTAGCTCAATTACCTAAAAACGTGCGTATTACCGTATTTATCGGCGTATAACACGCACCGGCGTATAACACGCACCCCAATTTAGGAGGGAATTTTAAGGGAAAAAAAACTTTTAGGAGGGAAGTTGAAGGGAAAAAAAAAAACTTACATTTAAATGCCCATCATTGCAGCCTTCTCAGTGCAGCCTTGCCCCAGTGCAGCCATGTCAGTGCAGCCTTGTCAGTGCAGCCTTCCCCAGTGCAGCCTTGTCAGTACAGCCATGTCAGTGCAGCCTTGTCAGTGCAGCCTTGTCAGTGCAGCCTTGTCAGTGCAGCCTTGTCAGTGCAGCCTTGTCAGTGCAGCCTTGTCAGTGCAGCCTTGTCAGTGCAGCCTTGTCAGCGCAGCCATGTCAGTGCAGCCTTCTCAGTGCAGCCTTCTCAGTGCAGCCATGTCAGTGCAGCCTTGTCAGTGCAGCCATGTCAGTGCAGCCATGTCAGTGCAGCCATGTCAGTGCAGCCTTGTCAGTGCAGCCTTCCCCAGTGCAGCCTTCCCCAGTGCAGCCTTCCCCAGTGCAGCCTTGTCAGTGCAGCCTTCCCGAGTGCAGCCTTCCCCAGTGCAGCCTGCCCCAGTGCAGCCTTGCCCCAGTGCAGACTTCGATCCCCTGTCCCTGCCATCCTGGGCTTCAAAATCGCTGACCGCGATTTGAAAATGGCGCCGCCGGCGCCGAAATACACAGAGCCGGTCCTCGGCTCTTTCCGGCGGCTCTCGTTCACTTTCGGCTCCACTCGTAGTCCCGAGCGGAGCTATCCAAACCTAGCCGAGTAGGTTCGGATAGTTCCGCTCGGGACTACGAGTGGAGCCGAAAGTGAACGAGAGCCGCCGGAAAG